>CM076570.1:1193390511-1193990511 GCA_034641835.2 Pinus albicaulis | reverse complement strand
ATTTTTTAAATCAAGCTCCATGTAAATATTTTTTTCATAATAAAAAATGAGTAATTAATTGATAATTAATGTTAAATGGAATATTAACTAAGCACCAAGGGCTATGAGCTAGATTTGAACTTATTTGATATTATTTATTGTTATTATTGATCATGGGTTCAAATGTCTTTTATTCTATTGGGGTGAGTCCCCATAATCACTACCAACAATTAATCGAGTTTACCATCCACAAAATGTGGGAAATTATTCTAGGTTTCTTTTGCTTTCATTCCAAGTAGAAAAAAAAAGGAATAAAAATAAAAAGTGGACTAGTCATGGTTATTCAAAAGATGTCTTTAAATATTTTGCATCATATGACATTTGATTTTCCCATCCATATTAACAATTTCTAAAGTTCGATTCTTAAATAAATTATTTCTAATAGAAATAATATGATATAAGCCAATAATAAATTAAGCTATTTATCAAATTCTGTTTATTTATATGTATTACTCAAGTTTATAAATATATTCCACTTTTGAAATGATTGAAGATTTTAATTTATGTAAAAAAAAAATTATAATTTTTTTAAGAATTAATTTATCATGATTTTTATGTAGTTTATTTTATTTTCAATCCATAACTACTAAATCAATTAATTATATATGTAGTTATATTATATAAGTAAGAAAGCCATTTATTAACTTTTATATGCATATTATGTGGTAAATTGATATAAGTGCATAAATGTGACGTTTTTGAAAATAAACTCCATGTAAGAGAAAATATTTTTCCCAATAAAATATGGAATAATTAATTGATAATATGTTAACTTGATTATTTAGGCTCATTCAAGAGATACAACATAATTGGATGTTTTTAAACTTTCTACACCATAATATGGCATTTGATTTTTCCCATACATATTAACATTATCTAAATTTCTACTTTTAAATACATTATTTGTAGTTGATATAATCTTATAGAAGTCAAAGAGTCATGAAGCTATTTATTAATTTCTATTTTCTTATATGTTTCTATAATAATTTCTTCTCAATATAATGTATTGAAGAAATAAAAATTTTAATGTAAGTAAATATACAAATTTTACAAAACAAATAATTTAGAATTAATTGATAATACATTTTAAATGATCTATTTTGATTTTTAATCCATAGTTTTTCCAAACTATGAATTCTTAAATTAGTAACTAGTATTAATAATCATAACATATAAAATTCAAAAGTCATTTATTAACTTATATTTTCCTATACTATGGTTTAATGTGTCTAAATGTGACATTGTTCTTTTAGAAATATAACCCCATGTAAACCAAATTTCTTCGCTAATAAAACATGGAATAATTAAGTGATAATGATTATTAAGTGGAATTTCAAGGGGCATTCAAGATAAGAGTCAGAAATGGACATTGTTAGACTTTCTAGACCATTATTATGACATTTTTTTACAAATTACAATTAATTGGTAATGAATCTTAAATGATATTTCAACAAATTATAATTATTTGATAATTATTTCTGAGTGGTCTAAGTGTTTTGAATCTCCTCTTGGTGCTTTCTAAAGGCACTAAGGTGACTCGGTGCTTTCTAAAGGCACTAAGGCAACTTGGAAAATTTAGGATAAAAACATATTTTACTTAGTAACTTTCTATTAGACTAGTTTCAATGTAAAACATGAAATGAAGGCAGTCCTTGCCAAGCCTTACACTCTGATCCTCACAATACCATCATATTTTGATCAAAAACTACCCCAAGTTGTGGGAATACTTGGGCTGAGATCCATTAGGCACAAAAATTAGACATCAAGGAATTTGTCTATTATCTGTAACTATAATATCTTGCTTTTATGTTACACATATTAATATTATTATTATTCATGTGCCCAAGAGTCCCATGTGTGACTTATTCCTGGTCACTAATTGGTTTGACATTACTAAAAAAATTGATCTTACCTTATCTCAAGTTAATATTGTGATTATGTCAAGAGGCAAAATACAACCCAGTATGTCAATACCTCTATAATTATTTACACCTATAAATGTTCATTCATACTATCATATGAAGTCCCCGTTAAATTTTCAAATCATAAGCTAGTTAAGATAAGTTTCAGTTACTCATTTGAAGGGTTTACTAATGGTGCTTTATAAGCCCATGGTATTGTCTCGTAGTATTTGTTCTGATGAAACCTACTTCAATTATGGAGGAAATCCATTAATATGGAATGTAAGAGTACCAACTAAGATCCATCTTAACTCCATAATTGATCCCGGTTAGCGCTTGGTAGATATGCATATAAGATGGATCGATGTTGGTTTACAAAATAATTAATCTTAATTAAGTCTTTGTCTTGGTTTTGATTTTTTAAAAGAGAAATTTAAACATAATATTATTATTATGTAATAATTCTCTTGTGATTATAAAATGTTATCAAACTCTTAGATTATATAATAAAATATGATACTCAATGCAAACAAAATCACTAATAGTACATGAAATTAGAATTGTTATGGTAACATACATATTGGTATAAATCTATCATTAAATAAATTTTATGGGCAATTTAAAATTGGCCCAACCTTCTACTACAATAATACTTCAACACAGCTAGTGTGATATTTACTATATTGAATTAGAATTAAAATCGTTAATAATACTAATATACAAAATATTCTTGTCATGGAATAATATTAATCAAATTTCTAATAGGAACCATAAATAATATTAAAAGAAATAATGTAAAGAGTCCCAGGATTAAGAAGTCAAGGATTTGCTTCTCGAACTTTATATATATTTGTTGAATATAATTTATCATGATAATTTTAATGTAAAAATTGGTGAATGAATGCATTCAAAGTAGTGGACTAAATAATTTGACAACTTAATCTAGTTATACTTATAAAATCTAGATGCACCAAATAATTCCAAATTTAATGAAATATATTTGTTTCTAAAGTCCTTGTTATATAATTTTTCCAATTTTAATGAAATATGTATTTAATAATTTTATTTTATATATATTGTATATATATTTTGTGCAATTTTCATTTAGTCTAAGAGATTAAAACTAACTATAATATGTTGATAATTTTTTATGGTAGTTAATTATGAATTGTCTTTCTTCATGTTAATATTATTGTCAACTTTATTTTTAAATGTTCTCCATTGATTACTTGATCTTTTGATGTATTACTTCTAGCTATGCAGTGGCTGGAAATGAAGCGGAACAAAGATATGAAATTTTAAACATAATATTGAGCAAGCTATGATTTTCTTTATTGTTTTGAGATAACTTTGTTTATTCTTTCACCTATAAAGGTGAAGACTACATTCAATATGCACTGTATCCAAGACATTTAAGAGCTCTATGGAATAATCTCTTTTTAGGCACTTATTACATCTACCAGGTAAACAAGAATTTGATTTGATGTTAGTTTGTTGTCTTGTTTTTAGGCTTGGTTTTTCTGCAACTTATTCAATTAATCATTACTTTTTTATTCATTAGTTGTTTTCTACCAATTGCAATATAAACCTATGAGCAGGATAAATTACATCTAACAATTAAAAAACACACAACTTGTAATGATGCTCCTAGCCTATACCCTACAACCCTCGAATATGATATGCAAGAGATAACAAGAATGTTCTTACATCTACTCTTCCTGAATTTTTTTATTATATGTTTACCAAATAACAATAAATACATGTATTTTTGGCATTTTTCCTGTTTCGATTATTTAAAGATTATAGCTTTTATATGCATAAATGATTTTACAGTATGCTTCTAAAGACGAATGCATGTTGAGTAGAACCTTGATATTCTTTGTGCTTCTTGTAATATTTCATACAAAAAATCTTGCTTCTGGTAATATTTCCCATAATTTTCATGGTCTTACTGGTGGTATTATTTCAAAAAAGGTAATTTAATAGTTACTATTATTTTTTGGAGTCATGGTCATTTTCATAGAAAGGCTTTAAGAAGTCATCAAATCATCATGTCACACACCCATCAAATGAAATGAATGTAGGAGTTTTGAAGCCTAGATCTTTGAAATTTTATTTAATGGTATTTTGGGTAGATATTTTTTACGGTGTTCATCTTTCTTATTGTAAGTGTACTTAGGTCACCTCTCGTACATAATGTTGCAATTCTTTTTAACTGTACAGATTCAATATGTAGATCAAAAAAATGTAAAAAATTATCATCCTTTGGTCACCCCATGCTCTAACAATCCTTTTTGTTCAAAGCACAATACATGAGGAAAGAAGTTCCATTGCCACTTGTCAAATTGTCACAAAATACATCTTGATTCTTTTCATAAAGCACTTGTTAACATTTTTTTTAAGCACTTTGTCAATATGGAATCCTTTCATATTTTAATATTTCAAACCGCTGTCTTTTGTTACTTCATGATAAAAGAAATGTATAGAGGGTGTATCTTTTCAAAGTACACTAGGCTTTTAAATTCTTTGGGATATATAGTGAATATTCAAAATAAATCTTGTGAATTGAGCTGCTGACTACAAAATGTCAAATGCTACCATGTAGAGCAATATACTATTCATGGGAAACAAAATATTTTCACCAAATGCAAATATACTCGTACATAATTTTGCAATTCTTTTTAACTGTGCAGATTCAATATGTAGATCAAGAAAATGTAAAAAATTATCATCCATATTTTTATTGGTCACCCCATGCTCTAACCATCCTTTTTGTTCAAAGCACAATTCATGAGGAAAGAAGTTCCATTGCCACTTGTCAAATTGTCACAAAATATATCTGGATTCCTTTCATAAAGCACTTGTTAACATTTTTTTAAGCACTTTGTTAATATGGAATCCTTTCATATTTTAATATTTCAAACCGCTGTCTTTCGTTAGTTCATGACAAAAGAAATGTATAAAGGGTGTATCTTCTCAAAGTACACTAGCCTTTTAAATTCTTTGGGATATATAGCGAATATTCAAAATAAATCTTGGGATTTGAGCTGCTGAATACAAAATGTCAAATGCTACATATAGACCAATATAGTATTCATGGGAACCAAAATATTTTCACTGAATGCAAATATAGTGGGAATGAAAATATAATATAGTGGGAATGGCCAACAGAAACGACAAGTCTTTTACCAATAAAATTGCATATGAGTTTTATAACTTTACACGCCATAAAAGTGATACACAGCTGGATCAGAGCGTTACTCTCCTCCTAGCAAGAATTTGGGGATACCCAAACTATTGTCTTCAGTGAGAAATCATTTACATAAATTTAGAAGAGTGATGAGAAGGAGAAGGAAAAGGAGTACCAAAACCAAATTTATTTATTTAGTATAAACCAGTTGTTTTATGTGAGGTTAGGGCTGGTTTATTTTTCATCAAATTGATTTGGCCAGGTTAATTTTCTCCAAATTTTATATATTCAAATTTCATAAATACAATTTATGCAAATTTCATAAGTAGAAGTGTTGATGGTGGGAACCAATTATGAGACATTAACATATTTCATAAAAATAAATAAACACTATTAAACTTTAAAAAAAACTCTAAATAACCACACAGGATCACATTTTACAGTAAACAAATCATTCTTTCATACAACAACAACTGTGAAATCAAATTTATCTCTTACCTATTATAACAAAACCATCTGTAAATTAGAAAGTAAAATTGCACCGTAATGCCACATCATTATTTTTTATTTGTCGTAATTATGTTCTAGACAAATTTATTTGTTACATATTATAGCGAAACAAAATTATAACTAATTTAGAGGACGTGCATGGAAGGCGTTAGGGCTACAGCACAAAGAATCATATTCGCAATAATCTCGATGCGGGCAGTTCCACTCACCACACGGCGGTATTACGTCAAAACAATAATCTTGAAGAGTTACGGTAGGGCCTGCCAGTCAGTCCATCAAAGCAGTATTTATAACATACGTGGTTAAAACGAGAAATCCAATAAATAAAAACATAAAATGTAACCACGCATACCAGAAGCTATTTGGTGTGTTGCAGCAGCATCATCATGAGATGCCTCCGCAGCATTAACCATGATGGAAAAAATAACAAGAGTGACTAGAATCGAAACCGCGACCATTCTTCCAATCTCTCTCTGTCTTTCTGCCATTTTTCTCTTTAACTGTGTAATTGGGTCTTCCCTATCTCAGATGCCAAACATGAATGAAGAGTCAAGCCGAGCCTCTATTTATAGCACAATTACAGTTGTGGCAATGCAAGATAAAGTAACGGTAGGGTTTCTATTTTTTTAAGTGGGGACTTTTCTAAGTAGGGAAAGAGCAGATATTTCCGAACTTCTAAGTTTCCACCGAGACATGATTCCGTTATGGCATGTAATGTGTACGTTTGGTATGTAGTGAATTGACGAAATTGTTGAGAAATTAATAGTAAAGTTTCCCTTCCTTCGAGTGAAAGAGCAGGACATTCCCAAGCGTCTAGTAGCTCATTAATATTAAGGTGTAGGTTATTGAGTAGGTTGCCTCCTTAAATCTAAATGCTAGATTTAGCATTGTTATTCAAAATTTCCTCGTTCTTCTTGCCTTTGAAAACAAATTACATTTGAAAACGCAATTCTTAGCCAGAATATTTCCACATTCAATTCGAATTTGGGCCTGCTTGGATGTGGTTGGTGTTTATATATACAGGATGTGTTTCGTGTTTATGTATATATATAATTGTTGATGTTTATTTATATATATAAATAAAAGATTTACCATTTTATTAAATTCCATTAATATTTTATGAAATGAGTAAACTAATGTTAATGGTATAGATTTTATTTTTATTTTATTTATTTATTCTAATTTTTATTAAAATTATAATAATTTAGTTGTCAAATCAATAGTGGGATAGTTTTCATTTATTGGTATTAGTAAATGCAGGTTGACTCATTACTATTATTTAAGGAAAACCATGCCACGTGAAATTACTTCTTATGGTCCATGAGGGAGATTCTGCCATATGAATTTGGTTCACGAACAAGATTTCCTTGTATCCCAAGAAGATTAGCTCTTAGCCAAACACAAACAATTTAAAACATAGTCGAAACTCACAAAACAATATAGATACCCTTTAATATTCAAAACAGATAAACATGTGACATACTTTTATCTCTATATTTTGTTTAAGTTGATTCGTAATGCATCCCACGTTTTTATCCATATTGTTTTTTATTTTTTTCTTACACTGGTAGATATAGAAGTGTCATTTAACTATGTCATTTAACTATATGTAGACATGGGACATGCTTTATATTTGTATTGTTTCAAGTGGGGTTTAGTGCATTGCTAAATTTTCGTGAATATCAATTCTTTTGTGTTAGATAGGTAGATATAGAAGTGTCATTTAAATTTTGGGTTTGGAGACTGCTGGGAGTTGAATTTTTTAACTTTGAGCCTTATTCCCATAAGAGAAACATAATGATTAAAAAAATGCCTGGAATGTAACTTAGAAATAAAACAATACATTATAATTGTAAGTATGTTTCGTTGTAATTTCTCTGCAATTTCCAAATTGATCTTAGCTAGTCCTTCACAACTGAATATCATTATATAAATTTTCAAGTGATTCCTATTTTAATATATAAATAATGATGTGTCAATATATAACTTTACAACTGATTACTTATATTAATGAAACTGAATTATTATCGCCTCTAGCCTATTAATTTAGACTATACAATGATTTTTTTTAGAATTTTCTAAATTAAATATTGCTTTCAATATTTTTATAAGTGGTGACATCAACACGCCACTGCATCTCTGACTACTCATTATGAGGATGAACATAATCCTATACAACATTATGTAGTTACCATTAAATTCTCCTTGGATTGTCGTGTTGATCGTTGGTGCTTTCTTGTATCCTACTGCAGTTGTTTCATGCATTGTTTTAATCGGGTGGATATGGAAGCCCAAGGGTTCGGATCCCCTCATTTGGTGGAATTAATCTCGGAAGCTATGGCTGTAGAGTAGATAATTAGTATGTTCTTGGCTCGGGTGACACTCCATGACAACCCGCCATAAATTAATGTACTATTTAGGAACCGTGTCCCTTGCATCCAACTAAAATTTTGTCTAATACTCCTAAACTTCAGCTCGATGTTACAATCTATGTTTTCTCATCTATTAATATAGAAATGTCACTACTATTTGGTGTAACTGGAAAATTGGGCGCAAAATGAGGACACTATATTGAAGAGAAATCTATTGAATCAGTTCTGTATTCAGAAATAACCCTGATTAATTGGTGATTAATTGGTTATGTTTAATATTTTTTTGAAAAATTCTTATGTCCTTTCTTGGAACTCGCGAGGAGCATTCTTCAAGCCAAAAGGCATTGGTTTCCATTGTTAATTTCCATTTAGAAGAAGGTTGTTCTATGCCTTATAGAATTTTTAATACAATTATGCATTGTCTCGATTCTCCTGATTTAACAATTATATTCCACTGTTAAATACAAAATCCTTCTACTAAAATATTTGCGGAAATTTAATCGCCAATTGCAAACACATGAAGAAATATCATTCACACATAAAACATATGTTTTTACTGGGAAATAATAAAGCTAAAAACCCCACTATCATATATTATGTATATATCATGGATCATGAAACAATCTCATACAAAACTCTAATCCAAGAGCTCTCATTACAATATACAATCGTCTCACACTGTCATACAAAAGTTGGCAAATACATGCACCAATTTATTGCCTCCTGACAACCTGCCTCCACTGTGCAATCCCTGCTGATAACAATCAATGAATGACTAAGATAATGCCTTTCCTTTACTGTGAAATCCTCATTGGCATCTCCCATGTATGTGTGGTTGCATGAGTGCACCCACTAATGTCACAACAAATAGTCAAACTGTCCCTTTCACCTATCTCTCAACTCAGTCTCCACTAGATCTAACATGCATGTAGTTAACAGTAGTAAATCTTTAATTGCATGTGAGATCACTCCATGTGAATTAAATTCATATTTAATTCACTGAACTCTCAGTAGTGTAAATTTAGTTACAACTAGTTACAGCTAGCACAACTGAGTTTAACTCACTTAACTGAGTTAAACTACTTTACAACTCACATAAATACACATCCAAATATGTTACTACTTTGTATCACTCAGTTACAATGAAGCCCACTTGCATGTCCCACCAACCAACCTTAGAACTCATAATTCCTTCAGTTAACTTCTTTGCCACCTCAGTAAACTGAAATCAAGTGCTTCAAGAGAATAGATTATTATTTATTGTCAAATTATTATTAAGAGATAATAATAACCAACATGCATTCTATTTTTAGACATGCGATCTATAAATAGACTTCGCCTATGCATCTAAAAAGATAAACTCATCTATAAATAGAATTTGCTCAAAATTCTGAAAATAGGCATACACCTAAAACTAGCCTGCGGGCCCCACCTAATGTAGGTGCTTAATTTTCACTGTGATCATCATCTTGTTAAATCTCAACACTCCCTCTCAACAAGAAAGGGATTATCCCTCACTGCGATCCTGCCTCTATGGTATTCGAATTTTCTCCTGGTCAGTGCCTTTGTCAGAATATCTACATCCTGATCCTCCGTAAGAATGTACTCAAGCAACATGATCTTCCGTTGCGCACAATATCTGATATGATGATACCGGATATCTATATTCTTAGATCTATCATGAAACATGAGATTAATCAAGAGTTTAATGAAACTCTGATTATCATAATGAATCACTATAGGATCTAAATGAGAACCAAACAAACTAACCAGGATCTTTCTCATCCAGATAGCCTCACATGCAGCTTGACTTGATACCATGTATTATGCTTCAACTGCACTAAGTGTGATGGATCTATGTTTCCTGTTGTACCAAGAAACAGTTGTACATCCAATACTGAAGACCCCTCTTGATGTGCTCTTTTTGTCTATCGGGTTGCCTGCCCAATATGCATCCATGAATCCATGCAACTTCACCTCATTCGTCTGTCTGTACCATAAGCCATACTCAGGTGTGCCCCTAATATATCTCAGGACATGCTTTCATGCCTTCCAAAAGAGCTTGGTAGGCTTAACAATTGATTGACTAAGCTAGTTCACCACATAACATATGTCTAGTCTTGTATTTACTAAATACATTAGCGAACCCACTAACTGTCGATAAATAATAGCATCCACTACCTCTCTACATGTAGCATCCTCTTTCCTCTAGTTTCTTGGAAGAGGAGTATCCATGGGTTTCCAGCCCTCCATGTGAAACTTACCTAGTATCTCCCTTGCATACTTTCCTTGAGAAACAAAAATTTCACCATATCATTGCCATATTTCCAATCTAAGGAAATAATGAAGGAGGCCCATATCCTTCATGTCAAACTCCTTTGCAAGGTCCTCCTTGCATGAGTGTATCAGTTCCTCACCACCAGTTAGTACAAAATCATCAACATAAAGAACAATGATTAAAATCTTACCCTCCACCACAATCTAGTATGTGTTTGCATCCGCCTCACTCTTGATGAAGCCAAGTCCAATGAAATAGCTTTTGATCCGAGTGTACGAAGCATGGGATGCTTGCTTCAGCCGATACAACACTTTTTTGAGTCTGCACACATGTGACACACTGCTGAAGATATCAAATCCTTCAGCTTGCTCAATGTACACTTCTTCCTCAATGATCCCATTAAGGAACGTAGTCTTCACATCCATCTCATGAATGTGCCAACCCATCTGTGCTAAGAGAGCAAGGATGGTCCTTATGGAAGAATACAGTGCAACAGGTGCAAAGGTTTCTTTATAATCAATCCCCTCGATCTGTGAGAAGCCCCGAGCTAGAAATCTGGCCTTGTATTTCTCAAAACTCCCATCAGCAGCTTTTTTTACCTTGTACATCCATCTTGAACCTACCACTGATTTATCAATCGACCTTGGAACATTTTCCCAAGCACTGTTTCTGACAATGGAGTGATACTCCTCGACCATTGCATCTACCCATGTGGACTCTTGCACTGCTTCCTGAAAGGAAGATGGCTCAGTAACAATATATTTTCTCATTAGAGCCATGTATCCAGTGAATCGGGCAAGATTTTGTCTCTATCTGAGTTGGGAAGTAGGGACTTCTGCATTCTATGCCACATCAAGCTTTAGCCTCTCAGCTTCTGTGGTACGCGCTCTGGAAGTTCTAATGTTTGGCTTTGCGTGAGTGGACTCCTCCACTCCATGAACCTCCTCCTATGGCTGATCCTAATCTAGAGACTCATATTTGGGAACCAAAAGTTCCTCCTCTGCATGTAAGTCTAGCTCCCTGTCAAGCGCCAACTTCATGGATTTCTCCTCATTGAATTTTATATCCCATCGCACCTCAGTCATTCGAATGTTTTGAAAATACACATGATAATTATGGGGTGTTTCTGTGTATCCCACAAATATCCCAACTTCACCAGTCGGCTCCAACTTCTTCCTGGTGTTCTTGGTCACATGCACATAAACAGATAAGCCAAAAATATTAAAGTGAGAAACATTCGTTTTCTTACCAGTAAAACCTTCTTCAAGTGTACTCATGCCATGTACTCTATGAGAACAATAGTTTTTCACATAAACTGCAGTGTTGCATGCTTCTGCCTACAAGTGCATTGGTAGGCCCTGATCATGCATCATCGCTCGTGCAATACCAAAGATCATTCTATTCTTCATCTTTGTGACCTCATTTTGTTGTGGGTTATGAGGAGCTATGAGTTCTCTTCGAATTCATTTTTTTTATAGAAGTACTTGAATTCGTTTGAGATGTATTCTCCATCCTTATCGCTCCCCAGAGCCTTTACTTGCTTCCGCGACTCTTTCTCAACCAATGCCTTAAACTCAAAGAAATTTGAGAATGTTTGATCCTTCTTCTACATGAAGAAGATCCAGCATTTATGATAAAATTCATCAAAAAAAATAACATAATACCTGTGTTTTTCTTTTGAAGCAACCGAGAATGGTCGACACACGTCTGTGTGAACTCTCTCCAAGATCATCGAAGCACTCTTCTCCATTTAATGAAAAGTGGACTTTACAAACATTCCCATAGTACATCCCTTGCACTGATCTAACTGCGCAAGTGTACCCCTTGGGGATTCTAGTAGAAATCTGTTGCAAAATTTTCAGGGCGCCATGATGAAGATGGCCCAATTGCCTGTGCCATAATTCTCCTCATCCCGACTCACCACTTCTTCTTCTTTTCCCACCATTACAGCACAACCATCTACCTCCAGCTTGTAGAGATTCTTAACTCGAATCCCTATCCTCATGGCTTGACCTATTGTTTTATGTCACAGGAAAGCTTTTTGATCACTGAAAACAATGTCATAGACTCTGTCCTTCAACATCGATAATTAGACCAAGTTTTTCTTCAGACCGGGAACATGAATAACATCTTTCAATTGAAATGGTTTACCTGAATCCCTCTCAAATGTAATGGTACCAATTTCGGTCGCACTGTAGTGTCCATCATCACCCATCTCTATATGCATCTGGATATCTTTCTCCTCCAAGTCACTGAAAATATCCTTATCTCCTGTCATGTGGAAGGAAGGACTACTATCAAGATACCACACCGATCCCATTTCTCTTGAAACCAAGCATGTGATCAAGGAGAAATCAAGTTCAAATTGCGAAGCAAGGGACTCACCAGTTGCAGCTCTAGCAACCTTCTTGTTCTTCTTTTTCTGTGGGCATTTAGTGGCGAGATGCCCATGTTCGTGATAGTGAAAACACTTCACCTTGGACAAATCTAGCTTCTTGCCTTTAGCCTCAGATTTTGAGTGGAATTTCTTTCCCTTCCCTTTTCTTGTCTTGGAAGCCAAAGCATAATCCTCTTCATCATCATGCTTTGATGAAGATCCATCTCTAGTGTTCCTCCTGAACTCCTTCTGCACTAGATCTGACCACATTCGTTCCCAATCTGGCAGTTTTTCCCATCCGTTGATAGAGTCCTAATAATTGTGCCAACTCTTAGGAAGTCCCAAGAGATACAAACTCACCAAATCATCATCAGCAACTGTGATTCCCATACTCCCCAGTTCATCCCGACATTGGACAAAATTTGTGAGATACTTAGGAATATTGTCGCCCTTCTCCGTCTTGATCTTTCTGAGTTTATCCTTCAGTGCCAATTTCCTATGGTCACTGTTGCTTTGGAAAAGATTCATCAAAGCCTTCCACATAGCATATGGAGTGGCTTTCCGATGAAGGCTTGAGACAATATGGTCTCTCACACATTCCAATAGTATCCTTCTCATCTTCACTACTTTTTTTTTCCATGCGTCAAGTAATGCAACACCCGTCGAAGCGAGCTTAGGAACATCGCTGTGATGAATTCCTTCAAGACATTTTCTTCAATCACCACTTCCATGCAATGTATTTAGATCTTCCTTGAGTGCATACTCTAGCCACAAACCATTTAAATCCATTTTGATGTTTACTCAACTGTCACAGAAAGAAATTCTTACAACAAATTTGAATTTTTTCCACCAACAAACTCAGCTACTGCCTCAATATTGAAATCTTTTGTGCTCTGATACCACGTAGAAATTTTAATACAATTATGTATTGTGTGGATTCTCCTAATGTAACAATTATATGCCACTATTAAATACAGAATCCTTCCACTAAAATCTTTACGGAAATTTAATCGCTAATTGCAAACACATGAAGGAAGATCACTCACACATAACGCAGATTTTTTGACCGAGAAAGCATAAAGCTAAAAACTCCAATATCATATATTATGTATATATCATGGATCATGAAACAATCCCATGCATAACTCTAATATAGGATCTCTCAGTATCATATATAACTTTCTCACACTTTCATACAAAAATTGGCAAACACATGGGCCAATTTACTGCCTCCAGGTAGCCTATCTCCACTGGTCAATCCCTGCTGATCACAATAACTAAATGAATGAGATACTTCCTTGACTTGACTGCGCAATCATCATTGGCATCTCTAATGTGTGTGTGGTTGCATGAGCGCTCCCACTAATGTCACAATAGATATTCAAACTGTCCCTTTCACCTATCTCTCAATTGGGTCTCCACTGGATCTAACATGCATGTAGTTAACAGTAGTAAATCTTCAGTTGCATGTGAGATCACTCCATGTGAATTAATTTAATATTTAATTCAATTATCTACCACTATTTTATATTTAGTTACAACTACTTACAACTAGCACAACTAAGTTTAACTCACTTAACTAAGTTAAACTACTTTAAAACTCACATAACTACACATCCAACTCTCTTACAACTTTGTATCACTTAGTTACAACGATGTCCACTTGTATCTCGCACCAACCAACCTTAGAACCCTTAATTCCTTCATTTAACTGGTTTGCCACATCAGTTAACTTGTAATATTCCTAATTAGCGATAGCTAATTGGAATATTCTACTTTGTATAGTTTTTCCATCTATGGTTTGTAAATAAATAAAAAGTGAGTAAAGAAGGTCTAACTCACTTTAGTAGAATAAGACATCCGCCTAGTAGCACAACGTTGTGACTCAAGGGGGGTCAAGGGGGGCCAAACACCATGTAGAGGAAGGGGGACTACGTGCACTCTAGAAGCTTCTGTGCAGATAAGGATGAGGATGTGGAGGAGAGAGAGGTTACGACAGGTTTTGGAGGGAAACCAATGTTATAAAAGATGGAGGAGCCTCCCCATTTGGATCATTCTAGAGTTGAT
This sequence comes from Pinus albicaulis, assembly GCA_034641835.2. Classification (NCBI taxonomy): domain Eukaryota; kingdom Viridiplantae; phylum Streptophyta; class Pinopsida; order Pinales; family Pinaceae; genus Pinus; species Pinus albicaulis. The sequence continues at coordinate 1,193,975,777 of CM076570.1, read as the reverse complement.
GATTTTGAGTGAGACATTTGTCTTCTTGAGCACGCTGGCTATTCAGCCTATCTGCAGCACTATTTATTGCATTGAGTTTCTTCGGTTGAAGATCTCTCCCTTAACCCCAGGGGACTTCGACTGCCTGCTCGGGCAAGGTTGGTTTTTTAGTATTTTATGAGTAGATTTATTGTTTGGGTTTTTTGCGGAGCTGGTGCTTATAGAGATTGCGCAATCACTGGGAGAGAGGACGCAGTCCATTATAGAGGATCTTTGGATTGGGGTTTTTGTAGGTGATTTCGCCAGGATTTCGAGCAGGCGTCAACCTTTGCCCCTAGGAGACTTTTGGCAGAGTTTGTGGCAGTATTTCAGCTATTTCTATCTAGCCACTACGCAGAGCCTTGGAGGACAGCGTAATTCATTGGGGAGGCAGTTTCTGGTGATTTCCAGGGTTGGCCATTCTTGGAATGGATTCTAGATTTTGTCTAGGTTTCCGAGGAGAGGAGGTTTGCCAATTTTCAGCTCATTCCAGCAAGGGGATCAACCCATAGTCTTCAGTCCATTCTAGTAGTAGTAGCTACAGGACATTTTTCCAGTAGCTGGGACGCAATTCATAGAGAAACCATTTCCTGTTTTTTCTGAAAGTGTTCCTTCACTTTCTTTGAGCAAGATCACCTACTGTACTTCATTACATTTATCAGATTAATAAAATGGCTCAGTATTTCCTCTCTATGTTTTCTGGTTGAGTTGTCGTAGTTGCCGTTGTTGCTGTAGTCGTTGTATTCTCTTTCTATAATATGTCTATTGTTATTTTTTAGCATTCTAGTTCTATACCACTTGGTGCATTTATCTTTCACTCTTAGACAGAGTCTGGAAAGGGCCAGGTAGCCTCCGGATCTCATCCTCTTTCAGAGGCGGAATATCCGGTAAATGCCCTCCCAGTCCATCTCTGGTTGGAGTTTGCTGTCTTTTAGAGATATCCCCAAAACGGGATATTACAGTGGTATCAGAGCATAGTTCTGGCTCAGCCTATGGTCTATGACAGCAAGAAGTATAGAGACCATGAGCATAGGTTGGAGGCCACGTACGAAGAGGAAGACTGTGCCTAGGTAGAAAACGTAGATCAAGAGAGACAGCCTGTGGCAGACATAAATCAGGTGGATCTTGTAGTAGATTTAAGAGAGAAAGAACCAATGGTAAATGGCACAGAGGCCAAGTAGTTTGGAGAGGCACTCCTCAAGTCTGTGCAGGATTTAGCTAGACAGATTGACGTGATGGGACAATGGTTCACAGCTGTGGAGGCTACACAGCATGAGACTCCACAAGTTCTCCAGGTTGGAGAGGGATCAGGTACATCCCATCACTTGCCAAAGAAAGGTACTACTCAGTGTGATATTCCTCAGGCGACGACTTATTGTGCACCTACCCGTTCTACTATGCCCACTTTCTTGGGAGCAGATACAAGGGCAGGAGCCCGGCAGGAGGCAGAGCCTGGACACTTAGATGATTATTTTGCAGAGTATCAGTCCTACAGGCAGGAGTTCAGGGATGCTCTCACATTCAAAGATTTTGTGCAGCTCCAGCGGGACAGTAGACCCCGCAACCATCATAGAGGGCACCGACATTACCATGATGGAGATTCCCACCAAGCCTCTAGTAGATTTCATCTGCCTACGTTTGATGGATCATCAAACAGTTTGGAAAAGTCTTGGGTGGAGAAGCTGGACATCTATTTCCAGCTTAACTAGATGTCGGAGATAGAGGCCATCAAGGCGGCAACATTACATTTGGATGGTGAGGCCCAGGACTCGTGGTTCCATGGGATGGTGACACTCGACCATTCCACAGTGACGACATATGCCGAGTTTACTAGGAGATTGATAGAGCATTCTGACCGGAGGGATCCAGAGCAGCATTTTGTTGAGCTGACGTAGCTCAAACAGACAGGGAGTCTCGAGACATACATTGTAGATTTCTTGAGGGTTTCGGTGATGGTGCCAGATCTATCCGTGACACGGATGATCTATATGTTTGTGGAGAGATTGGTAGAGCCACTTCGAGGTCTAGTCAGATCCACTAGACCAGCTACACTCCAAGATGCTATCAGTAGGATCAGGGATTTGCAGGATGCATTGCCTAGGACATGGACACCTTACCCCCAGAGACAGGGTTCCCAGCCCAAGGGGAAGGATGTGAGGGTTCCACCTCCCAAGGGGAATCCAGAACGGGCATAGGTAGATGATGAGGCCAGGAGAGAGTTGAGGAAGAAGCGGTTGTGCTTCACTTGTCAGGAGCCGTGGGCACTAGGGCATAGGTGTGCTGCTGGCAAAGCACACTTCATTGAGGTCTTCTCTGATGATAGCAGAGAATAGGATGAGGTGGATGATGAGGAGGCACGAGATATTCAGATGGACCAGGATCATTTGCCGCCTCCACCTCCAGGGACAAGGGGGTGCAGCTTTTGCACCCATAGGAGGGGCCCTTGCAGCTTTGCAAGGAGTTCCTAAGTATTTGACGTTGCACGTACGTGGGATAGTACGTGGCCAGCGAGTATCCGTCTTGGTTGATAGTGGGGCAACCCACAACTTCATTGATACACAAATGGTCGAGCGGGGGGGTATACCGACTGAGAGTTTTGATGGGTTTTCAGTCTTGGTCCCAGGAGCCCAGACGATGCAGTGTGCCCAGTATGTTCCAAAGTTAGTAGTGACGATAGGTACTTACACCGTGACTGATCACTTTTTCGTGGTCAACATACCAGATACCAATGTGGTACTGTGTGTTCAGTGGTTGATTACGCTGGGGAAGGTCACCACAGATTGCGAGGCCTTAGAGATAGAGTGGGATGACAAGAATACTGGGAAGCATGAGACGATACGCAAGATGCATAATTACCCACCTCAGAAAGTTTTGGCAAACCGGATGGGGGCATAATTTCAGAAGGGAAACATAGAGTGGGCAATTGAGTTGCGGGCATTAGAGGCAGAGATCACCGATCGAGAAGTTCATCCAGAGATACAGGTTATCGTTGACAGGCATGAGGTAGTGTTTGGGGCTATACCACCAGGTCGGCCACCAGATAGAGGGTTTGAGCATACCATCGAGCTGGAGCAGGATATCCAGGTAGTGATCACTACACCCTATAGGCATCCCAAAGCCTATCGGGATGAGATTGAGCAGGCCATCCAGGAGTTTTTGGCTCTTGGACACATCAGGCCGAGCACAAGTCTGTTTGCTTCTTCTGTAGTGATAGTGAAGAAGAAGGATGGCACTTTGAGGATGTGCATTGACTATAGGGCCCTGAACAAGAAGACTTTGAAGAATATGTACCCCATACCTAGGATCAATGAGTTGATCGATGATCTTAGAGGAGCTAAGTTCTTCTCAAAGATTGATTTGAGATCGGGGTACCATTAGATTCGCTTGAGGGAACAAGAAATTCCCAAGACCGCCTTCAGGTGTCATTATGGGCACTTTGAGTTTTTGTTTATGCCTTTTGGGCTAACCAATGCACCAGCCACCTTTTAGTCTTGCATGAACCATATCTTCCGTATTCATCTGAGGAAGTTTGTATTAGTTTTCTTTGATGACATACTCATATATAGCAGGATGTGGGAGGAGCATATCCAGCATATAGAGACAGTGCTACACATCTTGGAAGAGCAACATTTATATGCTAAGCTCTCCAATTGTGAGTTTGGGATGACAAAGATGTTGTATTTGGGTCACATCATTGGAGTGGACAGAGTGAGGGTCCACGAGGAGAATATTAGAGCCATTAGAGATTTTTCGGAGCAGAATAATGTGACGGAACTTCGAGGATTCATTGGGATATGTGCTTATTATAAGAAGTTCGTCAAAGGGTTCTCACAGCTTTCTCCACCCCTTACAGGTTTGACGAAGAAAGGGGTATTCGGTTGGATAGATACAGTGCAACAAGCCTTTGATAAGCTTAAGGAGCTGATGAGTAGCTGCCCAGTGCTTGTGTTGCCGGATTTTACGCAGCCATTTGTCTTGGAGTGTGATGCTTCGGGAGAGGGGATCAGTGCAGTATTGATGCAGGGGGGACACCCTATAGCTTTTGAGAGTAGGAATCTCCTTCCACATGAGAGGTTGTATCCCATATATGAAAATGAGATGTTGGCCATCATGCATGCATTGGTGAAATTCTGGCAGTATCTGGTAGGGAATAGATTCAGGGTGAGAACTGACCACAACAGCCTCAAGTTCTTTTCGGAGCAGAAGCAGCTACAGGAGAGGCAACAAAAGTGGATCAGTAAGATCCAAGCATATGAATTTGACATTGAGTATTTCAAGGGTAAGAATAATGTGGTAGCAGATGCCTTTTCACGTAGACCAGCCACGTTATCTCTTATGAGCTTGGATGCAGATTGGAGGGCTCGAATCTTAGTTGAGTACTCCAAGGATAGATTTGCGTGTGAGGTGCTAGATGGACAGGTGGTGCATGACTGGTATAGGGTGGTCGATGAGATCATCTATTACAGGGACAGGATCTTCTTGATTGAGTGATCTCAGCTTAAGAAGAAGATACTCCAGGCATCACATGATTCTCCATTGGCAGGCCATCAGGGGTTCACCAAAACCTACAGGGCCATTAGAGAGAGGTTCTCGTGGAGGGGCATCAAGGAGGATGTACTATAGCACATCACAGAGTGCGATGTTTGTCAGATGAACAAGAGTGGGATGAGCCATCCTATAGGACTGTTGCAGCCTCTTCCCATTCCGGAGGGAAAATGGGAGAGCATATCAATGGACTTCACCACAGGGTTTCCCATGGTGCAGGGCAAGGATTGTATCTTTGTCATCGTTGATTGACTGACAAAGTATGCGCACTTTTTCGCCATATTCGTGCATTACACAACAGCACAGGTGGCTGAGCTACTCTTTAGGGAGGTTTTCATGTTGCATGGTCTTCCTAAGACCATCATCAGTGACAGAGACAGCTGCTTCATGGGCAGATTTTGGCAGGAGCTTTTCTGGCTAGTGGGAATGGAGTTGACACCGAGTAACAGTTACCACCCACAAACGGATGGATAGACGGAGATAGTTAACAAGTGGCTGGAGGGCTACTTGCGTAACTATGTCAGTGGGCAGCAACGAGCATGGTTGAGATGGTTGCATTTGGGGGAGTACTCCTACAACTCGACACATCACATGTCGATTGGTATGTCACCATTTTATGCTTTGTATGAGTACCATCCTTTATCATTTTCGGATGTGATGTTCGATGCGAGTAAGGCTCCTAGAGCCAAGATGTGGATCCAAGAGAGTCAGGATATCCTCTGAGCTCTCAAGGACAATATGGCTACAGCCCAGAACCAACAGAAGTTGTATGCCGATAGAGGTCGGGTGGAGCGACAGTTTGAAGTAGGGGACTTGGTCTACCTATGCTTACAGCCATACCGACAGTCATCGTTGAAGCAGAAGGGAGCTGAGAATATCAAGCCTTGTTTCTATGGGCCATACAGGGTGATACGCAGGATTGGGTAGGTTGCATATGAGTTGGAGCTTCCCCAAGGCAGCAAGATCCACAACATTTTCCATGTATCATGCCTGAAGAAGGCGCTAGGACAGCAGGTGACAGTGATATAGGAGCTACTGCCGACAGATGATGAGGGGCACTTGGTGTTGCAGCCGAAGGCCATTATTGATACCAGGGAGAGGCAGTTACAGAGTAGGACGGTCTGGGAATTCTTGGTGCGGTGGAAGAATTTTCCGGATGAGGATGCCACTTGGGAGAGCGAGAAGATTCTGCAGCATCCATCACTTCAGTTGCTTGAGGGCAAGCAACATTTTTCCAGGGGGGACTGTAATATTCCTAATTAGTGACAGCTAATTGAAATATTCGAATTTGTATATTTTTTCCGTCTATGGTTTGTAAATACATAAAAAGTGAGTAAAGAGGGTCTAACTCACTTTAGTAGAATAAGACATCCACCTAGTAGCACAACGTTGTGACTCAAGGGGGGTCAAGGGGGGCCAAACACCATGTAGAGGAAGGGGGCATATGTGCACTGTAGAATATTTTGTGCAGATAAGGATGAGGATGTGGAGGAGAGAGAGGTTACGACGGTTTTTGAAGGGAAACCAATGTTATAAAAGATGGAGGAGCCTCCTCATTTGGATCATTCTGGAGTTGATGATTTTGAGTGAGACATTTGTCTTCTTGAGCATGCTGGCTATTTAGCCTATCTGCAGCACTGTTTAGTGCATTGAGTGTCTTCGATTGGAGATCTCACCCATAGCCCCAGGGGACTTCGAGTGTCTGCTCGGGCAAGGTTGGTTTTTCGGTATTTTGTGAGTAGTTTTATTGTTTGGGTTTGTTGCGGAGCTGGTGCTTATAGAGACTGCGCAGTGACTGGGATAGAGGACGCAGGGATTGGGGTTTCTGCAGGTGATTTCACCGATATTTCGAGCAGGGGGTCAGCCTTTTCCCCTAGGAGAATTTTGGCGGAGTTTGTGGAAATATTTCAGCTGTTTCCATCTAGCCACTGTGCAGAGCCTTGGAGGCCAGCGTAATTCACTGGGGAGGAAGTTTCTGGTGATTTCCGGGGTTGGCCATTCTTGGAATGGTTTTTGGATTTCATCTAGGTTACCGAGGAGAGGAGGTTTGCCGATTTTCAGCTCATTCCCATAAGGGGATCAGCCCCTAATCTTCAGTCATTCCAGCAGTAGCAACTACATGGCAGTTTTCGAGCAACTGGGATGCAATTCATAGGGCAGCCATTTCCTGTATTTTCTAAGAGTGTTCCTTCACTTTCTTTGAGCAATATTTCCTATTGTACTTCATTACATTTCTTAGATTAATAAAATGGCTCAGCATTTCCTCTCTATGTTTTTTGGTTGAGTTGCTGCAGTTGTCATTGTTGCTGTAGTTGTTGTATTCTCTTTCTATTATATGTCTGTTGTTATTTTTGAGCATTCTAGCTCTATACCACTTGGTGCATTTATCTTTCACTCTTAGACAAAGTCTGGAAAGGGCCAGGTAGCCTCCGGATCTCGTCATCTTTCAGAGGTAGAATATCTAGTAAATGCCCTCCTAGTCCATCTCTGGTTGGAGTTTGTCGTGTTTTAGAGATATCCCCAAAACAGGATATTACATAACTGAAATTAAGTGCTTCAACATAATAGATTATTATTTATTGTCCAATTATTATTAAGAGATAATAATAACCGACATCCATTCTATTTTTAGACATGTGATCTTTAAACAGACTTTGCCCATGCATCTAAAAACAGAAACTCGTCTATAAATAGAATTTGGTCAACCATCTATAAATAGACTTCCACTATAAACAGAATTTTCTTAAAATTCTAAAAATAGGCATATAGCTAAAAATATCCTGCAGGCCCCACCTAGTGTAGGTCCTTAATTTTCACTAGGATCATCATCTTGTTGAATATCAACATGCCTATCTTCTAGGACAATTCCTATTAGTGATTAAATCAAAATTTGAAATAAAACTTGATGAAAATAGTTTTACCTTTGATCTTTTGTAAGCGTGAGATTTTGTTGAGTAGAGGATAACTAATATCTTGCAATACATTATTTAAATGTTTTAAATTTACCTCTAACATTGGGATATTCTTGTATTTATGATCTCTTTGTTTTTTAGACCTTGTTAGCCACTCACTCTTTTAGCTAGGAAATATTCTTGAATCACTTTTAGGCCTCTTTATTCATGCACTCTTTTAGCTATGGCACATTCTTAAATCACTATCCTGATGTGGTGATCTACCATAGCCTGCAATGACATCCCTTCCAACCTGATGGTTTTTCCTTTGAAATATTGTTCTTAAAGGAAATTTTTGATATAATCTTTTATGTATACAGGATCTTGATATCTTCCTAATTCAATAAGAATTTTCTACATATAACACGATATTTGTCGTGAAAATTCATATTAAAGAGCTCTTAGACATATAAAAAGATGTGGAATTTTTGATTCCGTTCGAGGATGAAGGTCATGAAATTAATAAAACAAAGCTTGGATAATTACTTCATTGGATTTTAGGTCATTTAACATATCACCTTTGGATCTCTGTGGAAGCCATCTCCACCAGGTGGCAACCAGCCTAGTGTTCCCATTAATGAGTTGTGTGGAAATATATATAGTAGTGAGGACAACATCTTAATAATTTTTAGTTATGGTCGAATTCAAGAGTAATTGGAAAACATCTCTTTCTTCATCCCTAGATTGGAACCCAAATTTTATTACAGGCTGATCTGGCACAATAGAAATGACTCCATTTATTCCCATTAATGTTAAACAATGTAGAAATATTTTGGTGGGATAAAGGGACCATTGTCGTATATTTAAGATCATTTTTTACACTTATTGAAAATATCTTTCTTGATATCATGGCTTCGATCGGTAAGGAAGCTTTTTTCATAATAGAGACTTCATCATATATATTCTCTAAATGATTTTCAGTTTCTTTGAAATCCCATTTCAATCATTTCACTTGCAAAATTCCTATTGATTTAGTCATTCTATGCTTAGCTTTATTTTAGCGTCCATGAAGATGTCCTTTTTTACTACTGTGGGGTTCCTAACAATGTTTTGTGAGTTATTTTTAACTTCTTCTAGTTGCACGAAGAGTGCATATAATAGGTTAAGCCTGACATCAACCTTGGAAAAGAAGGCTCTTAGCTTAGAAATTTCTATTAAGACATGAGTCAACATCTCGATTTTGTTAGACATTGCTTTTAATTCATACCTACATGATTTTGCCTCTTTTTTTTACTTGTAACATTTCCTTTTGCAGATTGTATATATTCATACTATTCAACTCAGATTGGAAATTTGAATAGTTTAGAAATTTATATTCACCCGAGAGTGTGTCTGGTGTTGCATAGAAGCGAATCATCTTATACTCTCTTTTTATCTTTATATGGTTTGAATATTATATAAAAGTAATAGATGGGATATTTCTTCCATGTAAATAGGATTCCTCCCTACTTTTAAATTTTTTAATATTTCATCATCCTTTCCTTGGAAGAGAGATCATATTTAATTGAGCGTATGGAAGAGAATATCTTGTGTATATCCGACTTGTAGATTGTTCAGTTTCTCCTAACATGCATGACATTTAGGGGTTGTTCAAACATGTCCAACAATTCTTTTTTATGATTGAGAAGTATCACATATATGGGTCATCTAAGTTGCAGGAGGATTTAATTTTAGAAGCTTCAAGGAAACAGATCTATTAATAACAGATAGTACAATAGTTTGTTTTTTTTCTTACATTTGGTTTCGTCTATATAGGTAATAATTTGGGTTTTGATATTATCATTTTTTTTTCCCATGAGATAAGATTAAAAATACGTATCCATTCAAATTTTATAGGTTGAGCTTATTGAGATTTAACTTTCTCCACCACATTGTGCCAACACAATATGTGTAGGACATATTTACGCAAGGGAAAATGTGTGGCAATACCAAATCTAACAATAACCAAGAACTTGTGTAGAATGATTCAAGATTTTACAAACATGTCAACGTGTGTAGGTAGAATACCAGCCTAGATCCATCTTAACTTCGGATCTATCAAGCGCCGAGAGGGATCAAATCTCTCGAGGTGAAAACCTCTTTTTTGAGTGCAAAACTTGAGGAAAGGTTTTCACCTCTAGAGATTTGATCCCTCTCGGCGCTTGATAGATCCGAAGTTAAGATGGATCTAGGCTGGTTTCAGTCGTGTGCGACCAAGGAAAATATATCGATAATATGAGGAACATATGGTTAATTTTATCAATAATATGTAAATACATCTAATATTAACATAACCATTTTAAATATGTTAAATATGTCTGAGATTCATTGAGTCATTTTAATTTTAAATTTGATTAGTTACCTCAGTTCGTTGAGATGTTAAATATTGTAAAATGACTTTAATGATGAAATAAAATTTTGAACACAAAGTGACAATGTAATAATATTGAATGATAGAAACTCTGAATAATAAGAATGTAGTCAATTACGAAGTCTTCATTGTCATCGATTTTAAACTATTTTCTTCTACTATTCTTATTTTCACCCATGTTAGTTTTGTCATATTTTCATATTGATTATTTGAAAAAGATATTTGCAATCGTAAACCATTTAAATATTTAGCTCGAGCTGTTGTAGTAAACATCATACCTTGTCTCTCTTGCTCTCCAATATTAATAGGCTGAATTACTGTAACACAAAAATCAATGTACATTGTCAATAATTTTTTCTTCTTACACTGAAATCATTGCACACACACTATTAATCCAATGAATTTAAAATTAATATATCATCATAAATCAAATTAGAAATCAACATATACATTGAAATCAATGCAACTAACGCAAGAAATAAAATAATAATAGAAAACAACATCTACACTAAAATCAATTCATATAATGCAAGTAATGAAATATGATTAGAAATCAACGTCTACACTCAAATAAATGAGTCTAGTGCAAGTAGGAAAATAGGATTTAAAGCCAACATCTACTTTGAAATCAATACATCTAGTGTATGCAATCAAATAGGATTAGAAATCACCATCTACACTGAAATTAATGCATTTAGTGCAAGCAATAAAATAGGATTAGAAATAATCTACATTAAAATCAATCCATCTAGTGTAAGTAATAAAATATCATTAGAAATCAACATCTACACCAAAATCAACTCATCTAGTGCAAGAAATCAAATAGGATTAGAAATCACCATCTACACTGAAATCAATGCATCTACTGCAAGAAACCTTCTTCCCTATCTCCCCCATATATATCTATATATTCATCCATATCTCCTTCTTTTTCTCTTTATCTCACCCCACCATATACACACTCTCTCTCACTACATATCTATCAGTTTCCTTGTCCCTCCCTCCTTCTCTCCATCTATATTTTTTTTTCTTCACCTTACATCTATATCTATATCTCACTCTATCTCTCTATATCAACTCTAAAACATAAAATCTCTTTCTCCAATCTATCTATCTATCTATCACTCCCTCCTCCTCCTCCTCTCTCTCTCTCTCTCTCTCTCTCTCTCTCTCTTTCGCTTCTATCTCTCTTCCTTCCTGCTACCCTTTCTCCCTCTCTCTCCATCTTCTTTATCACTCCCTCTCTCTCTCTCTCCACCTTTCACCCTCTATGTCTTTATTCTTAGCTCCCCCTCTCTCCCTCTCCATATTAATATCTCTTTTCCTACCTCCCCCCCCCTCTCTCTATCTTCACCTTCCAACTTTGTTACCATATGCCTCTCTATCTCCTTCTCTCCCCCCTTCTCTCCATATATCCTTATTTGTCTCTTTATGTCACCCCAAAACATACACACTCCCTCTTCCTCTCTCTATTGTCACTCCCCCTCTCTCTCCACTAATCACTCTTTATGTATTTATTCTTCCCTCCCTCTCTCCTCATCCAGCTCCATCTCTCAATCCCTCCCTCTCTCCTCATCCAGCTCCATCTCTCAATCCCTCCCTCTCTCCCCCTCCAAATCCATATTTCTATCCCTCCCTCTCTCCTCCCCTCTCTCCTCCTCTCTTTCAGGTCCCCTCTCCTTTCCTTCCTCTCTCTTCCTTTCTCTCCTACCTCCCTTTATTTTCCCCCATCTCTCTCTCTTACCATCTCTCAATCCCTCCCTCTTGCCCCCTCCAAATCCATATTTCTATCCCTCCCTCTCTCCTCCCCTCTCTCCTCCTCTCTTTCAAGTCCCCTCTCTTTTCCTTCCTCTCTCTCCCTTTATCTCCTACCTCCCTTTATCTTCCCCCATCTCTCTCTCTCTCTCTCTCTCCCCCCTACAATCCTCTCTTCCCCCGTCACTCTCTTCCTCTCTCTCATCATTCCTCTCTTGCCTCCTTCTATTTGACCCCCCAGCTCTCTTTCTTTCTCTCTCTCTCTGTCCTCCAATCCTCTCTCTTCCCCCATCACTCTATCTCACTCTCCAACTATCTTACTATTTCTATCCCTTTATCCTTCTCTCCCCCCTTGTCTCCATCACTCCTCCTTTCTCCTTCTCTCCCCCTTGTCTCCATCACTCCTATGTATCTTTATCCCACCCATAAGAATACACACTCTCTCTCCATCTCTCCCTTGTCACTCCCTCTCTATGTATTTCTTCTTCCTTTCCTCGCTCCGCCTCCAGCTCCATCTCTCTATCCCTCCTTCTCTCCTCCTCCTCTCATCCTTTCTCTCTCTCCCTTTCTCTCCTACCTCCCTCTCCCTTCCCCCTTATTTCTCTCTCTCTCACTCTTTACCCTCCAATCCTCTCTCCTTCTCCCTCCCTCTCTCCTTATCTCTCTCCCACCTCCATATTTATGTCTCCCTCTCCCTCTCTTACCCTTTTCTAACTCTCTCACTGTTCTCTCTCTCTCTCTCTCTCTTCATTCCTCTTCTCCCTTCTCCTTCAATTTATTTCCATATCTCCCTTGTCACTCCCCCTATTTCTCCACCTCTATCATATATCATGATATATTAATATATATTACAATATAATAAATTTAATATTGTATTAATCTAAACATATTAAATTTAATAATATTAATGTTAGGGTTAATAATGTTTTTTTTGGCATGGTATTAATAATAATTTGGTCCATGGTATTTGACCCTTATACTTCATATATAATTAGATCTTGATTTCTAATCGTATTTGATATATTTTTATTTATTTACCTTACCTCTTTATACCTTTTTTATATTTACTTATTTACCATACCTATTTTCTAAATATATTATTTGGCCCATGGTATTTTCCCATGGTATTATTAATGATTTGTCCCATGGTATCTGGCCCAAGGTATTAATAATAATTTGTCCCATAGGCTTCACCTAAATAAAACATGTTTTTGAGTTTTTGTAAATATAAAGTGGTTTATTGAGTAAATATAAAAATCAGTTTTATTTATTTACCATACCTCTAGTTTATTTATATTTTTATTATTTACCATACCTCCTGAGTAATATAAAAATAGGTTTTATTTATTTACCATACCTATGGTTTATTTATATTTTTACGTATTTACCATATATTATTTATTTATCATATCTCTTTTTGAGTGTTAGTAAACTCTTCATATTTTAAGTTTATATCGTTTAAATTTATTTTTAATAAATTTTTAATTGTTCATTTATATGTTTATGTAAGTTACTGTTCAAGCCGACATTTTTTTTTGGCTTCCGACATACTTACACGTCGGGGTCATACTGGGCTATAGAATGTGCCTCTCAGAGCAATAATATTTGAGGAAATTGTATATGTATGTATCTAAGAGAGAAAAAAAATATTTAGGGTATATCATAGAAAATAAAGGGTCGTGACTAAGATGAGTAGTAAAGCCACTCATTAGGATCTCAAAAAAATTGTTATGACAAGTTCTTATAATATAAATAAAAGAATATTTAGGAAGAAATTCATATTCGTAGAGGGAAATAATATCAGCCCATGCTAAAACTAGTGCAAGAAAACTGAATGGTGCTTGTAAAAATCATGGCTCAAAACTGTGCCTTAAAATCCAAATTGAATTATGGAAAGAAAAAGGGATGAGAGCCTAAGAAAAATAGATGTTGCAAACTTAACACTGCTTGTAAAAATTAAATCGATTGTGGTAATATATACATCCTTGAGCATAAAAAAATCAAGAGTAGTTAAACCCAAAGGAGAATTCCAAAAGAAAAATAATAGAATTAAGCATTGAAACACTGTATTTTTTAAGACTAAAATTGTAATGCAAGAAAAGGTAATGGTTGAAGAATTTTCCACAGATAATCTCCTACCCATCAAAAAATGGTTACATTAAGGCAATCATCTCATTGCTAAAAAATACTAGTCATAATTAAAAACCACAAGTTGTTAATAACAAAATGTGTATTTGTGAGTTTGAGAGTGATCTCGTCAGTTGGAAGTGAGGCTTGATATATTAATTATCAACGTGAAAGAAAGGAAGCCAAATTGATCATTTTTTGTAACCAAATTTATCTTCTCGTGCGACAGCATTGAGTTATGGGTCTTAACATTGATTGGCCCTCTAAAGCAGTTCTACAAGTCATACACATTTTCTAATGATACCATGCCTTTCGGCATGAGGTTTCCTTTTCTTGTGCTAGATGTATCTTGCAATGCCTTCTCGTGCTAATATTTGTTAATAGCTACATCTTTGAATGAATTAGCACTCGTTATAAAGTGAAGTATGTATTGGTCATCTACAGAAAAACCATCCCTAAGCGGTGACAACCTAGCCATAACATTTGAAATTCATCCGCAGTTGTGTTGCACATTCTAGGAACATAAATAATGTTAATAATTTGAAATGTGAAATCAAACGCCATACCTATTATTGTAAACTTTTGAGATGAGGTGACACAATGTATGGTATCATGTACCTGTGTTATAGCATCATTTGTCACGTCTACACATTGGCCTTTGGAAACCCTTCCATTTAGACTTGGTCATATTTCTAAAAAAATGGTATTTTAAAATCCATACGCGACTATGCCCAACTTTTTCCATGTGCACACGCGGGTCCATCCATAGCTGACACGTTTATGCTATTTAAAATATTAAAAAATATAAAATTTCCCTATTATTGAGGCGGGGGTTATAGTTTTTCCTGTAACTTAACTACCCTAGCTCATGTCCTCACTATTCCCCAACTGGAAACACTAATTTGAGGAAGTATAAATACCCCTCAAGGGAATGGCCTAAGGGAGGAGAAAGAGAATTATAGATATTATAGCTTTTTATAGCCCTCATCAAGTTTGATATTTTCCCTGTGCCTCCTCCACTTTCCATATTTTTAGGAAACCATTGTTTCCTTATGATGATCACCCTCATTTTATGTGACATACTATGTGCACCATTCATGGAAGAAGCTTTGTGAGGCTAGGGCTAGATGAATCCACAGGATGGTTTTGCTCAAGGTCATGGCATATCTTAGGTGATTTCTCTACTAGTATATTTTGTACATTTTATAAATAAAAAGAAGTACCATCTTGTTCATGATGTTCAGGTGTCATATGTCTCTTATACATGCTTTATAATCTTGAATAGTTTATTTCTTGATATCTTTACGAGACCATGTATGCTATTTTGCTAACATCTAGGACATATATTATGTACAAATAGGTTTTTGTGCTTGTTCTTAGCTGATTTGCAGGTTCTGGAGCACGATGAGTTGCAGAGTATTTGAACCCTACGAGATCTACTATAGAAGTTGGTAAGTTGAGTCCTTCTTTTGATGACATGCCTCTACTCTGTGAAGTTTACCAACCCATGACCTTAGGGTAACATTTCCCATTATAGAACTCGTGACCATAATGGGCATTTCATCCGTGTAATTCGTAGTTTGGGTTGTTTTTATCTGTATTGTAGGTTCCCTGACAGGTTAATCACATTTACAATCTAGTAAGTCTTTTTCCCAACCAAACAGAAGCTGTGATCTCTTGATCAGGCATGAAATTTTATTTTTTCCTTATTTCTATTTATATACGCTACTTTGGTTGTACACAATCATGTATGCCCTATATATTTTCCAAAAGGACCCACGTATACGCATGTTTCTTTGGTTACAGTTGTGTATACACGCGTGTTGCACAGAACAAACCCGCATATGCCTAGGAAATTTTGAAAATCAGAGTTTTGAAGCCCTGTCACTCTTTCTTGTCTATGGTTCCCCACTCCCGTGGTGCCTTTTTAGGTGTCTATACTGTGTTTATTGTGGCTATATGTCAGTTTCTCTCTTGTTCTTGTGAAGGCCTACACATTTGGTGGTTTTTCCTGTTTAATGAAATTGCAATTGCGGCTGTACCACCAAGATCTCTTGCTAGAGTTTTTGGCTAAATTCTGACCATTCATAATAGTGAGCCTCCACTGGTTTTCTCATCTTGGCCTTATCCATTGCTTCGATTTTGGTTTTTGCGTCTTTTGACTTCTTTGGTTTTCTTGACTTGTTGTTTCTAGCCTTTTAGCGAATCTTGAAGTGACATTTTCTCATTTTTTTGAGTTTTTCTTCACTGGAAGAGTGTGCTACTATTCTGAATCACTTTTTTGGGTCTTTCGTTTCTTATTTCTTGTTTGAGTCCCACTACGAAAGAACCATAGTTGGATTATTTTTTTTAAGCCTCTTTGTGACTCATTTTCTTGATTCTGATTCTTAAGTAGTTGTGTGCTTGTTTTTTTTAAATCTTTTTCTTTCCCTTATAAGTGAAAAGCCAAAAAACATTTCTTGTTTTCCGTTGTTTTTTCTTTGGTTTCCTTTTTACAGTTTTCATAAATTTTGAATAAATTTGATTAGTTCCTTGTTTTTTGTTCATTTGCTTGGTCATGAAAGGAGCCTTTTTCTAGATTTATCTCTTTTTTATATCAAGTACATTTTTTTATTTTCTATTCATAGGAGTTCTGGTTGGGACTAGCCTTTCTTTTCTGTCAAAAATAATTGAACCATTTCTCTCTAGAAACTCTTGTTGCTTCCTTAGTTAGCGATCCTACAATTTGCATATCATTGGTTGTTTTTGCATTAGTTGCGCTGGAGGATTTTAGTATATTTGATAGTTTTCTGAAGTGTATGAAGAGTGAGTAACTGAAAGGAAAAATAAGTTTCTTTGCTTATTTAGTTTCTTAGAACCAATTTAGAAATATCTTTTCATTGAAATAAAAATATTGCATTTTCATGCAGTAGGTTTTCATTGATTTCTTTTGCGTCGATAAACACCATCAGTTTCACTTCCATATTCCTTTTACATAAGTAACAACCAACTTAAAATCAAATGATATAATTAAAATGAACTAGATTTTTTTTGTATTTTTTCACTAATCATACACCAACTATTTAGGTCATAGGGCCTTGGAATAGGTGAGTGTAGAGTTAACTCTTCAAGGCCGCTCAAACTATTAAACATAAAATGTTTATTAATGAGTGAAATCCAATTTCGATAAGTGGACCGGGAAAGCTCTACCTCTAGAGAGTTAAGCGCAAGGGAGAGTGAAGGCAGAGAAGAGAGATACACCCTCTCCTTTTTATTGAATCTTGACCTAAGACCATTCTGCCAAGCTGTTGATACAGATTGGTGCCCTTAGTTGCCTCTCCTAGGGACCATACAGGTGAATACGAGGGGAAATACCTGTGGTACCTGAGACAGACGTTGCATCACTTTCATCAGTACTTCTGGAGGATGACCTTGTGAAGCTCGGGGACTTGAACTGGAAAAGGTTGTTGTCAGGAGGTCAACGTAACTATTTCTATTACCTTCTCTAGTAGGCCTAGGTCATAATTACCCCAGACTAATTTTGGAAGGTCCTCTTATTTCACGTTCTTGTATTTTGGTGTTCGGTCTTAATCACCTGGAGCGGAAATACCTAAAGGTCACTTGATTGACTCTATCTTAGGTACTTTTTAGAGAGTGATCTTTGCTCCTAGATTTCTTAGCTTCTTATATTTTTTGAGTCTAAAATTAATCTCATAAAGTGTCTGGCCGATTGCCTCATCGATCTAGGAGGCTTCGTGGGTTTTCTCCTATGAGTGTCGAGCCTTATTCAAGAAGGCGTGGGAGTAATTTAGTGGGTGATTTTTATCCGGTGGTTTCGAACACAATAAAGAGTGATCCTCCATCTCGCTTTGTTGTTTTTGTGGGTGGTCCTAGTACTAGTGCTATTGTTGAGAGGAGTACTCCACTCACATCTAGAGTTTTGTTTCCAGCAAAATAAGTTGAAGTTGAAGAATTTCCTTAGCCTTGTGAGACTCCTTCATCTCCTCTTCCTACTAGTTTCCATGATGTCCTTTTGTACATTGGACTTGAGTCATAGAGACTAGCTAGTCCTTTTCCATCATATCCATTTCTTTCAATGGCCACAGTTGGGAATACATCTTCGGTTATGAGCACTACAAGTGTTCATACTCCTCTTTTAGTCAAAGGAGGAGGTACTATTGAAAGTTTGAAAATCACTTCTATTTTTGTTATGTTTGGCTCTACTTCTATACCATATTCTAGTGGAAACACCCAAGCATATGCTTCTCAATTTGGCCCCTTTTCTTTTGGAATTCCTTCTAGCATGATTCTCTCTATCTCCTTTACCACTGCTTCAGTTGTCTCTGCACCTATGCCTTCTATGGATAGTGGATCAACTTCATTTCAATTTTTCCCCTTTCGAAATGGACATATTCCTCATTGGAAGCATTCCTTAGGATCTCTACCTTTCACCTCATAAAATCAAGGATTAATCAATCCCTTCACCGGAGGTGAAGGCTCTAATGTTTTTTCTGGATGGAACCCTGCTTTTAGAGGGTTAGGAGCTGTGAGTCAGTTTTTATCTGGTCAGCAAGAGAATGTTCCTTTCCCTTCAATAGATGTTTCCGAGTGATTTTCTCCATTCGCTAATGCTTGGAACCCTTAGTAAGGGGTTTCTTCATCTTTTAACACTTCTATTATAGGGAATATCCTTGTTTATAAACCTACGATGGGAGGGTGTCCTTCTCTGAATGTTTGGTCACAAGGTTTTCCTTATGGCTTAGCATCTTCTATAGAAAGCATTTAGCAACCTGGTGTCTCAACAAATCCAGGCTATTTTTTTCATAATATGGGGAATCCTTCCTATGGGGGATGGAATTCCTAGGCTCTTCGATGCTTACTATTTATGGAAACTTTAAACTTTCCATATCTATCGAAATTTACTAAAGATCCTATTTGGCATAGTCTAGGTTGACCTCTAGTCCCCACTAAACAGCCCTTAGAAATTCCAAAGTTTGAAGGGAATACTAGTGGGGATCTAACAGACCATGTCACCACTTTTCACTTATGGTGTTTATCGAAATCCCTCATCGACGATTCGATTAGGTTGAGATTATTTCAACGAACCGTAGCTGGAATGCAGGGAAATGGTACATTGATCTGACAAGGGGTAGATTTTCTACTCTTGGTGAGTTGGATACTATGTTCTTAAACCATTTTTAGTTTCCTATCTGTTATGATGTCGGGACTGATCTCTTGGACAATTTCCAACACGACAAAGAAAATCACATTTTTCGTCATATTCAGGAATGGAGAAGAAGGAAGAGGCTAATCAAAACTTAGATTCTGAATGATTTCCTTATCAAATGGTTTCTGAAATCTCTGCAACCATAAATATCAAAGGATGTGTCCCTTTCAGGGGTATTTTCTGAAGAGATGGCTATTTTTAGGACTCAACATCTAAAATTGATCTATTCTCAGTCTGGAGTCCTTAATAAAATCTTTCTGTATGCTCCTCACTCCAAGCTAGATTTAGCAAAAACCAATGCTAATCCTCATGGTGACAGACTTATAGATACGATCAATAGTGGTACAGCTAACCTACTAAATCAATTGCAGCAATTGTCTATACAATCTTCTCCTTTTGGTCAGGCTACGCCTTTAGTGTCAAATCATTCTTAGCCCTTGTCTATTAATTTTGTTCAAATTTCTAAACACAAAGGAAATCAACAAACCGATTGGAAGAAGAAGGGACAAAATAATAAGAATAAATACAAGGATGGGAAGGGCAATGCGAATATATCCAACGATCATGTTGGAGAGGGTAAGAGGGATAGTAAAAAGAAGGTTAATTTTCCATGCAAGCTGTGCACTGGAGACCATATTACACACCTCTGCCCTAAAATATAGGATGCTTAGTGCTTGTTATCTCAGTAGGGTTCTTCCAGCTTTGAGGTTGTACTAACATACCCTTTTCCCCAAGGGCAACAATTTCCTACTATCACGAATGTGAATACTAGAGCTCCCTTTGGGGGCAAACAGGAATAGGAAAATCCATCAATCATATACATGATGAGTGCTCACACATATATCGCTACGAGATATAATGATTATGGAAAAGCTGAGACTTTGAAAGCTAAGGGTGCTTATAATAATGATGAGCCACTCCATATAGAGAGACCTACAATTGAGCCTATACCTAGGATTCTGAAAGTGTCTACAAAGAGTGGGAATATAAATCCTAATGCCAAGGCTGCCCAGAACTACTCGATTGTAGAGTATTTGGCTCAAATCCCTGCACCATATCTACGTTAGAGGTACTCCAATCGTGTCTTGCACAAAGCAGTGCATTTTTAACTTCCATTGGGGTTGTTGATCCAAATAAAGAATTCTCTGATGATCACATTTGACATGTCGAATTTCAAAAGGATACTTCCTCATCATATGGCTTTCCATATTAAGTCTACATATCATAATTTTAATATCTTTTGAAAAATTATCAATGAGGGTGGTTCCACATGTGTGATGTCTCTCACATGTTGGAAGGCTATTGGATCACCTTCAGCTCTCCCTTCTACTACTCTTTTGATAGTGTTTGATGGTCATTCTCACAGGACACATGGCATTGTTCGAGATTTACCCATATGTGTTGGGGGTAAAAATGTTAATATCGAGGTCGAGATAGTTGATGCAAATCTAGACTACAACCTTTTCTTGGGGCGAAACTAAATCTATGAGATGGATGCTATTACTTCCTCATTGTTTCGCATTTTATGTTTCCCTCACTAAGGGTGGATTTTCACTGCTGATCAGATGAACCATTCTCTTATATATATGAATGCATCCATTGAATCGATTGTTCCCTTGGTGAATTATATGAAGAAACCTGTTGATAATTTGGGGGTTGGAATGTATACATCGTTGATGGGTACTTTTGATTTTACACCTCCTTTGGTTCATATCAATGCTATTTCATCCTCCAAGGTTCCAACTCAGAGGGAGTTCTTCCAAACTCATTATTTTTCGGACCCTTGGACCTTTCCTTCTCCTACCTCCACATTAGAAGAAGGACAAGAGGGTGGAATGGCATTTACTATGTCTACATTTGAGATTTCTTATCGTTCTATTGTTGACTCTATAGATTTCATGCTATTTTCTCTTTCACTGGATGAATTGGATGGAGATGTGGCTCTGTCTTGGACTCTTAATTCATCTTCTGCTTAGGATTGCCTTGATACCACTCTTCAATCTGAAGAGGCCATCATTGAAGTGATGACTGGTGTACAAAGATCGTGGGATGATTTTCATCATCAGTCCTATTTTCTACGAGACTTGCGAGAAGTTGAAACAATTTTCTCTAGCCTTCAGTCTTTTGGTACTATTCACCCAGCTTGAACCCTTTACCACCATCACAAGTTTTTGATGAAGGGAACAGGGCTATCATTTCTACTACTACCCTGGTGAACATCTCCATAGATCCAAACATTATTGATAATGTCTTCATTAGAGCTTAATGTTCCTCTGAAGAGATTTATACTTACACCGATTTCTTTCGAGAATTTTGGGATGTATTTTCTTGGGATTATGGGGAAATTCCTTGTATAGATTCATCTATTTCCCAACATGAGATTAGGACATACAAAAATGCTAAGCCTATTTGGTAGAAACTTCGTCAGGTCAACTCAAGGAAGGCTGCAACTATCAAAGCCGAGGTGGAGAAGATGCTTAATGTGGGTTTCATATACCCTATTCCATTAAATCAGTGGGTTTAGAATCCAGTTCCTATGGACAAGAAACAAGGAATTATCTGAGTCTGCATCGATTTCAGGGATTTGAATAACACATGTCCTGAGGATAATGTAATATTCCAAATCTGGAACAGCTAGCAAGGCATGAATGGAAAACGTATTTTCCAGTAATGGCTTCTACAGGAATTGAAGCCAAGACCTGGATCCCTTAGAACAATGTGCCTAAGTGCTAAATCCAAGATATGGCTCCAAATAAATCCTTCTAAGGTGGTAAAAAAGATCTACAACACTTTGATTTCCTCAAAAGTGCGCAGTGAGGGGACTGCAACAATGCTTGAACAAAGATTGGATACATAGCGTTATTTTAATGAACCATGGCACATGAAGAAGAAAATATTTCATGAATGAATAATATAGCAGCAAAGAGTACAATTATTTGAGGGATCACTCACTCAAGCTAGGTGATTAAAGCCTCAATAAGACATGTACACCAAATGTGACAAAAAACTGCTACATAACTATGCCCTAGCTATGACAGTGTTGTCTATAGGAGACACTGCAACATATAATATGAGAATACAATGATATGAAAATGATAGCTTAAAGAAATGAGGGGGAGAAATCTCTCAACCCCTGAAAATAACTATACAACAATCCTAAGAAGGATTGGCTTAAATACAAGTACAAATGGAAAATCTGCAGAAATACCAGAGTTGCTGGGTAGCAGCTGCAACTCAAAACTCATACAATATGGAGATCACTGAATATAATTTCCACTATGCAACAAACCTCATCCAATGGATTTCCTAAGTAAAAGGCTAATCCTAATACTGGAAATTTCTCCCTTCAAAATGTCGGTGCAACCTCTCACTGCAGATGCACTCTAGAATAGCACAGTCTAGTGAAGATACTGTGCTGTCTATGATGGGAGAAGCTTGGACTGATGCCAAGATATTAAAATCATCTCTGAAATCCATTTCACTAAGCTCACAGAGGAATAGGAACTTCCTCCTCTGAAAGATGAGCCAAAGAGAAGTGTTGTGGAACCCCTCCACTGCAACACCTAGAAACACTACATTATACTTGAGCAAAAATAACACAGTGACTGAATAATGGATTTGGCCTTGAGCCAAGATGTGGAGAAAATGAAGTGAAATCCTTCAAGAGTTCTCTTAGTAAATAGAGGAAATCCTAAATAGGAATCCCTCGTGCTAAGCAGCACTGCAACTCAGCTGAACAACCGGAGAATGAAAAATAGTCTTCAGACTAAAATAATATGCTCAAAGATCTCTCAATATGGCTTCCTCATCCTCCTTTTATACAAATGAATGTCTCTTTGCCCTGGACCCCACAAATTAGGGTTTCTTCCACAAATAATATTTCTCCCTCTCAAACTGCGCTCTCTTCCCAAGCAAGCTACACCTCTTTAGGCAGCGCTGTTGACTTGGTCAAACTTGACCTTGTCCTCATGCATTTTCCCCTTTTCACACTGGAAGGTGAAAAATCAAGCTGCTCCATTGATCCCTTTCAAAATATGAGGGATTTTATTCCTACTCATCAGCCTTTTACCCATTTTATTCACCTCCTATATGATATAAGAAAAATTTAATATTCTAATTTCCTGCTTGCAAATTTTGGAATATTACAGTCTTCCCCTCTCAAAGATTGTTTTTCCTCGAGCAAGTGCAAGGATATAATGAATTATTTCTCCTCTCCCTATAGCATCCATGTATGATGATATTCTCTAGGTGAAGTGATGCTAGCTCATCAATCAAGCCTCCACATTGCTCCTCCTCAACATGAAAGTCAGCTATCAAGCCAACATCATGTAAAGGTGAAATACTCAAGAGGATAGGAAAGTGATGTCTAGAGGTCCCGTTGAGGAAATGAATCTGAAATGTAATGGGAACTATCTTTTCCATATGGATCCTCCATCCCCAAGCTATTAGCCATGCAAAATGAATCACCTCCCAACTAGGCAACTCCTGGAAACTATCATCCACCTTTAGCTCTGGAAAAGTAGGCGGGATAGAAATTTGCACATGGTAGAAAATATAGCCTACCCCATGCTATCCACCACTCCAATTATGATAAGTGTATAGTTTTGGCTGATCTCGGGCTGCAATAAAGTTTCCCTCAAGTGGCAAGATGGGGACTAGATCTCTAAAGACCTCTCCCCCAATGCTGTAAATCATGATGGCCCAAATATCCCCATATATGATGAGTTGGAAATCATCATCATATGGAATCTCATCCATCATATGGCTCACCTCATATGGAAATAAATATGTTGTCAAGGTGACCATACCATAACCCATGCTCCCATTAGAACATGTAGTGCCAAAAGTGTGAGGAATTTATTCCTCAAAGGACACGTTCACCCAATGTGTCTTTCTCCCAAGCATGATCCTCATAAAGACAGGAAAAATAGAGCCATAGGGAGCAAAGATGAGAATCATTCTTGCTTCCATGTGTAAAAAATGAGAAGGACAACGGTCCCTCAGGTGCATCCAACGGAGCTTGACCCTCAACTGCAGTAGATACTGGTAAAATGAGTGGCTTTTGAACCACTAGCCTGCTGCTCCAATCTCCTCATAAGTATGGAGGAAGTGAATGATGTAAGGTGTAAAATGAGCATGTCCTCCATAATATGTCTCTTCCCAAAGTCCTCTTAAGGAATGGCCATCCATCATGCTTATGGCCTCATCTAAACCATGTGGTCTAGAAAAAATAATGCCCCTCCTTGGAGCATCATCCTGCACATATATGGTTAAGGGACATACATCATATAAATAATCATGTAAGAAATAATTACCCTTACCATAAGTTCTGCTCATAAAAATGGAGTGGCTCATAGATGAGCCTCCTCTAACCCTCAAAGACAAAAGAGGTGGCTATGTTAACTCTTCCAAATAGTTATGTCTCTCCTCCAACTCCACATGATCTATGCATATTTTTATATGCTGATATATCTCCTCCTCAAAGCCTTGCCAAAAATACCCCTCCATGATGGTGTGGTATGCTCTCATAGAATGTGTGTGGCTGAAAAGGAAATGCATATGTGCTGCTTGTAGTAATTTATCCTTGATCTTGGAAGCTCTGGACAAGAAGATCCTACCATGATAAAATATGACCCCATCTCTGACTGAATATCCCTCTTCATGCAACTTGCCATCCAAGATCATGAAAGTAAAAGGATCCTTGGAATACTCCACCAACAGCTGGGAGCTCCAATATGGATCTATCCTCCATAGTGACAGCGTTGATGATCTCTCATGAAGAGCATCTGTTATATGGTCATCCCTCTCTCTGACATATCCTATGTGAAAGATGAAAGTTGGAATGCTTTTATCCTTCCCCTGCTGCTTCTTCCAGAGCACAAAATATGAAATGGAAGTGGATACTGATGATGTTGAGAGAATGCTCTCTCTCTCTCTCTCCTTAAGTCTACCCCAGACTCCCAACGCTGTATCAAGCTCTCCCAAGGTTCCCACTCCTCTAAAATCACTAAGTGGTGCCTCAAATGATGAAGCATCCATCCTCCTCTGCTGATCCAGTGGTCTCCCCAGCAAAATGTCTCCATGCAATGAGACATCATCATCAAGAGATGACTGAATAGATGAATGGAGATAACCCTCCATGCTTCAACTAAACAATCCAATCACCTTCCTAGGTAAATCAACCTCCAGAATTGAATATGGATGTGTACTCCTCATCTCATGATGTTGGGTATTCTCCCTACTTCCTCCTTATGTCTCCATGGTTTCACACCTCCTCAACAATGGCACAAGTAGAACATGAGTTGTGCCTTGATCTCCACACATGGGATCCTGGGGAATTCCTTGCAAAGATGAAAGCATCCCTCTATTTGGAGCAAGAGATCCTCCTTCATTTGTATGAGATGTTAGATTAACTCCAGATCTAACAGTCTTGTTGTCCCCAATTTCTACAACATGAGTGGGCAATTCTCCAATGATTGGATCCCTTTTTGAAAAAGAGATCTCCATGCTCCTTTGCTCAAAGGTGTGAGATGAAAACCTTTCTTCCAGAAAAGTATGGTGCAAGTTTTCATGCAAGGGTTTTACTTTAGTTTTCTAGTTTACCTCCACCATGGGTGTCTCATGAATCTTTTCATCAAATATTCTCACTAATGCCTTAGTGAAATTTTCATAAGATGCATTGTTTACATTTCTCAAAGAAAAAGATTCAAAGATCCACCGGGCATAAGCCTTACCTCTCAAATGCAGCACTGCAACTTTGATGGCTTCATATTCAAGAATGTGGTGCTGTTGAAATAAGGTCTCTAACTCCTCCACCCAAGCTTCGGCTGAACATAGAGGTGAACCTTCAAAGGCAGATAGATGAAATATATCCTGTTGCTCTCTTCCTTTCACCTTCATCTTGCAAAACTCTGAAAAACTGAGATGATCTCAGAATTTCTAAGTTTGAGACTCATACTCCTTCAAGAAATCACTAATTTTTTCCCTCCTAGTAACCTCTTCTTCTCTTCCCATCTCTCTCCCGGAAATCTTGGGCATGTGACTGCGTTGTACAAGATGGTGTGTAGCTTCTTGCTCACACTCCTTATGTGCAAATCTAGAGTTTGCCTTTGGTAAAAACCCTCTTGGAGATTCTTTACACATCTCCCTCCATATCTCCTTGAATTCTTTATGAATCATATGTACAGATTTAGGAAGAAGCTTTGTAAACTTATCCCCTTTTTCTTTTTCTTCTCCAAAAGATGGAGTCTTTCTCTTGCTTATTTCTCTATCTCCTTCTCGATGAGAATAGGAAGTGCAGGGTTATTCCCCTTCTTTCTGCTTATCATCCTTGGGGAGGTTCTTCATGGATCTGAAATATGATGAGATAAAACTCATCCTCTTCAATCTTCTGATCTCTTGGGCTTAGACTCACAAGTTGAGCCAAGACTATGCTCTGATACCACTATAATATTCCAAATCTGGAACAGCTAGCAAGGCATGACTGATAAATGCATTTTCCAGTAATGGCTTCTATAGGAATTTAAACCAAGAACTGGATCCATTAGAAAAATGTGTCTAAGTACTAAATCCAAGAGATAGCTCCAAATAAATCCTTCTAAGGTGGTTAAACATATCTACCACACTTAGATGTCCTCAAAAGTGCTTGGTGAGGGGACTGCAACAATTCTTGAAAAAAGATTGGATACACACCGTTATTTTAATGAACCATGGCACATGAATAATTAAATAGCTTTTAAATGAATAATATAGCAGCAAAGAGTACAATTCTTTGAGGAATCACTCACTCAATCTAGGCAATGAAAGCCTTAATAAGACATGTAGACCAAATATGACAAAACGCTGCTACATAATTATGTCGTTGCTATGATAGTGTTGTCTGTAGGAGAAACTGCAACATATAATATTGGAATATGATGATATGAAAATTATAGCTTAAATAAATGAGGGGGAGCAAGCTCTCAACCCCTGAAAATAACCATACAACAATCCTAAGAAGGATTGGCTGAAATACAAGTAAAAATGGAAAATCTAGAGAAATGTCGGAGTTGTTGGGTAGTAGCTGCAACTCAAAACTAATAAAATATGGAGATTTCTGAATATAATTTCCAATATGCATAAAACCTCATCCAATGGATTTCCTAAGTAAAAGGTTGATCCTAATACTAGAAATATTTCCCTCCAAAATGTCGTTGCAACCTCTCACTGCAGATGCACTCTAGAATAACACGTCTAGTGAAGAGAATGCACTGTCTATGATGGGAGAAGCTTGGCCTGATGCCAAGATATGAAAATAAGCTCTAAAATCCCTTTCAATAGCCCCCCATAGGAATAGGAACTCCCTCCTCTGAAAGATGAGCCAAAGAGAAGTGTTGTGGAACCCCTCCACGCAACACATAGCAACACTATGTTATACTTCAGTAGAAATAACACAGTGACTGAATAATGGATTTTTCCTTGAGCCAAGATGTGAAGAAAATGAAGTGAAATCCTTCAAGAGGACTCTCAAGAAGGAGAGGAAATCCTAAATAGGAATCCCTCGTGCTAAGTAGCAGTCTAACTCAGCAGAACAGTCAAAGAATGCAAAATAGTCTTCAGACTAAAATCATATGCTCAGAGATGTCTCACTATGGCTACCTCATCCTCCTTTTATAAAAATGAATGTCTCTTTGCCATGGACCCCACAAATTAGGGTTTCTTCCGCAAAGAATCTTTCTCCCTCTCAAACTGTGTTGTCTTCCCAAGCAAGCTACACCTCTTTAGGCAGCACTATTGACTTGGTCAAACTTGACCTTGTCCTCATGCATTTGCCCCTTTTCACATTGGAAGGTGCAAAATCAAGCTACTCCATTGATCCCTTTCACACTATGAGGGATTTTATTCCTACTCATGGGCCTTTTACCCATTTTATTCACCTCCTAGTTGATATAAGAAAAAATTAATATTCTAGTTTTCTCCTTGCAAATTTTGGAATATTACAGATAATTACCCCACACCATTTATAGATTATATCATTGATGATTCTGCGGGGAATGATATTTTCTCCTTCATGGACGGTTTCTCGAGATATAATCAGATCACTATCCATCCTGAAGATTAGCATAAGATTGATTTTATTTATCCCTGGGGTACCTTCTCTTACAAGAAGATACCTTTTAGACTTGAAAATGTTAGAGTGACCTTTCAGCGGGCCATGTCTTATGCCTTCCACGACATCAAACATATTATTGAGGCATATTTGGATGATTTAGCTGCTCGTTCTCATAAGAGGATTGATCATCCTTCACACCTTCATCACATATTTGAATGATGTCGATATTATAAATTTATATTCAACCATAATAAATGTGTTTTCGCTGTCACATCCGGTCGGGTTTTGGGATGTATCGTGTCTATGGAAGGAATTTGGGTAGATCCGTCCAAGGTTGAGGCAATACTTTAGTTTTCATCCCCATCTTCAATTCGTTAGCTTCAAATTCTACAAGGAAAATCTAATTTCTTACGGAGATTCATCGTGAAATATGCTAAGATTATAAAGAGATTTATGAGGTTGTTAAAGAAAGGAGTTCCATTTTGTTGGGATGAATTTTCTCAACATTCATTCGATGCTTTGAAAAAAGCATTGACCTCTACTCCATTGTTGAGTCCACTAGATTATAGCAGGGATTTCCTCATGTATATCGCTGCTTCAGAATCTACCATAGGTATGGTTCTATTTTAGGAAGATGATGCTCTTTGTGATCATGTTGTATACTACCTTAGTCGAGGCTTGGTGGGTCTTGAACTCCAGTATTCTCTAATTGAGAAACTAGGTTTGGCAGTTTTCCATGCTATCCAATGGCTTAGACATTATACCCTCCTTCACAAAATTTATTTTTTGGTGTAAGTTAATCCATTTCAATTTTTTCTCATTAGGCGAGTGATTGGGGGAAAATACAATTGATGCATTTTTATTTTTCAAGAATTTGATCTTGAGTTTCTGTTTTCCAAATTGAAGAAATCATTAATATTTCTGGAGTTGATTTCCAAGCTTCCTTATGGGGAAGAGATGGTTTGTGAAGAATCATTTCCTGATTAACATATTTTTCTTATTTATTCACAGGATCCTTGGTACGGAGATCTCATTTTTTATCTCCAGACTGTGAATTTTCCCTTAGCTTTTTCGAAATCTGAGGGTAAAAAATTATGTCACTTAGCTAAAATTTATTTGAATATCATTGACACTCTTTATCGTCGCAGGGTCAATTCCATCCATAGACACTACTTAAATCTCGAATAAGCTGAAGTTGTGTTGAATGATTGTCACAGTGGAGGTTGTGGTGGTCATTTATCTAGGCTTGCTACAACCGAAAAAATCCTGCGTGCAGGATACTTTTGGCCCTCGATTTTCAAATATTATATTGAGGCTGTCAAAAGGTGTCATCCTTGTCATGTTTATACCCATAATATGAATGCTCATCCAGCTCCACTCTTTCTTGTCATCACTGTCGGCCCATTCACAGAATGGGGTATTGATTATACTACTTGTAACCTGCCTTCGGTTAAGGGTCATAAGTACGTTATTGTAGTTGTAGACTACTTTACGAAGTGCGTTGAGGAAATGCCTACTTTTGGGAATGATGGTGAGACAACGAAATTATTCCTATTTAATCAAGTAATTTATCTCTTTCGTATCCCCAAAGGGTTTTTCACTAACCATGGAAGTCATTTTAAGAATAGTAGGAAGGATGAATTGGCTCTCAAATTGGGTTTTCGGCGGGAGCATCATCTCGTCATTACCCTCAAGCCAATGGGAAAGTTGAAGTCATTAAAAAATCCTTGAATACCATTTTATTCAATGGAAAATTGATAAAGCCATATCCAATTGGCACATCATGATGTACCCTGAACTTTGGTCATACCAGATGTCTGTAAAGATTGCAACCGGTCTCACTCTGTTTCAACAAGTTTATGGGTTGGAATCTATATTTCCTATTGAATGCAAAATTCCTTCCCTTAAGCTGGAAGTTGAGCTTCTTCCTGAAACTTCTAGTCTCGAACAATGCCTTATCCATCTACAAAATATTGATGAACAACGTTGATATGGAGCTATGATGAATGAGGTGCAAAAGAAATGGGTGAAGGTTCAGTACAATAAGGTGGTCAACCATAGGGTTTTATCTGAAGGTGACCTTATCTTGTTTTACACCCAAGAGAAGGATGCCTTGGGGCTAGGCAAGTTCAAATCCATGTGGTATGACCTCTTTATCATCAAAAAGGTCCTAAAAAAGGGAGCTTATGCCTAGGTTGATTTTTATGGGAACGAGCTGGCGGAGCCTAGAAATGGGTTGTATTTGAAGAAGTATTATGCCTAGGCTTCTCCATAGCATATTCTTTTTTGTATATATTGTATTTTTTTACATGTCTATTTTTCGATTTTTGGTGTGAATTTGATGATTTCGATCTTCTTTGGCAGGTATTATTGGATTATATGAGTCATTTTGTCTTTTATGATGGTGTTAGTAGACATATCTAGATCCTGGCTTCCACGGCTTCAGTAGTTCACTATGCATCTGGTCAGTTGCTAATTTCAAGAGGTGTCTGCATTGATCCTACTTCAAATAATGTGGGAGAATACACTGCAGCGGTCAACCTACTCTTGGAGTCCATATCTCTTATTTTTTATTGGTTAGTAGTTTACTTGGATTCACAACTGCTTGTTTCGCAATCAAAGAACACCTATTAGGTTAGAGACCCATTTTTGCATCGACTATTTCTGAGGGTACGTATGTTACAACATTCATTTCAATTTATTACATTCATTCATATTCCTTGATCTTATAATTGGTTAGCAGACTCATTAGCTAATCAAGCACTTGATTAACACAATAATCATTCAATACTTTAAAAATATCAAAACATCATTCGTCATTGTACATTTGGGACAATCACATCATATAAATCGCTCTCTCTCTCTCTCTCTCTCTCTCTCTATATATATATATATATATATATATCAGAATGTTCAAAATATACAAAAATTGGGCCATCATGTCTTACAAAATTAGGCCTTATGCTTGATCATGTCTGTCATCAAAAATAATATTACGGTCATCCGATCAAATTTAAATCTACTCTTGATGTCCCTGCCGAACATTTGTGTTCTGATAGAACACAATAGTAGTAGCTACACATCAAAATAACTGCAACCAGTCTCATGGTAATCCAACCACCCTCCTCTAGATAGCCACAGGAAGGTCCTCTATAAATGGCATGGGTACTTGGAGAGTCAAACTCTCCAAGTTTCTTTGTATGGCATGGAGGGTCCTTCGTGGGTCTTCAACATCTGTCTCGACTCTGCAATGCTTATGTCTTGGGTAACCCTATGGTATAACTAGTCCCATGTCTGCATCATGATCATTAAAAATTTTGTAACTTATATTGTCTTATCAAAAACATTTTTCTCATTTTTCATATAATTTGGAAAAATAAAAATTACATAATAAAAAAAAATCAATACCAAATCACGGTCTGCTCGAAAATCCATCCTAGCATAGGGATAGTTCTCCACTAAGATTACATGTTTTTCCCACCACTGGAAGATCTCATCATCCCATCTGATTCGGGTAGCTTCACTTCCCCCTAGTCTCTTCATCAAATATTCCCATCGGGCTATCCTTGGATCCCTTGCGCTATTGATAGTAGAGATGATCTTGGGCCAAAGCCTTGGGACTATCTCAAAGAAGAATGTCAAAAGAATAGTGTCATATCCAGACTGTTTTGTATTTCCCTGCTAGATGCAAGTCATTTGTTTCTTTAGATTAGTCAATAAGGTTGTGCACCAGTCATAAAGATGGGTTAAAAAATCCACTGGTAAACTCATATAAGTGCGTGAAGCCTGGTGTAGAGATGTCGATCCTACCACTCTACCAATACTGAAAAGAAGGAATTTGATGTGAGAATATCATACATCCTTGATTGGTATCTGAGTCCCCACCTTATTTGCACCATCTACATAGTAGACCTAGACATAGTTGTCTACATTAAGCCCTCTAGTGGGCTTACCTTACAAATCAAATGGGTCTCCCCTTCGGGAAAGTCCAGTGATAAAATAGATTTCTTCCAAATCAATTCTCAGTGGCATATGATCAAATAATAAAACAATATTTATCTGGTTCCCAATTAGTAACCAACATCTCGAGCAATCGAATATTTTTTTTCATATTTCACATTTTGAATTTTTTGAGTAAACCATAGCTCCAAAGTATATCTAATGATTATTGGTCCTCCATCAGTTCATTATCAATTGCACTATGCTCTCTTTCTCTCCAACTGATAGTCATCCTGGAAAATTTCATCCATTAACCCATTAGATACAAAATTTTGAATTCCTTTCTATGCATACACGATTTCATTCGGACACAGTCACGTCTATATGCAAGTTCGTCATGACGAATCCATGTATACGCAAAGGGATTCAATGAAAATATATTTCCTACTGTGAAAAGTCTAAAATATTTCTTGAAATTGGGAAAATTGATAAATAAGATGACTACAAGGCTTACCTGACTGATTTGAGGTGATTCGGTGGTTGGTTTCTACATTTGAAAGGAGAGGGTTTTTTGCTCTAGAGCTCTTTTTCCACTTCTACACTACACAAATGACCAAAATGTGAGTCAAAATGCTTATTTATCCCCTGAATTTGAAAAAATTTCACAAATTTCATTTATGTCTATTTTTTGGATTTTATTAAGGATGTTTTTAACATTTTAGCTTGTAATCACTAGGAAAAGTTATATTTAGGTACATTATGGTGAATTTGAGATATTTCCACTTTTCCTTTGAATCTATGCACGTTGAACTGTCATGGTAGGTATTTGATTATGAACTGGCATATAGGTTAGGGAATTCACTTTCCATTTCATTTTTGCATACTAGCCTCCATTCTTATCACTTGCCATAGGGTCGATCTCATCATGTCATGACTATTTAACCCATTTCACTCACCAATTTTGTAAATCATGACTTGGTGGTAGAGCCATCCTTTAGATGGGCTTCCTAGTTATTCCCTCGCTAGCGTTTGGCACCCATGTTACAATCTGTGTAGGCTTGGGATTCCTCTTTAGTAGTGCCATGAATTATGTGTTGAAGCTTCATTCTTCTTCTTCTTTGCTATATTTATTCTGGCCATTTACCTTAGAGGTTCCAATGTTTTTTCGAGTTGTATTACTGCATTGCATATTGACTACTTGTTTATCTTGGCCTTTACCCAACTTCATTTAGACTCATGTTTAAGCCATCTTTTGACCATGTCTTTCTGTAAAATTTAACCATGTAAACACTTAGCCTTTGTGACTTGACACCTTTACCCATGGATGGAACATCCCTTTGAGTGTCACTTACCAGTTTTCACCACCTTGCATTGAGCATAGGATTGTTCCTATTCTAGGAAGTAGAGCATCTACTTACCGAAACTCATTCCATCCATTGCACTATAGGCTTCCTTTTATTATTTTTTTAGGCTTTGAAATATGCAAAAGAAAAAAAAATTGAGAAAGAGTGACAATGGGAAAATACTTCCATACATGATGGCATCTATGGTGTGAGTTGTGTTGCTCTTGAACAAAGCACAAATAAGCTTAGTATTTTCTCCATTCAGGATGGTTTTTGTTTTTGACTTAGGAGAGGCCATAACCTTGTTATTGAGTCAGTACTCCTCCAGTTGCCTATATCTTCCAATCATATGGAGGGTTTTTCTAAGCTTCCTGCATGACAAACTTATACAAAGTTATCATTTGCTTCCATGATCAACATGAGTTGTGCTTTTAATCAAGGGAAGTTAACCTGAGTCAACTTTTCTACGGTGTCTCTTGACTCATTTTTCAGTTGGCCATCTCGGTTTTTTCAATATGTGTTTCTATCACATAAGCTATTTGGTCCTTTTCTCGTCCAGATTTAAGAAGGTCTCCATTGACTTCTTGCTAGGGGGGTTTGTCGCTTATTGACTTCGACATATTTCTCTAAAAGAGAACCTAGAGCCGCACCCTGGACCTATTTACATCATTGATAGGTGACCTTGTGCTCAACATTTTATCAACATCATGGGTCTTTGACTGAGTGGTTTCCCTTGTGTTGGAATTCATCTTACATTATCACACCTAGGATTCGTGTCATACCTTGACTTCCATTTGACCCCATCGGTGGATATCTCACCTCTTTGTTAGATTTCATTATTGGTTGGTTCAGAGAGTTTCCCCGTGTGCTAGCTACATTTTGTGCATGTCAGAAATGTACTATGAGTTGATCACTTCACTTTTATTCGTCCGATTCCTTCCAAATCCTAGCCTGTGGGTTACACTCGCGGTGGATTGATGTGGGATGTGTTAATGTCTTCCTTCCAACAAATCTTTTCCCATCGACTCCAACTCATTGCTCTAGGAATAAGGTCTAGAGTCCTTTTGTCAGTACCTTAGGGTTTTCAGTCATCAATGGTAGACTCCTTCACTATCGACAATGAGAATACATCAATGTCTCCTGATTGATAGATTCTCTCAAGTGTTTTAATTCAACTCATCCATTCACAATTGTTAGATTGTATTGGGGTACCTTGGCACTCATTATCATTATCATTGTGTTCTCTTGCATTTTTTAACGGTATACATCAATGACTAGTAGTAAAATGATTTCTCACATGTTCGACCTCATCTCATTTATTCCCATTGTGTAGAATTGTGCCATAGTGATTGGTGAAGACCTCAGGTTTGCATTAACATGTTTTGGTTCACTTTGACAGCTCCTTCATTTTTCGACCAGTGACAACATCCATCCTTATATGTTTTAGTTTCATCACAAAAACATCGTACATGTTGGCATCTGAGTTGCGTTTTGTACTATTTTTCCACCACTTATGATTTGCTACATGGAGATTCAGTTATGACTTCACTGATTAGATATCTATGCAGCATCATTGATCAGTCTTCAATATGTAATATTTGGACATGCTTTTGACTTATACTTCTAGGAAGTGATCAGATGATTCATTATGTACTTTACATTTCATTTATACTAGTATACATATTGGATCTGATCCATAATTCATATGCATACATGCTTTTCTTTCACTGAGCATGGGTATGCTTGCGTCAGACATGAGCTATATTTTTATTTTCTATCACTGGTTTTTGGCAGGCTAAAATCTGTTGAAGTCCTCTCTAGTCCTCGCAAGGTTCGTTCTTTGCACATAATACATTTCGGCCATCATGTACCCCTTCCGAACTCATATATTAGGGGGAATATGTTATAGCATCAATTATCACCTCTATATACTTGATGAATTATGCATTGGCCTTAGGTAGCCCTTCCATTCAAACTTGGTCATATTTGTCAAAAAAAATTATTTGAAAATCCATACGCAACTCTG
The DNA here is from genome assembly GCA_034641835.2 of Pinus albicaulis. Taxonomy (NCBI): domain Eukaryota; kingdom Viridiplantae; phylum Streptophyta; class Pinopsida; order Pinales; family Pinaceae; genus Pinus; species Pinus albicaulis. The sequence goes on along the minus strand of CM076570.1, from coordinate 1,193,940,426 downwards.
CCCAGCTTTTTCTTCATGCACATGTGGGTCCATCCATAGATGACATGTGTATGCTATTTCAAATATTAAAAAAAAAAAAAATTCACTATTATTGAGGTGGGGTTTATGTTTTTTCCTGTAACTTAACTAACCTAGCTCGTGGCCTAACTGTTCCCCAAATGAAAAAACTAATTTGAGGAAGTATAAATACCCATTAATGGATTGGCCTAAGGGAGGAGAGAGATAATTATAGATATTATAGCATTTTATAGCCCTAATCAAGTCTGATATTTCCCCTGTGCCTCTTACACATCCCATATTTTCAGGAAACCCATGTTTCCTTTTAATGATCACCTCCATTCTATGTGACATCCTTTGTGCACCATTCATGTAATAAGCCTTGTGAGGCTAGGGTTGGATGAAACTAGAGGAAGGTTTTGCTCAAGGCCATGGCAGATCTTAGGTGATTTCTTGACTATTATTTTCTATACATGTTATCAATAAAAGAAGTACCATCCTGTTCCTGATGTTCAGGTGTCATATGTCCCTTATACATGCTTAATAATATTGAATAGTTTATTTCTTGTTATCTTTAGGAGATCATGTATGCTATTTTTCTAAAATATAGGATATATATACTAGACAAATAGGTTTTTGTGCTTTTTCTTAACTGATTTATAGGTTCCGGAGCCCAAGAAGTTTCAGGGGGTTTGAATGCTACGGGATCTACTACAAACGAAGGATAACGGGTAAGATCTGCAATCCTCACTTTCTAGTTTAAAGCATACAAGTTCGTAATTTGGGTCCTTCTTGTAATAACATGCCCCTACTCTGTGAGGCTTATCAACCCAGGACCTTAGGGTAACATTACACATAACAACCTATAGCACAACAAATTCTGAGTCACCTACAGCTTTGGGAACCACAACATTGAGGTCAATGGATCTTTGAAAACCTAAGATGACTACTTTATATTGTTCAATGTTGTTTGTGCACTGAAACTCCAAGCGGATAGAGATAAGATGTTTTCTCTATCACAGGTCTATTAAAACACAATGAGTTCCAAATCCCTCTTTCATTTTCGAACCATGAAATAACAATGTCCACATATCAGATGTACAAAGACTATGTACTACAATAGTAGTATTTTTATTATTAATAGTAACTGTACAAACATCATTTCTACCAGTTGGACAAGAAAGGAGCTCCAACTATGTATTTAGTGGGACTAGGGATGACTGATGAAGACAACACCCTAGTTCAGTTTCTAAAAAATAATCTCCAAATATAAGATCTACGAAAGGGACATCTCATTCTTTCAATCCAAGGGAGTAGTCATGTATTTCATATATCACTCTAAGTTCACTCGGATCTTATTGTTTCTTCCCTTGTGTAGAAGCCATAAATGTGACTAGTCCATACCAACATACCCTTGTAGCTTATTGGACCAATATCTTCTTAAAAATACCCCATATTCTTCTGGAATGTACACAATTACTATGTTTATACATTGGTGAACTCACTATTTATATGATAAACACATAAGCACATTTGTGAGTTCACCAAATGCATGGACAAGATTCTTGTCTAGCTAAATAATTTGTGCATATCTTTTATCCCATTTCACATTGCTTTTATTTGCGAAATATAATGGCATTACATTTACTAATGAACTAGAATCAACTATGAAATTGTGTACATTGTAATTGAAATTTTTGAAAGTTGACAAAAATAGAGGGAAGAGTGTATTTGCATCAATTTTTAAAGTGTTAAGTAGGAATTCGAGGGAACAAAGGATGTACCAAATACCTTGTGTGAAGAATCATTGTTACCTGAGGTGGATTTTCCAAGTGCACATAGGAGCATGTCCCTCTCGATGATGATCTTTGTTAGTTCGAACATTGATATATTTGTGCGAGCCTTGATCTCTTCAACTATGTTGTAATCCAAAGCAGGAGAGATTACTAAATTCTTTGTGGCTGTAAATTGGTTTGTGAACTCTAGAGTGGTGTTCTTGCTCTTATATCTTGCGAAATTACTCTTTGTTGCAGCTACATTCCCAGACTTGCTCTTATTATTTTGTGTTGATTTGATGGGTTGGGTTGTCTTTCTTAAGAAATTTTCTCTGAATTTATTATTTGTCAATTCTTGTTCAATGGCTAACCCTTGGCTACTTAAAGTATACCCATTATTCTTCTTCTGGGATGGTTCATCACTCTGAGGTTGTTTCCTGGAAACAATCTTTTTAGCTTCAAGCATGCAACTAAATGTGTTCACTACATGTCCCATAGTAGGAGTTTCCTTGGTAACAACAGTTTCTTCCTTTTCCTCCATAGGCTCAGTCTGCTTGTTCAAAAGTATTTTATGAATGAAATGTTGAGAAAGATAATTGTTGTTGTGGTTCCATTGTAGGCAAATTTTTTCTGAATTATATTCTTGATGAAATGAGCAATACTGATCCATGCCCATACTCTATATATTCAATAAAATGTTTGATATTTGCATAAACTTGGCCAGTTGGTTAATGTTACTGCCAAAACCAGTAGTCCTTATGAGATTTTTGAACTTGGGAGGGTTTCTTCTCATGGTGGTCTCACTTGAAATTTGTTTTAGCTCTTCCAATCACTACAAAAAAAAGGACATTGGTGAGAGTCATGCCCGTGACGGACCTTTAAGGTCCATCATCAGTGTCACATATGGCCATAGTCCTTAATAAAACGTTTTTGTAAGTGCATATAGTGACGTTCCTTTAAGGTTTCTCACGAAAGACATTTTTAGTGATACTTTTGGTGAGGGTTGTTAAAGCCTTGTCACTAATTCTCTCTTTGGTGACATTTGGTGAAGGTTGAAAAATTTTCATCATCATTGATCATTCCAATGAGTTTTTTATGATATTATGTGCATGTTACTATATTTTTTCAAAATATAATGATTTAATACCATTGTTGTGGAGTATTTTTCATTATGTGGTGCAAGACCATATAGTGGGTAGAGTCAATCAATTTTTTAAGAAGTAATTAGTGTGTATCATTTCACTCAATTAATGAGAATATATTTTTCATATGAGTCAATACATAATTAATCTCTATTAGGTTTATTATCTAAAAAATTCCCTTTAGATAAAGTTCCACTAGTGTGTGTAGAAACTATATTATTTAATACATCATTAAGCTTTTTCAATTATATTAATGAGAGAGATATATCACTCCTCAAAACTCTTGGAACATATTAAAATTATTTGGTAGACACTAACATTCCTTGGAACCTAGCATGTCTTAGAAAATATTTGTACCTAGAATATCTTGTCATGACTTGGACACCCAAGGACATGTTTGCAGGCCCTAACATAGAATAACACTCTCCTAGCATGTGTTGGCATACCTTGTAGTCCCTAACATTCCCTGCAACTCTTTGGCATGCATTAACATACAGGAGACTTGGCACACATTGGAACTTGACATGTATTAGAACCTATTATTAGTGTTCCTAGCATGCCCCTTTTGAAAAAGATCAAGTCTTGACTTATTAGCCCTCTTATGTGTTCATTTCCTTGCATTTTATCCTGGTTATTATTTTTGTTTCCTTTATACTCCTTGACACATATTGGCATATCATGGTACCCTACACATCCTAGCATTTCTTAGCATATTGCATGTCCTGACACTATTTGGCACATGTTAACACACACTCAAACTCTCTAGCACAATCTAACACTTCTTGACATGCCCTAATATTCCCTAGCATGCCTTACTAGTGCTTAACATTCCTTTTCACTCCCTCCTTGGTATGATAGCTAGCACTCATTGAGACTCCTTGGCACACCTTCATATTCATTCACTTCAATGAATTTTGACCTTTTCCTCCCTATTGTTTCCCTTTTACTCCCTAACACTCCTCACCATGCATTAGCACACTATTTCACACCTTAGCACTCTTCAACATTCCCTTCCACTTCATAACATGTGTATCACTCCCTAACACACATTGTAACTTGGCACATGTTGGTGTTTCACAAGTATTATCATGTATCACTAATATGACTTGGTATTCTTTGGCATGGTTTAATATTGAATTTATTTGAGATCAATTATTGGAAAGTAGATGTGAACTAATAAAGGATGATTTGGCACTTAGAATGAACTAACACTTGGAACTTGGAACCTATTTCCACCTAGTGCTTTTGTTCCTATAATGCCCCTCCTCGAAAAGGTAAATTGATGACTTATTAACCCTCTTATGTGTTCATTTCCTTGTAGTTTAACTTTGTCTCCTTTTTCCTACCTTGATAGTCCCTGAAACATATTGTCACACCCTTGCACATCTTGGCATGCCTTATCACTTCACACATATCAACATATTAGACATGAATTAGAACTATCTTGCAAGTGTTAGCATTACCTAGCATGCCTTGGTACTGATTCCCTCACAACTAGCCTTACAATTTTCATGACATGGGAACTGAATCAAGTCCTTAGCTACTGCAGCTCATATGTCATTAGTTTGCTTCAACTGAAACAACTTGACTAATTGCACCTACTACAAGTAGGTTGTGCCTTATTCACCTAAGAATTTCCTATAACTCATCTTAGGCCAATCATATCCAATTTGAACTTGTCCACTAAAGAACTTACCAAGACAAGGATCACATCTAGCCATGGCCATAAAACAACTAAGCAACATAGCTTACATAAGCAATATTTCACGTGTATGTTCAGTTCATATAAACAATAGAGCATTAACTGAGAGTTTGCAAGAACCATAAAATACACAAGACACACAAGATATAAGTTGGCACAAGTTGAGTGCCCCAAAACTTATACGCAACAAAATACAATATGAAATTGTCTAAAATAGATTAAAACGTTAGAATTCCACCAAAGTGTGCCACATGTCATATAAAAATAATAGATAATGGAAAAATAGTGTTTTTCCTAATACAAAGTCTCCCTTTATCTAAAACTTCTTTTTCGATCCCCTTATTGAAATCATGGGATTTCCTCTTTCAAATGTTATTATGAACTTATTCTAACACACTTCATCATTGTCACACTTGAATTCACTAACACTCCCTGGAACACACTCTTGTTTGTTTATTTCCTTGAATTTTTACCTATTTCTCCCTTGTGATGCCTCGAAACTACTTAAATAATACTTAGCATGTATTGAAATTTTTCGGCATGTGTCAGAATTCCTTTTCATTCCTTAGCATGCCCTAACCCTCCCTACATATCATGCCATCACAACTACCCTTACTTAATTTTCAACTTGGGAACCCAATCAATTCCTTGCTTGACTACAAGGGCTTGAACAAGTTACGATTACTACAACTAGACTATGGTGTTGAATTTTGTAGCTTGGGAGGTACTCCAGAAGCCTAGTGAGAAGGTTTTTTGTGAGTCTTGTCAGAAAAGGATTTGTCAGAAAGGAACCCAAGTGAAGAGGTTTTGGAACCAATACGAGGCTTAATATCTAAAAGAAAACTAAAAAGGAAAAATAATATTTCCTAAGGTCTAAGTGGATAAAGCCGGTAAGGTCTAGATGGTTCTTAAGAGGCCTAGCTAGGAAAATACATTTAAGGAGGCCTTAGTATGAAGGAAACAACATCAAGTGAGAAGGAGATCATTTGATCAAGGAGGTCAGGAGAGATGTAGTCTTAAATTAGGTCAAGTTAAAGGGCTGAGTAAGGGCCGCTAAAGGGAAGCCATGAACATCCACCAAGAGAAATATCATCATGTGAGGGTTCACAAGAATGTCACATACCTTAATGGTTTCGAGATCAGAGTAGGATGGCATTCTATTGGTTCTCTTAGGGCAGATATAACTCAAGAGAGGCAACTCATGATAATTTTGGCATGTGATTTGAGTAGTGTTTATGTGTGAAGGCCGCCTCAAATTTTGATATAGTAGAGAGGGATGAGACCCTATATTGTGGTGGTTAGAAGGTTACAAGGTATGTGATAAATACCAAGACAAATGGATTAGGCACTAGATTAGAATTTAAGGCGAAAAAAGAGGTAGCCATAGGTGTAATATTGACTTAGGTAACCATAGTTTGAGGGTTGTAGATATCTAAATTTCAGGTCAATATTTAATGAAATAAATTCCCATAATATATGGATCCATATGCGTCAGGTTGAGTCACCTATGGAGGAAAAAGTTGTTGGTTTTTCTATGGGTGGATAGGGTTTATTCTAAATAAATTACAATATAATTATAATTCCCTAGTTAGGGAGGTTTCCTTGCATGTTTAGTCCATAAGGTATGCCCTTAAGATTGTGACAAATATGCGTAGAAGAAGAGAGGTCAGGGCCCTTAGAGAGGGGTTTATCTCTGAAATATATAGCTTATATCTAGAACCTGGTTTGCATAAGTATGTGCAGAGATTGTAAATCTAAAGGATGGTGCAACATATGTAGAAGATTGAGCAGAAAAAATGTTCCATATGAGGAAAAAATTGACATGAACAAGAGTTGATTTTGGGGGACTGTCCATAGAGTTTTGGATAGAGATTTGAAGTAGCATATAAACTAGGGAAAATTTTAAGGATGAAGTCTATCTTAAATTTTAGAAATCAACATATGCATTTTTCACCTAAGAACTCCATGTAACTCATCTTAGGATATTGATGTCCAGTATAAACTCATACCACTTAACAAGTTACCAGTACAAGGCTCATGACATCCAAATATGGTTTCAAAACAATTAAGTACCACAATTTACATCTTGAAATACCATAGCACCTGACATGTCTTTAATGCCTTGGCACTATGTGGCATGTGTTAGCATCCCCTACATTCCTTGGCATGCTTTTACACTCCCTAACACACTCTAGCACTTACTAACATGCCTTGTTAGTTTAGCATACCTTGGCACTACCTGTAATATAACATTTTCACTCACTCCTTAACACATCTATAACTCATTATTACTCCCTCTCACACATTATTATTCATTCACTTCCATGCATTTTGATTTAGTGCATCATTATGTTTCCCTCACACTCCATAACACTCCATAGGACGCATTTCCATACCCTAACACCTTTCACATCTTAGCATGCCTCCCTAGCACTCTAGCATTCCTTGGAACTACATAGCATACCTTGTCACTCTCTTCTTATCACACCTAGAGCTTATTGACACTCCTAGTCATAAACCCTTATTCATTCATTTCCATGAATTTTTAGCTTGTTCTCCCATGTGTTTGTATATTATTCCTTAACACTCATTGGACTGTGTTGGTATACCCTAGCACATAAGACATATTGGCATGTCACCTTGCCCTCTAGCATGCCTTAACACTTCCTAGCATACGTTGTCACTCTCTCCTCAGCACACATGGAACTCACTGACACTTTCATTCACAAACTATTATTTGTTCATTTCCATGAATTTTGACGTAGTACTCCCTTTTGTTTCCATAACACTCCCAGTTAGTAATTCCTTGCACGTGTTGGTACATATTGGCCGCATGCCGCCCTAGCACTACAATTCCATGGCGCTGCCAAGCATGCCTTGTCACTCCTCCTCAGCACACTTGCAAATATTTGACACTCTCTGTCACACACTCTTATTCGTTCATTTCGATTCATTATTACATAGTGCTCCCTAGTGTTTCTCTAGGACTCCCTAACACTCCTTGATCGACATTGGCACACATTGGGACTTGGCACATGTTGGAATTCTTTCCTAACACTCTATCCTGCCTTGGAATTTCCTAGTATACCTTATCACTCCCTCCTTAACACACCAAGAACTTGCTAAAATTCCCTATCACACACTATTATTCACTCATTTCCATGCAATTGAAAATAGTCCTCCCTTTTGCTTCCCTGGCACTCCCTATCATGTGTTGGCACCACATCCAAGCACCTAGCACATCTTTGAATGCCTAATATGCCTTGGAAATTTCTAGCATGTGTTAACATTTCCTAGGATTCCTTGCACACCTTCACACTCCCTACTTGTCATGCCCTCATAGACAACCTTACAATTTTGTGACTTAGCCAGAACCCAACCAAGTCATTGAAAAAATAGTTTTTTTTCTAGCCCAAAGTATCCCTTTGTCTGAAACTGATTTTTCCACCCCCTTATCACAATCGTAGGATTTCCTACTGAAATTAATATTACGAAATTATCCTAACACATTTCGTCCATGGGACACTTGGAATTCACTGACACTCCCTAACAGAGATTCTTATTAATTCGTTTCCATGCACTTTGAACTAGTTCTCCCTTGTGATCCCCTGACACTCACTAACACTCCTCGACATGAATTGACACTATATGGCATGTTTTAGCACCAATTTTCATTCATGTGCATGCCCTGGTACTCCTTAACTATCATTTCCTTATAAATTCACCTTTTTTTTTAGACTTTGGAACCCTACCAATTCATACCTTGACTACAACATCTTGACTAAGTTTCATTTATTACAACCAGAATATCATTTGTTCACCTAAGAATGGATTATAATTCATCTTAGGATACTCATGTACAATATTAGCACATCCCACTTAACAATTTAGGAAGACAAGGTTGACGTCCAACTGTGACCATAAAAAAACTAAGCAACATAATTTACATCTTAACGTGCCATAACAACTGGAATGTCTAACAATCCCTTGGAACTATGTGGAAGATGTTAGCATCCCCTAAATTCCTTGGCATGCTTTCGAACTCCCTAACACACCCTACCATTCCTTGACATGCCCTAGCACTCTATCATGCCATTACATTTCCTGGCATATTAACTTGTCACTCCCTCCTTAGCACACTTGGAACTAACTGACACTCCCTATCACACACTCTTATCCATTCATTTGCATTTATTTTGAGACAGTTCTCCCTTGTGTTTATGTACCACTCTATAACACTCCCTGGAACACATTAGCACACCTTGGAACTTAGCACATATTGGAATATTGCCCCAGAACTCTAACATTCCTTGTAACTACCTAAAATACCTTGTCACGCCCTCCTTATAACACCTAGAACTCACTAACAATCCATGTCACACACCTTTATTCATTCATTTCCATGCGTTTGAAACTATTTATCCCTTGTTTTTCTGTGGCACTCCATAACACTCGCTGACATGCATTGGCACAGCCTATCACCTAAGACATCTTGGTATGTTTCCCTGGCCTATAGCATCTCGTAGCACTACCTAGCATACCTTGTCACTCCCTTCTTGGCACAGCTGGAACTCAATAACACTTCCTATCACAATCTCTTAATCATTCATTTTCATGCATTATTTTCACCTAGTTCTTCCTTATGTGTCATTAGGACTCCCTAACCCTCCCTAGCATGTGTTAGCACACCCTCACATCCGGCACATCTTGGCTATATGCCACTCGGCACACTATCATGAATTACCATTTACTAGCATTCCATGTCACTCCATCCTTAGCACACCTCGAACTCACTAACACTTCATGTCGCGCACGCTTATTAATTCATTTCCATGCATTTTAACATAGTGCTCCCTTGTGTTTCCATGGAACTCACTAACACTCAACACACATTTTCACTTGAAGCATCTTGGTATGCTTCCCTATCACTTTAGAATTCCTTGGAACTATCTAGCATGTCTTGGAACTATCTAGCATACCTTTACACTCCCTCCTTAGCAAACCTAGAACTCCATAACATGCCCTATAACTCCCTGGCACATATTGGCTCTCGACACTTGGTGGCACTTAAAAATTATTTTCCTGTGTTTTGATGCCGTGGAATTCCTTGGCATGGTTTAAGATAAAATTTATTTGAGATCAATTATTCACAATTAAGAGAGAAGTAATAGAGGATGTTTCGTCACTTTAGACACACTAGCACTTGGCCCTTAGAATGTATTGGAACTATTGTTGGTATGCCTAGCATGCCCCCCTTGAAAAGGTAAGGTCTTGAATTATTCACCCTCATATGTGTTCATTTATTTTCATTTTAATTTTTTGTTCCCTTTTGTCACCTAACACTCCTTGACACACATTCGCATACCCTAACACCTCAAACATCTTTTCATGCCTCAATATATGGAATGTATTAGCATTCCTGGCATTCCTTGGAACTATCTGGCACATTTTAGCACACCCTGACACTTCTTGACATGCTCTAGAATTCCCTAGCATGCATTGTCACTCACCCCTTGGCATGCCTAACACTTACTCACACTCCCTGACACACCCTCTTCTTCATTCATTTCCATTCATTTTCACTTGATGATTTATGTTTGATGGGGTTCATGTATATAAATAGCTCCTGTAAGAGAATAAAAAAATTATCACATCATTACTTACATAAGTAATTGTGATATTATACTTGAATGACATTGGGAAACTACACAAGGGATTTTAAGAATGACATTTTTAGGGTTTTTTTATGGTGTGGGAATGGTAATAAGTGAGTAGTCAATATTTTGGTTTTATTTCTCATTAAATTTATTATCCTTATGAGAGACTCATCTTGAGAAAATGACACCCTCGTCACGCTTACCGTCCAACTCCTAATATTCTCAAAACAAAGGCCAACACGCACAGTGAGGGAATGCATGTTGGTCTATGGTGTGTTGAGTGATTGGGTGAGATTTTTAATGTACTATGAGAGGGAGTGGACCATTTTATTTTTGTCCTCTATGGATTACATGTTGTAGGTATGTGTCATGGAACCGGGGGACCATTAGAAATATTGTGTGAGATATAGCCCAACATAATGAATGCCTTGAGAGAAATTTGTGGAGAGGGATAAAAATAAATTAGATTGGTGAGTCCACCAAAATATTTTTACTAATGAGTGACACCATGGTGATCAATGCCACACATGGAGTCTTTTGAGCTAGGAATTTCTTTTAATAATATTTTTTTTGGAGTGTCACTGAATTGGTGGAATTCTCAAATTCATGACATTGTAAACTATGTAGGAACTGTTGGTCACCGAATTCAGCTATTTCTTTGCCCACTTTTGTTATCCTTTTTGACCCTTTTTGCTTAGTTTACCCACCATTGCCATGATAAAATCCTGAGGTAAATACATTGACTTTTCCAATTGGGATATTTTTATTAATGAAGTAAAATCGCGGGGTTTTACCTAATTGCGGCACTAAGGTTTGTGTTTGGCTGCAGATTGAAAGATAGGAGCCCTCTCTCCAGCAGATTGCAACAAGAATCAATAACGGCTAGCCAAAGGGAGAATGTGTAGCTAGACCATGACTCCCTGGGCCTATTCTCGGCCTTTGCTCCATTCAGAATATCTGTTGTTCATGTCGTTTCAACCAGAGTCCATTTTTGAACATGCGGTTATCATGTTTCAGGGAAATCTATTATTCCCTTGTACTGTGTATAAAATGGACATTGTTCCTATAATTCAGGGTTCCGAAGAGAAGACTGTAATCACATTTGGTATATCAATAAAATACATCTGGTTTTAATGTCCTAAAGCATTTCGTAATTAACATAGCCCTAATCAGAGAGCAGGGCCAACTCTTTTGATCAGGTGTTGCGTCTGTGTATATGTGTGGATTAATTTTTGTTGTGCTATGGTTGTTATTTTTATTTCTTGTTGATTAAGATTGTTGAATGTTCTGCATTAACTTTACTTCACGGCAATGTTTTGAGTTTTAACTATAACCCTTAGTTGAACGGATTATGTTTTTTTTCCTGCATATACCTTGCACATGGCCTTGAAAGGATACACTCCTAGATTGATAAGATTAATGTCGGATTAGGGTGGATAAATAATCCCTACCTGAACACCAACATTTTTGTGCCATTGTAGGGGAGGCTACAAGGTGCAAACAACGATTCGAGGCAACCAGAGGGTTGACCTCTGGTCCTGGGGAGATAATGAGTTTTCTCACTCTGCTTCAGGTCCTAAGCGTAGGTTTTGATTTTGGTTTGTTTGTTTTTGCTTTTGTTTTGAGTTTTGGGCCATCTTCTTGTCGTGCAGAGGGAGGAGTCTTTTGACACCCTGCTTCAGATCTGGGAAGTATTAGGTCATTTTTTGGGTTGTGTGGTTCTTTTTCTTGTCCCAGGGAGGGAGGAGTCTTTTCACGCCCTGCTCCGGGTCTAAAACTCTAGTATGTTTTTCTCTTTTTAAATCCTTTTGTCTTGGGGAAGGAATTGTCCTTTGACACCTTACTTCAGGATTGAAGTGTTGTAGGCTCATGTAGAGATTATCCATCACATTAATTTTTGTATGAGAAAAGAATCAAATAAGAGGGGCAGAGTGAGAGCCCCAAAGAAGGGAAGACCAGAATTGGGAAGAAAGACTTACATTCAGCAGATCATCGAAAAGGCAGAATCCGAAGCATCTTCTCATGTAGCCACAAGGCCAGGGGCTAGGAGAGTACGATCTGAAGGAAAATCAGTAGATCAATTAGTGCATACTCCCGCATCCATTGGTGATTCAATACAGTAAGGTCCTCCATTAGCGGAAGGCTCAAGTAGCATTGTACATGATCAAGAGGATCTTGCATTGGGGATAGAAGGAGAAGAGATTAAAAGTAGAATATTGATAGAGTCAGACTACTTCAATAAGGGAAAGGAATTTTTCGTTGAGGGATTGATCCATCAGGATGCAGGCAGTAGAAACGAGGAAATATTTGTATCACCGAGAGATCGGGGGAGTGCTACAAAAGCCACTCGAGTTCCAGTAGTAAGGAGACCCCAGTCATCCTCTACAGAGCCTGTTGAAATCCCCAGCAACTATTGGAATATTTTCATGGCTCCCACAACCTCTACTATCGAGTTTCCCATTGAGAATATGGGAGGAGGTGTGCCTACAAATCCTATTCCATTGACATCTTTACCAAATTTCCATGGGCTCGTGTCATAGGACCCCGACACATTTTTGTTTGAGTTTGATATAGTGTGCTGGGGGTATGATTACATGAAGGATGCCCAGAAATTGAAGATTTTTCCTTCTACACTTAAGGGGATGGCTATGCGATGGTTTATGGGCCTCGGAGGGAAATCCATTAACACATGGGAGGGCATGTGAACAACTTTCCTGGAGAAATATCAGGACTATTGTAAATCCCAGAATATCAAGGAGGAGCTTTTCAAGTTTACACAGAAAGAAGATGAAATTCTGGAAGACTACATGGAAAGGTTTAAGTACCTCTTACAGAGGTCAAGAACTTTTGACTTGGATAAAGAAATTTTGAAGGTTATCCTCCTTCGATCTTTTCAAGAGGATTCAATGGAAATTTTGAATATTGTGGGGAAAGGAGACATCTCTAAGGAAAATTTTGAAAATATTTGCGATTTGTGTATCCAGTGCTCAAGAGGGCTTGCAAGAAACCAATCCAGGGTTCATTCAGTAAAAGGATCTAGCGTGGGTATTATGAAATAAGAAATTGAGAACCTATTAGACAACCTGAAGACAGATATTCTTAGTACCCTGTCAACACAGATGGATACTTTGCAAGTGAAGCAGAAGTAGTTGGAGCAAGAAAGGGCTATGGTGATATTCTGCCCGACATGTAAGAAGAATCATTTAGAAAGAGAATTCCCATTAAATTCTATAGAGAAATGTGACATCTATGAGCTAAATCATCTTACTAGCTCATGCCCTTCCTTGTCGGGCCTGAAAGCATTGTTTCAAGGAGCGGGGGAGGACACGGAGCAACTATATCTTATGGGAACTCGGAATCCGTGGCAATTTCGACCATCATAGGGAAATCAAGGTATGTATCTGGATCCATCTCAGTATTTCAATAATTATAACATGAATCCCCAACCTATACCTTGCTCCCCTATGTGGCCACAATACTAGCACCCACTATGGCAGCAATGGAACCCTCAGGCTAGTATGAGCTCATCATGGGCTCCAACTTGGCGAGGACCCTATATAGGGAAGTTCCCTCAGTAGATGCCATAGAAACAGATACCACAGTAGCTCCAATTACCCTCCACTATGCCTCTTGGTAACCAACCTGTCCATCCTCAGCTTCCAATGTAGCCTAACCCTAACCCCAATAATAAAGGAGCTCGCCAAGCCGATGTTCTTAAACTGTCTTTGTATAGCATTTCTACAACAGATATGTATGAAATGAATTTGCAATCTAGCCAGATAGTTAATGTCCAACCCTCTCTGATCATCATTGAACAGTTTGATAATGAAGACAGAGAGGCACAACCAACCGATAGAGAACCGAAACAAACTGCTAAGGTGCCTCCTATAAAACAACCTCAGTCTGAACCACCCTACCCAGAGAGACTGATTGTAAGTAAACCAAGCCCACAAGCTGAATTTGACTTATTAGGAGAATTGCAGAATTTATTTGTTAAAATTCCCTTGTTACAAGCTATGAAAGATGTGCCAATTTATGCAAAGACTCTTAGGGAGTATTGTTCGAAGAAAGCCGCAAAGAAAACTAAGGACCCCCTCACTATACATGTTATGGGAAAACTATCGGACTTCATGATGGGGAAATCAACACCAGTGAAATATGGAGACCCAGGGAACCTAGTTCTGACAATACAGATTAATGGGGTAGAGATTCCAAACGTACTGGTAGACTTGGGCACTGCCATCAATGTTATCACTACTGAAACCATGCATACATTAGGCCTTCAGAATTTGAAGTATACACCTACAGTGTTGGAATTGGAGGATAGGTCCACAGTCAAGCCTGTGGGGAAGTTGGAGGACATGAAAAATTCAGTAGATTCATGGCATTACCCTGTTGATTTCTTGGTGCTGCATACACAGTCTTCAGTGGGAGGCCACCCTTTGATTTTGGGAAGGCCATGGCTGGCTACTGCAGACGCTTATATTGGATGTCGATCAGGAAATATGGTCATTTCTAATGGTCATAATACCAAGAATCTGGTGATATACCCACCAGCAGAACCAGATACATCCAAGAAGTCAGTAGCTAGCAAGAAGGTTGTATCTATGGTGGAGGTCGAAGAAGAGGAAGAAGAGGTGAGATAGGTCCTTACTATCAGGAAGGCCCTTCAGTTGAAGATGGAATCAGAAAATGATGTGATCACTTCCTTTATGAACGATCCTTGTTCTGTTTCAAAATCAAATCAATAAGTCTTATAATCTATTTTAAGCTGTGAAACTCAGGAAGATATTGATATAGCAGAAGAATTAGAAGAAGATGTTGATGCACCTCATGAAAGCGTCCAAGTGGAGATAGAACTAGAGAAAACTCTGAATATCAATCCAAGTCTATCAGAGTCCCAAATGAAGCAACTGATATATGTTCTGTAGCACAGTTACTGATTAATCGACATGAAAGGGATCCCCAGAAGCCTACATCAAAGAATATTGTCGTCCTATAAGACAACCTCAGAGAAGGATGAACTCGGCATTAAAAAACATTGTGAAAGAAGAGCTTCAGAAATTATTGGATGCAGGTTTTATCTACCTTATCTCAGACAACCAATGGGTTTCACCACTGGTAATGGTTCCTAAGAAAAACGGTAAGTTGTGAATCTGTGTGGACTATCGAGAGTTAAATAAGGCAACGCAGAAGTATCATTTCCCTCTGCCATTTATTGATCGAGTCTTAGACACATTGGCTGGTAAGAAATTTTCCTCATTCCTAGATGGGTTTAGTGGATACAACCAAATCCAAATTTCTCCTGAGGATCGGGACAAGACCACTTTTGCATGTCCCTGGGGAACATTTGCATACCGGGTCATTCCTTTTGGCCTATGTAATGCCCCTGCAACATTTTAGAGGGAAATCTTGGGAATCTTCTCTGATTTAATAGATGATGGTGTTGAAATTTATATAGATGACTTCACTCCATATGGGGACTCATTCTTGAAGGGGCTGAAAAATTTAGAAATTTTTCTTGAAAGGTGTATATAAGCGCATGTTTCCCTAAGTATAGTAAAGTGTCACATGATGATGGAACAAGGAATTGTTCTAGGACATTTTCTTTCAGCTGAAGGAATCAAGATGGACCCAACAAAGGTAAAGATAATTCTGAACTTTCCAACACCTAAAACGCCCACACAGGTACATAGTTTTATTGGGTATGCTGGTTATTATAGGCGCTTTATGGAAAATTTTGCAAAAGTAGCCCACCCATTATTTCAATTACTGACAAAAGATTCAGAATTTGTGTGGACAGAGGACTGTGAGGTAGCCTTTGCAAAGATTAAGGAATTAGTCTGTAGTGCTCCGGTTCTTAGAGGACCAGACTGGGCGTTACCTTTCCATATTCACACAGATGATTCTCAAACAACAATTGGTGCAGTATTAGGACAGCATGAAGATAAATTTCCTTATGCAATCTACTATGTTAGTAAAAATCTGGCTCCGGCTGAATTAAAATACACGGTGACTGAGAAAGAGTTCCTTGCTATTGTTTACGCCATCAAAACGTTCTGGCATTATATTACAGGGTATTCTACCTTTGTGCACACTGATCATGCTTCCATCAGGTATTTAATGAACAAACCTGTTACGCCTGGTTGTGTTACACGATGGCTATTTCTACTATAGGAATTTGATATTACTATAGTAGATAAACCAGGGAAGGACAATTTGGTTGCAGATTTCTTATCTATGTTAGAACATGATGGTAAGAATACACCAGTTGATGATAATTTTCCAGATGAGCATCTTTTTGCAGTATCTACTAATACTCCGTGGTATGCAGATATTGCTAATTATCTTGCTACAGGTGAAGTGCCCCGTCACTTATCTTATAAGGAGTAGAAGAAGATCATTCATAACAGTGCTCGCTATTCATGGATGGCAGGATATCTTTTCCATACAGGGATTGATTAGAAAATTCGGCGTTGTGTGGAAAGAGATGATATCTATGAGATCCTAAAGGTTGCACATGATGGACCCTGTGGAGGACATTTTGCAGACAAACAGACAGGCCATAAAGTGCTGCAGATGGGATACTATTGGCCCTCCATTTTTCGTGATGCTCGAGATTATATTCGAAGGTGTGATAGCTGTCAACAGATGGGACAACCTAGGAAAGTATATGAAATGACTCTTCAACCCCAGATAGTCCTTGAACCATTTGAGAGATGGGTCATTAATTTTGTTGGCCCCTTTAACCCACCTTCTCATCAAAAAGCTTACATCCTAGTTTGTACTGATTATGTAACCAAACGGGTGGAAGCTAGAGCAGTCATGAGCACAATAGAGAAAGTAGTTTCAGACTTCCTTTTTGAAGAGATCTTTGCCAGGTATGGGACTCCAAGAGAAATTGTATCAGATGGAGGATCACAGTTCACATCTTATATGATAGATAAATTGATGCAGAAGTATGGGATCAAACAAAGAATAACAACCCTCTATCATCCAAAGGCGAATGGGCAAGTAGAGAGTAAAAATAAGGCATTGGAAAATATCTTGACAAAGATAGTAGCAAGTCATCACCAGGATTGGGAACAGAAACTTCGAGAAGCTTTATGGGCCTATAGGACAACATGGCGGAATACAATAGGATTTTCCCCATTTGAACTGGTCTATGGGAAATCTCCTCTGTTTCTAGTGGAATTTGAAATTATCACACTCAGAACAGCTCTGGAAGTAGGCTTGGATTTATGAGAAGCACAGAAGCACTGACTGGAACAGCTGAATGAGTTAGAGGAGATCTGATCAACAACTTTCCAGAGAACTACTATTGTTCAATAGTAGAGGATGAAATGGCATGAAAAAATTATTAAAACTAAGGTGTTTCATGAAGGGGGTTGGGCATTACTGTATGACTCCAGATTTAACGACTTCAAAGGCAAAATTCGTACTTGCTGGATGGGACCATATCAAGTGGATGCAAGGTTTGATAATGGAACAATTAGATTAATTAAAATTGATGAGAATAAGACTAAATTTTTATTAAATGGACACCGTTTAATTATATCATCGTCCAGCCTCTAAAGATGCCTTTGTTAAAACCCTTTCACATTCAGCTGATTTAATGATTATTGCAATAGAAGACACTCTGACTCTCCACTAAAAAAAAAAAAAAAAATGAAAAAAATAAATAAAGAAAGAAAGAAAAAAAAAAAATGTGGTTATTTCTCCCTTGTTTGTGTTTTGTAGGAATAATAAAAGATTTATGGGCAGGAGGAAAGCTATAATGTTGTTTCTATTACTCCGAAGTTGATGGTACATTTCCATTGCTGCTACTCCGAAGTTGCTGCTACACTGTTGTTGCTGTTACTCCGAAGTTGCTGCTACACTGTTGTTGCTGTTACTCTGAAGTTGCTGCTACTGTTGTTGTAGTTACTCCAAAATTTGCTGCTACACTCCTGTTCATGTTAATCTGAAGTTACTCTGAAGTTGCTATTACACCGTCGACGCTATTAATCCGTAGCTGTTGTTATTCCATAGTTGTTGTTACTCCATAACTGCTGTTACTCCGTAACTGTTGTTACTCCGTCACTGTCGTTACTCACACTTGCTATTAATCACTATTCATGACTAACATTTTTGTTGTTACTCCACCTTAAGGTAAGTCCGCACGTACATCTCCACCGATTTTTATGGATTTAATTAAATATTCCGAAAGGACAGTCAGAGCGTGTCGAGGACGGCCATCACTTTAAGTTGGGGTGAGGCTACCATCATAATGACTAACGGTGTACTTAATAGAGGTACTTATGACACATGAATATTACTAAATCAAATTTAATGACCTTAAGTACCTTGTAATTATACCATTGAGTTGGGATGCATACTTGCACGCATAAGAGTCATATCAGTCACCTTGTAAACATTCTGTATTAAAACCAAGAATATCTAACAGTACCACTGCAATCTGTCAATTAATATCAAACATACCAGTACTGTTTTATCCATTATATTTGGAAATGGCCATGACGTTGTTACAGTTACTAACAGTTCGGAGCCTATCACCCTTCCCCGTGCCAGCCGACTGTAGCCATCGTGCCGCTTCCTCTTTCGCAGAAATGGGTGGTTGATCTGTGCGCCATGGGCCCGATGATTCAACAAGGATCCGATGCAGCCAGGAAGTATGGTAGGTATTCGTAAATTCAGGTTGGGACGTCTACTTGGATAGACTAAATGGTTGGGATGAGAAAATTACACTGGAATTTGCATTGAACCTAGAGGAAGGAGTTTCTCGGGTTCGCGGACTTGAAATTCCAGTTACAGAGGAAACGATTGTAGAGGTTATCAAACTGCCATAGGGAGGTGAATGCTGGTATTTCAGAAGAACCCCTCTTTCAGAATTCCCCAAATCTTTTCTCCAAGCTGGGGAGAGAATCATGCAGAAGGGCCAAGGGTACAATAGAATGTCATCTCCGCGACCATGGAGTGAAGTTGCAAAGGCTGTGATCAAATATATAACCTGCGAAGGGAGATATTCCACTATCTTTAAATACTATCTGCGTATAATGGCGCACCTACGGTTTCCCCAAGCGGAAGCCTTTTCAATGAACGTACATTATTTTCTTTTAAGAAGCTTGAATTTGATGGAAAACTCGGCTCGAGAGGCACGACAGATGTTAGCGGTCCTTTCCCACCATGGGCTGGTGTGGTTGTTAGTGTCAAATGCCATTGACAGGATTCTGATTCCGTGGGAGTGGTTCTGAAACTCCACTGAGGAAGAAATTGAAGCTGCCATAGCTGTTAGGGCAAAGGAACTGGAAATTATGAAAGAGGATGAGGTCGTGCAGGGAGACGAGGAGGAAGATTATGTTGATCAGGAGGAGCCTGAGGAAATGGAGATGGAGACTAAGGAGTGTGAAGAGGAGTCGGCTTTAAAAATGCAAGCCGAATCAATTAAAGTTGCAGAAATTCTTACTGGCACTTCGGATGAGGCTGATCCACAAGAACCAGCCCAGTCCACAGAGCCAGTTGAGCAGAAAGATAGAGTAATTGGCACAGAGGCCACTCCACAGGGATCCCGTGTTAATATGCAACCTGTGGAGGAAACAGTCATGACCACTCCAATTATAGAAGCTACAAGGGGAATAGCGAGAGAAGCAAGGAGCGAGGCCGATGCTGCTCCACAAGAACCAGTGTCAACCTCAGGATTGGATGCAGAAAATTTGTTCTAGTTTCTTGTATTTTTTCCTAAGGGGGTGCGGGTAACCCGTTCCCCACAACAAAGAGAAGAAGAAATTGTTGCCATTCCTATGGCTTCAAATCTTAAATGAGGGCTGCAACTGGAAGAAGCCCCAGTAGTCACATTAGCAGAAGGGGATCCTACTGGGGCACCGTTGTTTGAGGAAAATGTACCTGAAGAAGGAACGACCATCGGTGGAGAGGAGGGACAAAGAAAAGTGGTCTCGACGAATGCAATAGTTGTGCATGAAGGTATCAAAAGGGTAAAGCAAGAAAGAGTAGAAGAAGATCAGCCAGCGGAAGTTGGACCGTCTGTCAGCCTGGCAGAGGCAGTTCCAAGGAACTCACCTCCAACAGCCAGAGCCGAGGAAGTACAAGTGAAGCAAGAGGAGGTAGAGTTGGGCGGGTTTTGAAGACCCCCTATCAAGCAAATATATTAGCATTAGTTCAAGGAAACCATGCGATTGAAAATTGAAGTGAGGAGTTTGAGGAGAAAAGTGTACAAGATGCAGAAGTATATAAATAAGTATAGACGACGAGCCAAGAGACGCAGGGTTGATAGGGTCGAAGCGGAAACCAAGACAGAACCAATTGAACAACTCTTTGAAGCTCGAGAGTATGCCATAACGGCCGAGCTACAAACATGGAAGTCTACTGCGGCCCAGTAAAAAATGAAATCAAAAGAACTGAAGAGAAAGCCTCCACAACCATATTTGGATATGTGGAGCGTATGGATATTATGAAGTTGAGGCATGCCAAGAAGTAGCTCAAGATGGAGCAGCTGGAAAAGGAGGTGGCCGAGCTGAAAAATGATAAGGAACAAATGTTCAATCTGGTGCAGGAGTTGATGGCATGTCGATCCCCTCCTTCTTGCTATTATTTATTTTTGCATGAACTTTTTCTTTTATTTTTCATGGAAAGCATTAAGAATGAGGTCAGTTATGAGATTGAGGATGGTGTTCAATTCCTCCGGATCATAAGGAATCATGATGTGCCAACCCTACACTTGATGTGTGAGTTTTATTTGCATGGGTATTTGCTATATTGGACAAAGACTTTAATCCGGTCCCATATGTGGGGGACATTCATCTGAGGGCCCTCACCTCTTATTCTGTCAATCAAATTCATTGGCAGAAGGCTTGTGACACTTTTTAGTCTAACCAAGTCACTAAGCCATTTATAATAAGGGCAGAGCATGAGAGGTCAGACACCATGTTTAACAAACACTATGCCTTTTTGAAGTTTGAGGAAAACAAAGCTAAAATGCTGAGGACACAAAGATGGTGTCTTGACCTTTGTGTCAACCAAATAACTATTTTTCAGAAGGAATCTCTCGATGCTTCTCAGAGGAGATGGATGATGTCACCAACAACTGTTAAAAGAAGGGAGCCTTTTCGGGCACCTAATTTTGCACGAGTACTCACTCGAGTACCAAGATACATGGCATGTATCCAAATGTGTGGCCCCTGGTGGATGGGGCTTCGAATTCAATATCATGTTCTTTGGCTGCTGGCAGAAGTCTATACTCCAGCATATAATGTTCCAGCAGACTGGTGGAAGGAGGTCCTCCTTTCAGATGGGTTTAAAGTTCCAGGGACAAAAATGACTCTGGAGTATGATCTTGCCAGGCTTCATGAAGTTCACAGGTTGCAGAACCCAGATCTGTGGGGGTGGCGGGCTTCATGAGGGCATGCAGAAGGCTAGCTGGGGGGAGATGTTGGGGACCAAATTCATCTATTTCTTTGCCCACTTTGGTAATCATTCTTTACCCTTTTTCTTAATTTACCCACATTTTCCATGATAAACTCCTGAGGTAAATACCCTGCCTTGTGCAATTGGGATATTTTGATTAATGAAGTAAAATCGTAGAGTTTTACCTAATTATGGAACTAAGGTTCGTGTTTGGCTGCAGATTGAAAGATAGGAACCCTCGCTCTAGTATATTGCAATAAGAATCAGTAACGGCTAGCCAAAGGGAGAACACGCAGATGGACCAGGATTCCATAGGCCTATTCTCAGCCTTTGCTCCATTCAAAATGTCTGTTGTTTGTGCCGTTTCAACCAGAGTCCATTTTTGAACATGTGGTTATCATGTTTCAGGGAAATCTATTATTCCCTTGTACTGTGTATAAAATGGACATTGTTCATCTAATTCAGTGTTCCAAAGAGAAGACTGTAATTACATTTTGTATATCAATAAAATACATATGGTTTTACTGTTCCAAAGCATTTCGTAATTAACGCAGCCCTGATCAGAGAGCTGGGCCCACTCTTCTGATCAGGTGTCGCATCTGTGTATATGTGTGGATTAATTTCTGTTGTGCTATGGTTGTTATTTTTATTTCTCGCTGATTAAGATTTTTGAATGTTCTTCATTAACTTTACTTCACGACAATGTTTTGATTTTTAACTGTAACCCTCGATTGAACGGATTATGTGTTTTTTCTTGCATATACCTTGCGCATGGCCTTGAAAGGATACACTCCCTGATTGATAAGATTAATGTCGGATTAGGGTGGATAAATCATCCCTACCTGAACACCATCAGGAACTTTGTTGCTTTTGTTATAGATGCTAATATTTGCAAGGAGAATATAGGATTTTTAGGGTCTTAGGGGAAAATAAGCATAAATTTCTAGCTCTTTCATATACTAAATAGTATGGATTATATGAGTATTTTATATGGATTATATGAAATTTAATCCACCTTATACGGAGGTTGTTATGTGTTAGAGAAATTAAGGAGATGGTAGTTAAACAATTTCTCTTATCATGAAATTACCTTCTGATGTTTTGTTATTATTATTTTTTCTTTTAATTTATATTTTCTTATCATCAAGGGTAATGCCAATGAACAAATAGAAGAAGACACAAAATTTAAGCACATGCCAGGGAAAAACCCCAATCTTTGGGGAAACCCTAGTCAAAATTATTCCTTCCGTAGATTTAAGATGAGACGACCATGGATTTTAGACTATAGAATTAATCCATCAATCATCCCTTCACATTTTTAGCACCAAGATCTTCTTTGATTTCACCTAAAATCCATCCTCATTACTTGGACCGAGTTTCAGATAGCAGCATAACATCAAGCATCATCAGTGAGATCATTGAGCATCATCATAACACTAACCATCATAACTAAGGTTAGCAAGAATCTTCAGAGAATTTAGTATCATATCAAAACAATGATTCTATGGTTGATCTATGTTGACATTGAGGCACATTTTTGCTTCAACATCATAGCATGGAAGTTACTTGAATCGTAGCATAGATGGTTACATGAATTTTGTAATAGGTTCGATATCTTATCCTCCAACATTGAACCTGTGATCATGATCCGAAGTGTATATGTGGTTTGAAACTATAGAGATGTCCAAAACTCTATGGTAAGAATGTGAAACTATACACCTGTATATATAGATATATATATATATTTTTTCCGTAGTTATTGAGCTAACATGACAGTGGGAAGTGTTGTGTCTTGATTTGAGCTGACTTGAAGACTAATTGTGGCCTACTTAAGGAGGAATCTTTAATGACTTGTATCACTTTAATTGAGGGATATATTTGAAGTATATTTTCAAGATTATTACCTTCGTGAAGATGACTTTATTGAGGATCCTTTTGGCAACCTAATGTTACATGATTTAAGAGCCCAAAAATTGGATCAATTTAAATCCGTAACAACTAACCTACAAGTCCACAATTTGGACCTTAGTCTAAATATGAACCAAGAATGAAACCCATGATTTAATAATTCATTTAATAATAATAAAAATTTATTTTTACAAATACAATAATAATGTAGACTGAACCTAGTTATATTACTCAACATTATGACTCCTAGAGCTCCATCCTTCTTCCTCTTGACGAAATTTTTTTATTAGTTACCCCTTGGATAAGAGCCACCATTTTTCGTAAAATTCTATAAATATTCACTCTTCAACAATGTTCCCATATCTTATGCCCAAATTCTATAATTTTTCCCATTAAAATTTATAATATCTAGCTTTAAACTTTGTAATATTCCCAAATGGGAAAAATAGGAATGTAACTCACAATAATAGAAATAGCAACAAATGCTAACACATCACATAGGAGCCAAATGATAGATCCATGTTATTAAAAATAAAAAAAACAAATGTATACAGTATATCAGAGAACAAATCCATGAAGTGAGGTAAGAGAAGCCTCCATAAACCAAAAGCACCAATACATGAGATGCAGTTGCTACACAAAATGTCTAAAGCAGGTACAACGTAGTTTTAATGGATAATACTATAGTTGGGAAATATATATGAATGGATCTGATAGTAAAATTCTCATACAAAGCCAAAAATGGAGATCTATGCTCCCAAACACCTTTCTAAGTGAACCCATGAAGGGTTTCCAGAAATACACAAAATATCAGAATGTGGGAATGAAACCCTAGAGTTGAATAAACTATGTAACTAGGAACCTAAAATGAGGTGGTTGAATCTAATGTAGATCTTAAAGGAACTCCTCAAAAAGACTCTCTCAATGAAGGATTTATCCCTTCAATGGAAAGAAAACACTCTAAAGAATCTACTGCAACTCCTCCCTAGAATAATGTATATCCAAACTTATACTACACTATAGGGAATAAAAACATTGTTCCCTAGTGCCAAATATATTATTTATGCTCCAGGGCCTTCTTTTCTAGCCTCCCAACAAAATTAAACCTCCCTCCACTGAAATATAGCTTAGAAATAACCCAAATCAACTCTCCAAAACTTTTGTCCTGCAACAAAGCACAACCTCAAGTACACTATACCATAAGACTGAAGCTTTGTCCTGATGCCAGAATGTGGAAATATACTGCAAATACTTCTCCTGAGTAGTCACTCGAAGTCCCCTAAGAATGAATTCCCGCTCAGGAACACCCTGTGCTAAACATCACTACAGTCTTAGCTAAATAACTAAAGAGAGAAAACAAGACTTAACATACCATATCAAAATAATAGTCTACGACCTTTGAGTCAAATATGCATATTTATTCACTCTTTCATGACTCAAATGGTTGAACCACCAAATCGTTTCTTCATCCTCAGGGCGCAACATAGGAATCTCAACAACTTCTCTCCATTCTTATTTTCTTGACCTCCTTGGCAAGGTCCCTCGTATATCTGAAAAGTTATTAGATAAAACTAATTCCTTCCATCATTCTGATCTCTTTCTCCTTCTTCGTATTCTCATGATAGCATAATGGCTGAGATCCACAGGCTGAGCCAAGATTATGTTTTGATACCATTGTAAAACTCCCAAATAGGGAAAGCAGGAATATAGTGCATAAATATGGAAATATCAGTGTTTAACACAAATCAAAATATGAGACCAATATGGAGCCTTATTTTTCATCATAACAGCAAAAAACATGTATAAAATAATGGGGGACAAAGCATACAACATGAATCAATAAGACCCCAATAGATAAATTTCTCAAGAATGAGGTCCTCCTACTATATCAAAATGCTCAAACACTACTATAGCATATTCATAGGAGAAATGCTATAGAAAATGAACATAAAATGAAACAATGGGATGATATATGCCTCAAGAGATATGTAAAATGAAGATATAGGCTCTATAACAACCTTCCAAGACAACCCAAGAGGGTTTCCGGAAAATACACCCAACAATAAAATATGAGTTGTAGCCCTAGGGCTGAAAATATGTTGCAAAAAAATAATTGAAGAGTTATGGCTACAACTAATATGGAAATAACTAGTTGTCCTCCAAGGTTTCGTCCAGATGAAAGGCTGACTCCTTCACTGAAGAAATCACTCCCCAAATAATCTCCTGCAAATACCCCTGCAACTCCTCCCTAGAATAACACAGATCTAGACTGATACTATGTTGTAGGGGATAAAAACACTGTGGCATGGTGCCAAATATATCAATGATGATCCTGGGCCTTCCTTACTAGCCTCCCAATGGAAGGAAACCTTCCTCCACTAAAATATATCTCAGAAATCACCCAAATCAACTCTCCACAACTTTTGCCCTGCAAAAAAACACAACCTCAACAAGAACTGCGTTGTACCATAAGACTGAGCTTTGTCCTGATGTCGGAATGTGAAAATATAATGCATATAATTCTCCTATGTAGGCACTCGAATTCCCTCGAGGATGAAGGTGTGATTCCCACTCGAGAAGACCCTGTGCTAAACAACACTGCAGTATTAGCTAAATAGCTGAAGAGAGCAAACAATTCTTAAAATACCATATAAAAAAAATAATAAAAAACACATCACAATTGCTGCAATAATCTTCCTTATGTTCTTGGTGAGCTTCCTCACCCTTGGCCCCATTAAAGGCACTACTTCCATGCAAAGGATCTCCCTCCTAAACTGCATTGTCCCTCATTGAATGTCCACTACTTCCATACCAGAATTTTTGATTTGGTCAAAGTTGACCCAGTCTACATGCTTCTTCCCTTGTTCACAAATAGGGGAGCTTAATCCAACTTTTATGATGGCCTCCATTCACATTTTTAGTGGTTTTATTCCTACTAAGGTGATTTATGGGTCTCCCTAGCCTCTTATTCTTCTAACTAAGAAGAAAAATTAGATTTTGATATTCCAATTAGCTGCATGGTAATTTAGGAATATTAAAATCCTCCCCTCCCAAATGTGTCTTGTCCTCAAGAAACCGCAAGGATAGATCTCAAAAATGTAGGGAACCTTAATTCCCATGTGAAGCTCCAACCTCCAAGCTATCAACCATATAAAATGAATCACTCTCCAAAATGGTAATTCATACAAAATCTCCTCCCACATGCTCATTAGAGGCTCCACCCAAAAACTCAAGTCAATAATATGGCTCACCTAATAAGGAAACAAGTGATATAATGTAGCAGCCATATAATTTCCCATGCTCCTCCTGAAGCATGAAGAAGTGTGGGAAGTTTCATTCCCAATGGACACATCCAACCAATGTGTCATCCCTCCAATCATGTCCCCAACAATAATAAGAACATCATCAACATATGGGATCACAATCAAAGTCATGCTAGCTACCATGTGTATTAATGGAGAAGGAAAATGGTCCCTCAAGTGAAACTCACGCAGTTTTACTCCTAACTCCATTAGAATATGGCGTTATGAGTGGTTTCCCAACCACTTGTTTTCTACCCCAATCTTCTCACATGCTTGGAGAAGGTGTATGAGGTATGGTATAATTTGAGCACATCCTGCATAAGATATCACCTCCCCAAGACTCCTAGGGAGTGGCCATCATCAATACTGCTTATGGCCTCAATTAGACCATGAAATATAGAAGAAAGAGTGCCTTATCTTGGATCAATTCCGTGCACATGAATGGTAAGGAAGTACAAATACATATTAATTGAATCATGATGTACAGAAATACAATCTTTACCATGTGCTTGGTTCAAGATAGTGAGGTGGCTCATAGATGGGCCTCCTCTCACTCCTAATGAGAAAGGATGTGGTTGTGATAAATCTACCAAATATTCATGTCTCTCCTCATCCTCTAAATAATCAATGCATCTCCTCATATGATGGTGCATCTCCTCTTTTAAGTCTTCCCAAATTAATCCCTCTTAGGATAGTACGGTATGCTCTTATAAAACCAGTGGATTTGGAGAGCAACCCCTCATATGCTGCATCTAGTAGTTTCTCCTTGAGCTTGAGGTGGAATGCCCCCATGTAATGAGACATCAATGTCAAGAGTAGACTGCATATATGAGTAGACTACTTGGTCGTTTCTCTCTCTACACAAATCAATTTGCCTCTTATGTGCATCAACCTTATGAAATAGATAGGAGTGTGTGCTCATAGTCATACAATGTTGACCATCCTCCATATATCCTCATATTATCTACAATATTTCACATTCTATCAATCATGGCACATACTTCTCATGGACTATGCCCAGGTCTCCACATGTGAGATTCTTTGGAACTTCTTGCAAGGATAAAGGAACTCCTCTCATTAGAGTAATTGCTCCATCTCTTTCTCCATGAGGTACGAGATCTGCTCATGATGTGACAACATTATTACCTCTTGCCTTCTCTTCATCATTAATGGAGGTTACCTCATCAACATTATAAGGCTCTTTGTTTTGATCCTCTTTTGAGAAAGATATCTCCATTTCTTCCCTTTGAGAAGAGAGCTCCTCTTGAAGTGGGGATATTGCCTCTAGCAAGGTATTCTGCAAGTTTTTAACCTCCTCAATAGTATTCTGAAATGGATTTGGGTTTATAGATCTTTCCAACTAATGCAAGGGTTTTTTTTGTATAGGCTTGGCTAGCTCAACCAAGGATGTTTCAAAATGTTTTTCATCAAATATTTTCACTAACCTCCTAGTGACTTTGCATAAGTAGATACATTTATATGATTCAAGGAAGAAGTTTCATAAAGCCACGAAGTGTAAGCCCTACCTTCAAGATGTAGCACTACTACTCTAATGGCTTCATCTTCTGAAACTTGGTGCTACTAAAAATAGGTGTCTAGCTCTTTCACCTAAGCCTCAGTTGTACCTCTAGGTAACTCATCAAAAGTAGATAGAAAAAATCCACCCAAATCATGCTATTTGCACCTCTTGCTTCTATTGTGATTGCAAAGTCTTATATTCTCCTTGATCTTGCAAAACCATTAGAAGTTTAGATGAATTATGAACCTCAGATATTGAGATTCATACTCTTGAAGATAGTCACCAAGAGTCTCTCCTTCGGTACATCTCCTTCCTCCATCTCTCTTTCTATGAACATAAGAATGGTAGAGCATTGTAGATCTGATTGTGTGGTTGAAGGCTCACACCCATAATATGAAGAACTGGACCTTTCTTCAAGTGAAAATATTTTCTAGGGATCTTCATGTCTTTCCCTCCTCATTCCCTTGATTTCTCTATTAATCTCATGCATAGTTTAGAGAAGAACGTTTGAAAACTTATTTCCCTCCATTCCTCCAAATAATGAAGAATTTCCTCTATCTCTTTTGTAAGTATTCTCCTTTCTGTGAGAAGATTCTTCTTCTTCTGATAACATTGATGCAATGTCTTCATAGGCTGAGCCAAGATTATGTTTTGATACCACTGTAATATTCCCAAATGGGAAAAGAAACAACGTAGCTCACAATAATGGAGATAACAGAAAATTTTAACACATCACATAGGATCCAAATGATATATCTGTTTTATTAAGAATAAAAACAACAAATGTATAAAATATATCAGAGAACAAACCCCTCAATCTAGCTAAGAGAAGCCTCCATCAACCAAAATCACCAATACATGAGATGCAGTTGCTACACAAAATGTCTAAAGAAAGTACAACACAGTTTCAATGGCTAATACTGCATCTGGGAAATACATATAAATGGATCTGATAATAACATGCTCATACAAGGCAAAAATGGAGATCTATGCTCCCATACACCTTTCCAAGACAACCCAGGAAGGGTTTCCGAAAATACACAAAATATTAGAATGTTGGAATGCAACCCTAGGGCTAACTAAACTCTGCAACTAAGCAATTGAAAGGAGGTGGCTAAATATGATGTTGATATGAAAGGAACTCCACCAAAAGACTCCCTAAATGAAGGTTTCATCTGTTAAATGGAAATAAAACACTCCAAATGGAGCACTGAACTCACCCCTGCAAAAAATCTCCAAAATAACGCAATCATCGGTTGGAACTGCATTGTAGGGGAAGATGATGACTTGGCCTAATGCCAAAATATGATATGAAGCATAGGGACCTTCCGTACTGATCCCCAATGGAAAGAAACCTTCCTCCACTGAAGACAAGCTCAGAAAAGATCCAAAGAAACTCTCGACAACTTCTTCCCTACAACACAACACAACCTCAACAGAAATGTGCTATACCATAAGATTGAAGCTTTGGCCTAATGCTAGAATGTGGAAATATATTGCATATACTTCTGCTAAGTAGGCACTCTAAGTCCCCCAAGGATGTAGGTGGTATTCCTGCTCAGGAACACCCTGTGCTAAACAACATTGTAGTCTTAGCTAAACAATTGAACAAAGGAAACAAGTCTTAACATACCATATCAAAATAATAATAAAAAACATATCAAAATGGCTTCCATCCTATTCCTTATATTCTTGGTGAGCTTCCTCACCCTTGGCCCCACTCATTAAAGGCACGACTTCCATGTAAACGATCTCCCTCCAAAACAACATTGTCCCTCATTGAATGTCCACTATTTCCTTACCAGTGTTGTGGATTTGGTCAAATTTGACCCAGTCCACATGATTCTTCCCTTTTTCACACGCAGGGGAGCTTAATCCAACTCTTATGATTCCCTTAATTCACATTTGGAGTGGTTTTATTCCTACTAAGGAGATTTATGGGTCTCCCTGCCCTCTTATTCTTCTAACTAAAAAGAAAGATTTTAATATTCCAATTAGCTGCATGCTAATTTAGGAATATTAAAAACTCATTTTGTTGACCCACTAATTTGATCCCAGATTTAGTTTGAAAGTAGGATCCTCAAACCAATCCACTAAACAAATATGAATTTTTAAGAGCATCTACAACTTGCATAAGACTTGTAGGAAACATGCTACATCTGAAACCATTAGCTTTCTTACCATGTTGGAGAATAGAGGTATTTTTTATATTAGAAAACTCATATTATAAAATAGAGGTGGTGTCTAAATACATTGTTACAACACCTAAGAACAACCAAACGCAATTCAACATACTAAGAAATGTGTTAGAAACAAAATTATTTCCATAAACAACACATATAATTTATTGTTCACCATATAATATATACACCCATAAGACCCTCATTTGTAGCACCAATATGTAACCAACAACATCTATACCTTAACATAAAATTAATAATAACACAAGAATGATTTGAATTCAAAACTAAATGGAAATGAGTCATGGTAGAATGGAGGAATTCAAAAGGTTTAGTTCAAAATCCAAAAGGTAATGAAAACCCTACATAAGGAATAAACACATCACAAGTAAGATTTACCTTAGACAATGAGGATACAAACTCCTCTTAACCACCCAAGCTAAACCTAATTGAAATCCTAATTTATTTTTTATCCCTTTCTAATGCTTCATAGTTATGAAACTGAAATGTATATTTTTTTCTACTTATAAACACTATACCTAAAGCTCCATTTAAATTTGGATAGTGTGTGTTGTCTTTAACATAGATAAATTGAATTGACATTAAGGGGAACCATATTGAAACCTCATTGAGAACATGTTTTGGCAATAAATAATTGAATTTTGTGATAGTGCAGGATGTCTTTAAAATGGATAAAATTGAATTGACATTAAGAAGAACCATATTGAAACCTCATCGAGAACATGTTTTGGAAATAAATAATTGAATTTGGTCATAGAATAATATTTAAAATTTTCCGAAATTGATTAAAATCATGTTTTACTTATACACAAGGAAATAAGTTAACTAAGCAATAAAAAAAAGTATCTTGCAATAGTGAAAAATCCACCCCTTAATGGCTCACCAATAATTTATTTCAAATAAAATAATTTTCCTTAAATAACATTAATGAATTAGCTCTCTCTATTTTTCTCATATAATACACTAAAAATAAATTACTTAAAAATTACCATTTTCAAATAACTTTCCATAAAGCACAATGATATAATAAAAAAAATTATACAATTGAAAAAGTCGAGTCCATTCCATAGAATAAGAGGAAAATTCTCAGTTTTTTTTAACAAAAATAAAAAATTAACATTTAAATTTTACCACCAGAGAGAACAAGGGTTACCTCCCTTCCTACATCTACATTTTCCTTGAAGACGAAAACAAGAAGAAAATCCTAGATAAAGAAATAAAATCAATAACAAATTCAAGTGTTCACTGATATTTCTCGGAATCATTCAAACATTCCATTCCTCCTCTCCATCTCTTATTTCCTGCTTAAGACTCCACTTCAACGCAGCATTTTTGTTATCACAAAATTGTACTTCATTGGCTACTGATCAGATAACTCTATGTAGCTATTTCAAACCAGATTTTGAATTAAGCTTAGCCTCTTCAGTCTGAGAGGGCTTTCTCAAAGGGATTTTATGATATTGGTTAATGATAGTGCTAGATGGCTAACTCTATAGAAATTGTATCTTATTTTTTATGATTGCAAGTGCAAAGAATGCAGGTTTTCTACCATTGGGCTTATGGAGTCAACAATCAGTAGTTTCAGTGTCAAGGTTTCTTGACTTGGAAGTAGATGCAGATAAAGGTATTTAAGAAAGGAAATTCACTCATAAAACATAGGAAAACACAGTGATTTCATTACTAAAGGAATTAAAAGCATAGAGTTATGAATTCTGAGTAATAGAAATGAAATCTACTGCAAGTGGTAAAACATAAAATATATATCAATAAGACATTAAAAACCCCATAAGAATCTCAGGTCTGTCAAGAAGAAAGGAACTTTGTATTACTGATATAAGTAAAAATATATGAAGCAATAGTTTGGTGCAAAAAATATCCAACCCCTCACTACTTTGATGCTTTTTATTTAAATAGACATTCTTTTCATCAAGGATGATATGGCTAGTGGCTAGACCATAGAATTCTCCTATGACACATCACATAACTCCTAACAGAAATATGACAACTATACCCTAAAGAAATAATTCTCCTAATAGGACTTTAACTCATGTTTATTACATAACTCTACCTTATCTCATGAAACAATTACAAAATAAGCATCACATGCTCGAAATATACATGATAGGTTCATTACCACTTTACATATTTAAGACTCTCACAGAAATGTGGAACAAAACTATATTTTTTAGGAATACATAACCCTTATCTTCAACGAGAGCTTTGACTGATGATCTGTCTCCATATCACTTCCTTCAAGTCATAAATATTTTATGTTGAGGTCCCTTAACATGTTGGAGGAGTCCAACTATCCAAAACTACCATCAATATGCTCCAACACCTTCAAAAATAGCTCGCTATGAAAACAAGATAGTTTTGTAGCGAGCTTTGGTAGTATTGAAAAATTAGCTTCTGCAACCAATAACTTTGCTCCTTTGGTATTCCATGGTGTCAACGAAGTCATGACACGTCATCACCATAAAACTCCATCCTTGAAAATTCCAAAAATTTACTTTAGAGGAAAAAAGGCTACTACATGTTTTTTTGTAGCGTTTTCTTTGATTTAAGCTTAGGAAATGCTACGAAACTATGTAAAAGTGCATATATTTCCCATTTTGAAACTGTCTCCAAAAAGTGACCTCCAACTAAAAAATTTCGACCTTCTACATGTAATGAACCTCTCTAAAATATATTCAACCATAGCTTATGGCTGTTGTGGTGTTTCCTCCCCATTTATGATCAGTTGATCAATCGGCTCATCAACCACAGTCTTCTGTAAGCCTTTCTTTCCAACTCTTCATGAATCAACTCTAGTTGTTGTTCTAAGTCTTTCACTTCATCCTTCATTGTCCTGTTCTTGGCTTATAGGTTTATATTTACCTTTTTGAGGTGCTTGACCTCTCCTCTTAGTGGCTGAGTCCACTTTATTAGTTTTTCTAAATTATCTAAGGTCTTTGAGACACTTGTGATTTGATCCTCCCAAATCTTGCTCATTTGTTCAAACTGGATCCTTTTAGCTCTACACTTATTGTCCTCCTTCTTCAAGACTAATATCCCTTCCCTTGCCTATTTCAACTACTCCTTAAGAGCTTCAACTTCTGTCTTTTCAGTGATTTTCTCTTTCCCCTTATTTTTCTTGATGACTAGATCCTCTTCTGTAGGTGACGAGAAGTCTATGATGCTTGGTGGTGGCTGAATAGTTTCACTATCCTTTTGAATTTCTTTTCTACTTACCAATAGTTTTTTGGCATGTCTTATCGTCGGTTTTCTAGCTTGAAACATAAATCCAGCATCATCCCTTGCAAATTTTAACTTCTTAGCTGTTTTTCCTTTCTGAAGCTTCCTCCCTCCCTCATCTATTTCTTTAGCTTGGACTATGGGAGTTTCTTCAATATCAATGGCATCCAAGATGTCATCTAAATTATCTTTAGCCAATGTTGTGCTCCTTGTAACCCTCTTGCTGCCATGTTTGCTAATTGTTGCCTTCTGTTTTGCAGGTGAAACTTTGGGTGTATTGACCTTTTGCAAAGGCTCTATCTCCATGCTTACTGGTTCTAACTACTCTGCCACTAAAGGTGATGGGATATCTCTAGGTTTGGGAATTATTTTAGGAGTGATAACATCTACTTCAAAGCCACTTATGAACATAAAAATAACCAATCTTCACCTAATATTTTTAACTCCTCTAGCACCGACAATTTGATCAAACCATGATGAAATAGAGAGGTTTGATTTCCTTCTGATTTAACTTGAACCTTGTTTGACATTTTAGATAAGCTTACGTATAAGTAAAAAGGAAAATCAAGAGACCTCTTACCCACAAAATGTAGCAAATTCCTAAGGTGGTAGGAGTAGACCATTTGATATCTCCCTTCACAGGTGAAGTACTTCTGAATGGTCAACAACATCTTTGAGTATTTTTCCTTCATGTAACTCCTTGGGATAGCATTTGTGACATTCACTATGTTATGACTTGATGAATTCTTTACAGTCCTGCATGGTGAACTTGATGCCTTTGAACCATTTATCTCCTCCTCTAGGGATTGTTGTTGCTGTTGCAATGGTTTCTAGTGTCACTATGAGATTTAACATTCCCACCTTTGAATTTGATCCAGTAAAACTCTTAGCAAGCTCCTTTGAAACGTGCAAATGATACCCTTGCAGACTTTGGCAGAATTGTAAACACCCTGTTCTTCTAAACACTTCCAATGCAGTCGGGTCTTCATTTAATAAAATCATGTCCATTTCCTGATATTTAAGGCAGCGACCACTTTTTTTGGTCGTCTTCTTTGTAGCCATGACGATTTTATACCTTCTCTGCCTCGCTTAATTAGTGACACTTGCAACTTTTGAAAATGCTAGCAACCAGATTGGCTTGCTGAAACAGCTCTCCAGAACTCAAAAGCATGCAAAGATGAAGCCGAGAATAACAAAGACTCAATTGGGTAATGTTTTAAAGGATCGATGACAACTTGTGCCTTAATCATGACTCATTCATGCTAAAAATAGTAATTATGACTTAATACATGACCTTCGTGCCTTAATTTAACCCTAACTGACTCAAATGGCCTCCACCCTAACTCCTCGAATCATGGAATGACATTTAATATCGAATTTGACAAGACAAGGAAGAAAACAAATTTTTGTAGCACAGTTAGTTTAACCTCTGATAGTTTCACTATGAATCTATCAGGAAGTTTCGTAGAAAAAATTGCTGCTTTGCAATATAAAACGCTACGAAAAGTTGTAAAAGTGGCTTAAGTGTCCCTTTTTCAAATTTAAATGCTTCGGAAATGAAAAATATCAATAAATGATGATTGATGGAACATGACATGACTTGAATGGAGGTGCGTTGAGATGAAATGGAGGTGATCTTGAACCTTAGGATAGGTTACATATGAAAAAATGAAAATTTCCTATACCAACTTGAGACCTCTGATAAATGAACTGTATGAACTTGTCAAATAATGTTTCAAAATTTTATGAGTGATAACAATTTTCACTTGCATAAAATGAAGAATGCATCAATTTTGAAAATATAAGAAAGTTAGATCTATGAATTTTCTCTATCATGTCTTCCCTTCTTGTTGGGTTTCTTTTCACATTTTAAACATTTCAATATTTTGATTTCGGTTCTTAGAAGTGTGAATGAAGCAGGAAACCATTTTGTGAAACGATTCAAGCCAGGGCTCCAACGGGGAAATCTCGGCTATACTCGTTGTGATTTAACAATCGTACGAAATTCATTATTATCAGGTTATGAAAAAATAGTGTAAGGAATCTCTGGAATCATTTTGAATTCTTAAATTTAATGTGTTGTTCATGGAAGAGAGGGATTTACTTTTGAAACCATGGTTACACATAGAATTATCTAATTTCTAGAGGGGTAGTTTCCTTCCATTATCAATTTAGGGCATCGGGGAAAACGAGCAGGGTAGAGTTAGACTTTCAGGACCCTCAAATGAGAAGGTTGTTATTCATAATTGATAACGAAACAAAACCTATCAACAATATTAGGTGCACTTGAACTTATAGTTTGGCGCAAAGATTTTTCCCTTGCTCTTTCTCATCTTTCCACAAGTTGTTTATATGTGCTTTTTCTAGGAGGTTTGAGCCGCACTGCTTTTTCTCTTTATTCTTTCTCAGTGAAAAGTTGGTATTGTCAAAAAAAAAATGTTTCCTTTATTCCATGCGTGAAAGTAAATTTTTCTTCAAAGGGAAAATTTTCCATTTCATTTTAACTAGAAAATAAATTACACTTCTCATGTGCACTTGCAATGGCAGAGGTTGAAAAAAATACTACCCTTTTCTTTAAAATCACTAAAAGATACAACTCTTACCATTTAGAGATATACTTTTCATGACACTAAATTATCTGACACTACACATCAGATCCTCCTGGGCTTTCCACCATATTTTTAAGATACAAGGACAATCTACTCTGATCAAAAACAAAAACTTTTGAGCATTACTGCACATGAAATTAAAAATTACACTTAGAAACAAGGATTAATTCATCCTCATCTTCTTCACATAGATTTACCCTACGCTACCAGTAACCCCTCTCTAGATAGAGCATCCACTATCACATTATTCTCACCAAAGACATGTGATTGAAACATATTTAAATAAATTTGCATCTTTCTTTAATTCCTCATCCAAACACCTCCAGTTGATGTTCTGTAACTGATCAGTTCCATTCATCCAATTCATAGGTAATATTGAATCTCAAAATACCTGAGAATTGAATACCCTATTATTCTAAACATATTTGAGGAGCCTTAGTGCCATTAATACTACATAGTTATTATTTTTAGCACAGAACCCTACTTTCATCTTAACAAAATGTCATTCAGATGGGAATGGGAGAGACACATCATTGCTAATGTTCTATGTGTACTCGCTAGCCCCGTCAAAGAAGCCACATGTCTTCTCTTTATTAATTATCCAACTCTTCTAAGATTCTTTAATTATTTTTCTTAACATGAATGCATGCAATGGATATATCTCTACAACCTTACCATTTATTCTAATCTAGTCTATCATCTTTAGTTTTTTCATTTTTTTTTTTATCATGTATATATTGTTTTGGATGGAGGTGAGGTGTTAAAAGTCCCACAAAGCCCCATGTTTATGTGGATTAAATTATTGACCGTTATTAAATCCATAATACATGGGAAATGCCATCTTTAATCTTCAATTGTGTTGTCATGACCCCATGAGTCTCAAATTGGTAATTTACACGACATGAAATATGCTAGTTCAAACTATACCTAAACCACTTATTTTTCATATTCTATTATTAGAATTCAAGAGTTACGCAGTTCTCTACATTTTTTTCTTTTTTCTATAATGTATTCCCCAAGGAAACCCATTTGGCAATACCCCTCATTCTGAGGATGGTACCTGGGGTAAAATGGAATCTATATAAGCTCAAAGATTTTTCATGTCACTTATGAGAACCTTGGAATGGATCATAACACTCAATCACAAGAGAAGTTGGACTAGAAATGATCGATGATAATTGTTGTTTGAGAAATATATTCCCACTTTGCAATTTACAAGGTGTCTTGAATTTGGTTTTTAGTGTTTCAATACTGGAATGGCCCATAATAATGCATATGCTTCTTATATCTATCGAAAATATAATGGGTCATAAAATCTTCATGAGAGTGAGAGGAGATTTTAGCGATTAATATCTTCCATTTGAATGAATTTTCTAATTTTTCCGTAAATGTATTCACCAATTCAAAAATAATATTCACTTGCATTTCCGTAGGATAAATTAATTTTAAATGAAAATATCATAATTTGTTTTTATAAATAATGTAAAAAAGTCATTAGTAATATAAATTTTGTCCACAAAAATTTCACCAAACATTGGCTTTGCCAGATTTATTGGAGCAATGAGCTTTCCATCTTATTCATTCATTTCTATTTATTTTGACTTGGTTCTCACTTATGTTTACTTGGCACTCCCTAAAACTTCCTTGCACGCATTAGAACTCTCTAACACACCTTCATACTCCTCGACACACCCTACCACACGTTGCAAATAGGTTGAGTCATAAAACCCTCTCTCTACGATTTCCAAGGGGCTTAGGAACATATCCATATTCCCAGAAACAAAGTATAAAGGTTGGGATAGCACCCATTACTTGAATAAAAACAAAAATAAATAAACAAAGTGTGAACTCAATGTTAATAAGAACAACTGCCTACTTGAAAATCAAGATTGGTTGTAGAGACCAAATAAAAATATACACCCAATTACAGGGAGTAAAGTACAAAGATTTTAAATAAAATGTCCAATCCTTTGAATTTTAAATTCAAAAATAGTATTTCCATATCTAGAGAGATTAGAAATATGAGAAGCCAACTTCTGACCACAAATTTTTCTCGATAGAACCGGAACAAACAAAGTGAAAAGTGAAAACAAAATCAAACTTAAAGAACACTGTTAAATTCATGTAGATGTGCTTTTCTTCCTCCCACTAGACAGAGGATGAGTTTACCATTATCCCACCTAGCTCAAGGTGAATTAAATGAAAACATTCATTAACGCTCATCCCCCTTACCTTAGACATCTACAAGGGGGCTTTAAGTCTCTTTGTGTTTGCTTCTTTGTCTTTATGGAAGGGATTGTGCATGAAGGACTCATGGCTTGACACATTTTAGGTACATACCATTTAATTATCAAGGGAGGAATTATGGAATAGCTTGGGGTGGCTAAAGCACAATTATCTAAATCTCCTCATTTTCAATACTTCTCCCTCGCTAGCTAGTGAGTCATCTTTGTGATAATAGCTCCTTAATAGATTTTGTTCTCATGTGAGAATTCAGGTAAGTCTGTGATCAATTAGACATAGTTTCTTGATCACTGACTTCATAATTATGTTAGAGTCCCCTTTTGGGCGGGAATTAAGGTATGTTTTCACCCTATGATTACTTCAAATTATGATATATTTTTAGGAATTATTCCTTATCTTAACAATAAATAAAGAGAATATTTATGAAAATCAAGGCAATTAGGCTAACGATAAAAGGAATGTTTTTATAACATAAATTTGACTTATTGTATCTCCATGTGTAGGAAATCAGAGCAGCTAAACTGACGTTAAATGAAATACAGCTGACAGATATGGACCGATGAAATATCAGTAACTCCTAGAAATAGACAGAAGGGAGAAAGACAGGCCCGAGCTTGAGAACCCGAATGACAGCTGCAAGCAGCAAGCTGTCATTTGGAAAATATCGTCCCACTGCGTGAATACACCTTTAAAAGGACCAAGGATGAACTAGATAGGGGATTTGAATAGGAATTTCCTTCTGTAATCAACGTATCGGGATAGAATTGTTTAGTTGTATCCTTGTATTATCCTTCAAATTAATAAATATTTTTGATATTTTGAACAATCATCTTTTGAGTTTTTCGTTGAATTAAAAATTATAGTGGTCTGGGCCTAACCCCTGGGAGTTTCCTTGCCAATTGATGTCTCGTTACCTGATGTAGTTTGTAAATTACTTTTCCACTCAATAAAATAGAAATACATGAGGTTACAGTTTCTCTTTCATCAGAATAGTTTAGCATTCGTGCTTTCTGGTTTATAGTAATGATTTAATATCACTGTTACATGTTTTCATTTTCTCCCAATGCCTTTGTAGTCGATTTATGAATCATAGAGTAATTACTGTTCAATGTTATCTATCTTTACAAATTAGATTGTTCCCTCAATACAATAAGGCATCCAATTATTGATTAAGTACAGAAAGATGTCAATTAGTCAATTTGCAAAGAGAATTCCATTGCAAAATTATATAAGTAATTGTTGATTCAATTTATTCAGATTGTTGTTCAATTCATTAAGGTTGCTATTCAATTCGTTAAGATAGTTGTTCAATTCATTAAGATTTCTATTCAATTCATCATTATGCTATTCAATCATAGGTTTCTCTCCTTCTAAGCTAGACAGAATTTTTAGCTGCATTCTACCATTTCATTTCTCTTTGAGTTGATTGAACTTCGAGAATTAGATAATCTTTTTCATAAGTAATATAGATTAATTATCAATCAAACTCACTCGCATATACTTTTCTTACACTCTTGAAATAATAAGACTTTCCCTGGGTTGAAAATTGAATGAGAAGCCTAGAGGTTGCCTATAATAAGCCACCTTTGTGAATCAATAGTTTTGGCACCGTTGCTGGGGAGAGTGTTAAGAGTGAAATCCTTTATTCATTTTTCTACATTGCTATGA
This sequence comes from Pinus albicaulis, assembly GCA_034641835.2. Lineage (NCBI taxonomy): Eukaryota > Viridiplantae > Streptophyta > Pinopsida > Pinales > Pinaceae > Pinus > Pinus albicaulis. Next base: position 1,193,900,047 of record CM076570.1, on the reverse strand, counting down.
AGAATTGGGTATTAAAAACAAGAGGTAAGAACCTGTGTATTTGTAAGAAAAATTCTTGCTTCCTAGCTTGCTTCTCAGCAAATTATGCAAAGATTGGTAGAATAGGTGCTCTTGTTTTATGAATAGGAAGAAAAATATAGAAACCAATCGAAATCATCCACAAAAATCCCCAAAATCCAAGGGACCAGTGATCCTTGGAAGAACAACTTATATAAATGAAATCATTAAGAAAGATGAATCCTAGGCATCTGTAGGACCTAGAATCATTCCCACTCAAAGTCCTACTAATTTCCCTCAGGCAACAACCTCACCATCTATAGGCCATGTCGTGATTCATAGTGAGATAGAAGAATCTAAACCAATCCTTCAAACTTCTAATCATTTAGGTAGTGACCCTTCCAGACAGGGAGGTTCTTGTAACTTATAGAAAGGGGAAGGAGAAACTAGAGGTGCAATACAAATAGAAGCTTCAAAGCCTAAATCCCTTAAAGGAGTGATCGAGACAGAGATATTTGGTATCCCATATCAGGGAAGCACTGTAAAGTTTCCTCCGCACTCACCTCCCAATACCCCTAGGATTACTCCTCCAGAACAAGAAATTCCCGAAGATTACTGGAACATAATTAATCAAATTGAAAACAATAAAAACCAAAATTGGAGTACACCATTGTTGACCATGCTGCAAATTCCCCTAGGAAAGCCATTCCCTTACAAAAAATCCCGACCTTCCATGGGTTGACCATGGAATATACTGATGCATTTTTATTGAATTTGATGTCTTATGTAGGGGGTATGACTACACCACTAACCCTAAGAAAATGAAACTATTTCCCTCTACTTTAAAGGGAATAGCATTATGCTGGTTCGTGGGACTAGGTGGGGGAACCATCAATAACTGGGACCAAATGAAGTAAATTTTTCTAAATAAATATCAAGACTATTTCTAGACTCGAGAACGAAAAAATGAAATATTCAATAAGTCTGCAAGGGACAATGAAACATTAGAGGAATACGTAAAAATATTTCAATACAATTTACAAAGGTCTCCATATACTAAGTTATCGAAAGACATCTTAAAAGCTACAAGGATTAAGGGAATGAAAGAAGAATGGATTGAAACACTTAACATAATGGGAAAAGGGGACATTTCCCAGGAATAATATAATGAGATTATTTCCCTATTTATTAGGTTCTCTAGGGGTAGTACGCGTAATAGGTCAAATGAATGTGACTCAATAAAAAAATACCTTAAGCAGTCTGGTGGCAACGTAACTAGAGCAAAGTTTGGTAATCTCTTGGAAAATTTTAAAACTGACATTTTGGGTACTTTGACAACACAACTTGATGTATTACAAGCCAAGCAGAAGCAAGCTATAATAGAGCAGAACTCGAAAATTTTTTACCCACGTTGTCGGAAGAAGAAAAACCAAAGGGAATGCCCCTTAGACATGGTTCAGACCTACGCCATCTGCACTAATGACCATACCACAGACCATTTCCCTTCACTCCTGGGGCTGAAAGAAATTTACAAGGAAGCAGAGGAAGGGACCAAACCAGTCTACCTAATGAATCAGCGTCGACAATGGCAAGCACGACCAGGTATGCCTCAAGACCTGCCTTAGTTCTTTTCTTCTCCGCAGTTTAACCAACAAAACCATACAACAGCTTGACAGAATCAAAACCCTTTTTCTACTTGGCTGAACCATTCATTTCCTATATCACCCTGGCCAACACAACCCTCATCAGGGAATAATTCGCCAAGTTTTCCCTGTTCTCCTCCTTATTGGAAAAACACTCCATATCAAGCCCAGTGGCTAGCATCCCCTTATCAAAACACTAATTGGCCTCAAAATTGGTAGCGAACCCTGGGAATGACCAACCTACCAATGGAAGCAGGGGTCCAGAATCAACCTACACTTTTAGCTGCATACCCAATCCAACACAACCCTCATCCTATCATACGTCCTCAATTACCAGCTCAACCCAATCCTAATCCCAATAACAGACCGGTTCAGCTAATTCAGATTATAGAGAACCAAACCTTGACACTAAACATAGGCAATGCAATGAACTAAGGCTAAGATCAAGACGTACTATCTCACCAGTAGAAGTTACGACCTCACCTCAATCCGAATATGGAACTTCAATAGAGCATAGCCAAGAAAATATAATGGAAATAGAGGTAGGCCAAGAAAAGGAAACAGTTGAACAAGGAGGGCCTAAAGAGCTTAGGGTGTCTCCACCTCGATTCCCTGAAAGGTTATCTCTACCTAGACCAATAGTATCTCCATATTTCAACATCCTAGGGGAGTTAAGAAACATTTGTATCAAAATTCCTCTTCTCCAGGCCATTCAATACATTCCCATCTATGCAAAAACAATTAAAGAGCTATGTGGAAAAAATCAAGTAAAAAAACAAAGGCCATGCCCACCGTTCATGTGGTAGGGATGCTATCTAACTTATTACTGGGTATGGAACTGGTCGTAAAATATGAAGACCCAAGAAATCCCCTAGTAACTATGTAAATCTGTGGACACTCCTTTTCAAACACATTGGTCAACTTAGGGGTGGCCATTAACACCCTAACTACCGGAACCTGCGAAAAGCTAGGCATATCAGCTTTAGAACCCACAACTACATTGTTGGAGCTTGCTAACAGGTATATTATCATACCAGAAGGAATAGTGCAGGATATCTTGGTCTCCATGTACTCATTGGACTATCCAGCCAATTTCTTAGTTATTAATCCAAAGAACAGGATGGACGGGCACCCATTGATTCTTGGGTGACTTTGGCTGGAAACAACCAATTCTTACATAGGTTGTCGAGCAGGTATCATTACCATCACTAGAGGGGATTCCATAAAAATTGTGATTATTTATCCACCTACCAAGCCAAGCTTACCCACGGTAAAAATTCACAAACATCCATATGCATATTGGGAGCAAAACATTCGTCCACCTCTAACATTAGTGGAAGCTCTTGAATTTAAAGATCAAACTGAAGACGATGTAATCGATAATTTTATGAATCATCCACCCACGTCTAAAAATTTAGAATGCCAAATTTTGAAAATGTTCCTTGAAGATGAATTTCAAGAGGACCCCTTGATAGACCTTGAGGATCAATATATTCCCACAACCATTGTGTGTAACAACATACCCATTGAGATTGAGCCAGGGAAGATCCTGAATATCAATGGAAATTTGGATAGTAACCAAAAGCAAAGGCTCATAAAATTTCTACAGAAGCATCAAGGGGCATTTTCTTGGGACTACCCAGACATGAAAGGCTTATATCCCCAGCTTTGCACCCATCACATTTATACTGATAAGGAAGTTAGACCGATTAGAAAACCTCAGCGAAGGCTAAACCTGCACTTAAAAGATATTGTAAAAGACAAGTTGCAAAAATTTTTGGATGTAAATTTCATTTATCCTATCTCAGATAGCAAATGTGTTCCCCCCTGGTAGTCATCCATAAAAAGAATGGGAAATGGAGAATCTGTGTGGATTATAGAGAACTGAATAAAGAAACATAGAAAGACCACTTCCCCCTCCCTTTCCTTGACCGGGTCCCTGAAACATTGGCAAGGAAACAATTGTTTTCCTTCCTTGATGGTTTCAGTGGTTACAATCAAATCCAGATAGCCCCCGAAGACCAGGATAAGAAAACCTTTACTTGCCCATGGGGTAATTTTTCTTACAGAGTTTTACCATTTGGGCTATGTAATTCCCCGCAAAATTTCAAAGAGACATAATCAACATTTTTTTTTACTTAATAAATGAGGGGCTTGAAATCTATATGGATGACTTCACACCATATGGTGAAGACTTTGATCAAGCATTAGAAATGCTAGAAAATGTGTTGGAGCGATGTATTTCCGCTAGGTTATTTTTAAGAAATGAAAAATGTCACATGATGATGACTGAGGGAGTAATCCCAAGCCACTACATCTTTACAACTGGAATATAGGTAGATCCAACAAAAATATAGGTAATCCTTCTATTAGCCACACCTTGTATGCAAACGGAGGTACGTAGTGTTTTGGGATGTGTTGAATTCCATTGCACTGATAATTATGACACTTCTTTTTCAAATTTAAAGAAACTAGTGTCAATAGCACGAATTCTGCTAGGGCCTAACTAGAAACTACCTTTTCACATCTCTTCAGATGAATTCGACACAACGATAGTTGCAGTTCTTGGCCAAGAAGAAGAAAAAAAACCCTATGCTATTTATTATATCAGTAAAAACCTCACTCCTGTCGAATTAAATTATACAGTGACTGAAAAGGAGTTCATGACTGTCATTTATGCTATTAATAAATTTAGACATTATATAACTAGCTATCAAGTACTCTTGTATATTGATCACTCCGCCATTATATATTTAGATAATAAACCAATCATGAATGGGAGAATAACTTGTTGGTTGCTGCTACTACAGGAATTCTATATAAATATCAAGAAAAATCGAGGAAAGGAAAACATGGTCATAGACTTTCTATCTAGGGTTCCAAAGACAGACGACACGCTAGCAGTTGATGATCAGTTTCCTAATGAACATCTGTTTGTGGTAGCAGTAAAAACGCCATGGTATGCAGACGTGGAAAATTACTTGGCAGTAGGAAATATGCCGAGAAATTTAACATCAAGAGAATGGAAACTAATTGTAAAACACTGCGCAAGGTTCTCCTAGATTGGTGGATACCTCTTCCATATGGGGGCCGACATGCACATATGCAGATGCATCAGGGAGGACAAGATATATGACATCCTACGGGCCTGTCACGATGAACCTTGTGGTGGCCATTTCACATATAAAAAAACGGGGCATAAAGTGTTAGAATTAGACTATTATTGGCCTACAATTTTCAAAGAAGTGAAAAAATATGTCTAATCCTATGATAGATGCCAAAGAATGGGCCACCGAGGCCAAGCAAATGAAATGCCACTGTAACCACAATTGGTAATAGAACCATTCGAACGGTGGGCACTAGACTTCGTTCGACTATTCTACCCGCCATCAAAATAGAAAATCTACATACTAGCATTATCAAGAGCCACGGAGGAATCTATGATTAATTTCATTTTGGAGCTGTTCATGTGATATGGTTTTCCACGAGAAGTGATTAGCTATGGGGGGGCACAGTTCGTAGGTAATAAAATTACAGCCACCCTAAAAATTCACCACATCATCCATAGAGTTACATATCCTTACCACCCACAGGAAAATGGGTAGGTCGAAAGCACCAATAAAGTTTGGGAGGAAATTCTTACCAAAACAGTATCAACAAATCGCCGAGACTAGGCCGCTAGATTACCAGAAGCCTTATGGGCCTATCGCACAACCTGGCGAAACACTACTGGATATTCCCTATATCATCTAGTATTTGGGAGGGAGCCTATATTCCCTATTGAGTTCGAAATCAAGACTCTAAGAACAACCCAGGAGGTAGGGTTGGACTTTAAAAAAGCCCAGATTAAAAGACTCCAAAAAATAAATGAGCTAGATGAAATGCGGCTACTAGCTCTGCAGCACACAGAAATCATCCAACGGAAGCAAGCTAAGTGGCATGAAAACCTTATCAAGAAGAAGATATTTCAAAAAGGAGATTCGGCACTCCTCTATGACTCTATATTCCAAGATTTTCTGGGAAAATTACAAACAAGGTGCCTCGGTCCATATGAAATTCAAGAAGTACACAACAATCGCACACTCACCTTGACCACCATAGATGGGTCTAGTCCTACATTTCAAGTGAATGGGCACAAAGTGTGCCTATATCAAAAACCTTTCACAAAGAAATTATTTTTCCAATAGGTAAAAAATGATCCCACCATCCAAGTTGTGACAACAGGGGCTGATAACCCCACAACCTCAAGTACATGAGATTTTGCTACTGTCATTTGTAAATGGTGTATATAATTTCTTCACAATTCCTAGTTCTTATTTTGTTGTACATTCCTCATGCTTGAAAGTGTATTATTTTTCTCATCCTCTTTCATTTTTACCTTTTGTTGTTCAAATTCTTTGAACAACTTCTTTTCAATCCAATTGAAGAGTTGTTGCTCAATCGGATTGAACATCTGTGCTTTTTGTGTATTTTTACCTTTTGTTGTTCAAATTATTTGAATGGCTGTTGTTCAATCCAATTGAAAAACTATGCTTTTTGCGTGTTTTTATCTTTTGTTGTTCAAATTCTTTGAACGAATGCTGTTCAATCCAACTAAATAGCTGTTGTTCAATCAGATTGAAGAGCCATGTTTTTTGTGATTTTACCTTTTTCTCTTCAAATTCTTTGAACGGCTACTTTTCAATCCAATTGAACATCTGTTGTTCAATCAGATTGAACAACTGTGCTTTTTGTGTGTTTTTATATTTTACTATTCAAATTCTTTGAACGGCTCTTGTTCAATCCAATTGAACAGTTTTTGTTCAATCGGATTGAACAACTATGCTTTTTGTGTTTTTATCCTTGTTGTTCAAATGATTTGAACGACTGTTGTTCAATCAAATTGAACATTTGTTGTTCAATCAGATTGAACAGCCGTGCTTTTTGTGTTTTTACCATTTGCTGTTCAAATTCTCTGAATGGCTCTTGTTCAACCCAATTGAACAGATGTTGTTCAATCAAATTGAACAATTGTGCTTTTTGTGTGTTTTTATCTTTTTCTGTTCAAATTATTTGAATGGCTACTATTCAATCCAATTGAAGAAATGTTGTTTAATCAGATTGAACAACCATGATTTTTGTGCTTTTATCCTTGCTGTTCAAATTCTTTGAATGACTGTTGTTCAGTTCAATTGAACAACTGATGTTCAATTGGATTGAACAACCATTTTTGTTTTTTATTGTTGTTTAATCGGATTGAAGAGCCTTATTTTTTCATTTTATTCCTTCGTTTGTCAATATTCCCCCCTCGATCTGCACCCTAGCTATAAAAGGAATCTCTGAAGGGGAAGTGGCAGTTGAAGAAAGGAGGGAAGCAGTAAAAGTTACCAATATGGTTATTCTCTGACACTATAATATCTAAACTGGAAGATGAAATTGTACATATATGAAATGAAAGGAAAATTCATTCCCAACTCAATTATGTTAACATACCATACATGATCTTATGATGGTATATCTTTCTACACTTTCGAGTAGTATTTCCCTCCAATATGAAGAAATAGGAATAATGAATATTAATTGTATTGGCATTCTTTTTACTTCTCTCACCATCCCTAACTCTTAGGGAGTTAATGAGCCTCCCTTCATGTATAAAGAATAAATTTTATGTTTTCATGCAAATTTTTAAGAGAGGATAGGGGGTCTCATCACGAGCCAACCTACCATGATCATAATGGTTTAACAAGTAACATTCCCACAATGGCAACCACACCAGGGTAATGACCTTCTCATCTACTTGAAGGACAGGAGGTGTCATCATGATCCGGCCTGATCACTCTGTTACAATCCTAGGAAATGGCACTATGACTATCTGGCCATCACACCAGCACAGTGACCTCCGTATAAATCAAAATTATTATGTTTCAAAAATAATTACTATGCTTACATGAAAATTTCCAAGAGAGGATAGGGGGTGTCATTACGAGACAACCTACCATGTTCATAAGAGCTTAGCAAGTGACATGCCCACAATGGCTACGACACCAGGGTAATGTCCTTCTCAACTACTTGAAGGATAGGAGGTCTCATCCAGAGCTGGCCTAATCACTTTCCTACATCTCTGGTGAGTGGCACTATGGTTATCTGGCTATCATACCAGCATGGTGATCTCTCACAAAATTGGCAGAATAAATACTTTTACACAAGGATCCTAGCTCATTTTTTTGGGTTAAAATAGCAACCCTGTCGAGGCTATGAATGACTGCTGGTAGCAGTGGCTCTACTTATGGTATGTGAGTATGTTTCAACAATAACCAATTACTCTTCCATATACCTTATATTCCATAAGCCACTACTCGAATTAGTGATGATTCTAATCTACCACATAAATAACTATAAGGGAGATATGCTTATATATTTGAACCTAAGGATGACAACACCAATCATTACCTATCTCAGTCTTTCTTCCGTCGCAATTTATCATTAAAGAAGGACATCATATCATAATAATAGTTATATTTTTTTCTCTTCCTCTTTAGTCACTTCCACACGAGATGTATTTATGTAAAAACTTCCAAATCTAACTTTACACTGCAAACACTCATAATTACCCAATTACTTCTCATCCCCTGAAACTTGAAAGCCATGACCTCCTCTCTCACGTACAGGCTATGATTATCGAATCCTAACATTCCCCCATTCGCATTCATGATTGGCCAAATCCCTCTTGTACTTTAGGATGTGGGCGCCCTTATTTCGACAGAGGGGGTGTAATTAGTCATAAATCAGCAAGCATGTGAATTTCTTGCACAAATCCCATTAGATATGTTGATAAGACCAAAGGAGCATCTCAATTAAGGTATGAAGTTACTTGCAGAAGGCTGCGATCTCACTTTCTCTTGCATATAGTATTCATTCGAAACAACAGAGCTGAAAGAGAATACAACCAGAAGAAAAAGCTCAGGAAAGCACACCAGCCATGGGAGGAAATTCTGTCCCGAATGAACCTTTGAACTTCCCAATTTCATATGCATCTAGCACTATCCTCCAACAAGCCGGCTGGTTGGCATATTTACACTGATTACAAGGATTTGATACAGAAGTAGAAATTGAGTTTCTAGAAAACCTGTAAGAGGGACAGACCATAATTAAGGGAAGAGTTATACCAGTCATAGAAGAAATTATTGGTGAATTCTCCAGAATACCAGTGGAAGGAGAGAGATGGAAAAAGAAACATCTTCTCTTACGAGAGGCAGTTGCAGCCTATCATGATTTAGAAGAGCCATTGAAGCGAGAAGTAAAATGGATTAACCCTACCTCTCTACACTAACCATGGCAGGAATTGACGAAATTCATCCAAATATTCATTATATGCGACGGATGCCAAGATGTGGTAAAACCTCGTCCACTTAAATTTTTAGCTGTGCTTAAGCAAAATATTTCAGTCAACTTGCCTGCTTTCTTAAATTATAGATTTCATAACATTGTTGTATGAATAAGAAGAGCTAAAAACCCCCAAGCAGTTTTCAGTAACCATGGGCTAATAAAACTAATCACCATACATGAGTTGGACAAGAAGAAAATAGCCTAGGGAAACTTTGTTAACTCTGCCACACAGGTACCTGAGGAAAACCCTAGAGAAACCGAAATCAAGCTCCCCAGGGTAAACATACCTAGAAGGAAAGGGAGCCATACCTCAATTTTAGAACCAAGCAGGAAAAAGTGGCCCAAAAGACTTCAAGGAACCTCCAACTTCATAGAGAAGGTGGGGCCATCCTATTCACTACCCTCAAGCCCTAAAAACGCACCCTTGCAAGAATATGAGGAAGAGATGGCTTGATTCATGGAGAAAATGAGGGTAGGCCATGAATCTAGAAGCCTATTAGAAGCTAAAGAGAAAGAGGAACCTATAGACAAGTTTGCCACTCCCAATAGTTCTGGCCACATCGAGGTACTACCCCACCAAGAGGAATCACAGGCCTTTGGGGCTCTGTCCCCTCTCAAGAATTATGAGGTAAATAGTGAAGAGTAAGTAGAGGAGAGAGTGGAATAAGAAAATCAGTTAGGAGACACTGTCCCTTTAGAGAAAAACACAACCATAGAATCAGTTCCTTCGACACCTGAAGGTAACATTGTCACACCTAGTTAGGACCCTCATACAAAGGTAAAATCTGAAGCTCAAGTAGAAAACACCATCACAAGAAACCCTAAGGTTGGCAGCACCGTTCCTGAAAATGAGAATGTTGCTCTTCCACCACCCCCTGAAATCAGGTCAGGTGAGAATTCAGCTAAAAAGAAGATTAAGAAACTAAGAAGGACCTATAGAAGATTGAGGAAAATGGTGAAATATTTAAGAAAACAATTGAAGGAGGTAAATAAGGCCCAAAAGCCTAAGAAATAATTGACCATAGCTAAAACCCAAATAGAACTAATAACCAGTTTGTTAGACACTAATGAGGCTGGAATGCAGACTAACCTAATAGAGGCTACTGAGGCTGGAATGCAGACTGACCCAACAGAGACTGCTGAGGTTGGAATGCAGACTTACATAGCAGATAATGCCGAGGCTGGGATACATACTAACTTGGCAAGCACCATTGAAATCGAGGTACAAACAGGCACGATGGACACTCTCGAAGCCTTTTTCCAAACTAGGAAAGAATTCACCGATGAAAAGGGTACCCAAACGGAGGAAACCCATGCGTATGCTGCTCTAGTTCAAAGAGATACCAATCAAAAGTGGTATAATGAATTAATTAGAACACAACATGAGTTTCCACAGTGCAAAAAGGAAGTAGTACCAGCACAAGAATATTAGGCATTACTAAAGAAATTCACAAACCTTTCCACCACGGAAGATGAAACATTTTCCCAGCTCAGACAGGAGCAGGAAAAGGTAAAAAGGGCACAAGAACAGGTGGAGCAAGCCAAGAAACAAATCACTATGATTTTTTCTCTGTATTACGATGCACTAACATGCAAGGCACTAGCCACCAACTATGCCTTATTCTTAATGGAACGATATTTATAGCTCAAAATCAAGGCCGTTAGGGCAGGGAAGCCCAAAAGTTTCAAAACCATAGAAGAGTTTGTCCACTGCTGCAATGATCAAGATCAACAGGTCCAATGCCTTTTATGTTAACTTTACATGCACAATTTCTTTCTAGAAGAGGACATGGAAAACAATCCTAGTCCCTTTATAGGAGATGTTCAGTTCCATCCCTTCCTCTCGTTCTCTAAGAACCAGATTAGTTGGACCAAAGCATATAATATCTTCCAAAAGAGATAACATGGCCTAGACTTGTGGGTTAGAGGAGAGCCTACAAAACCCCTGCATCTGTTCATCCAACACAATAATTTCATGTGAAGGAAAGGTGTAAGGACCAGGCTAGGACCCATCCATAAATACATTATAGAAAATGGGCGGAAATATTTTGGAGACATTCAGGAAGTAGCCCTGGCAGCAGCTAAAAACATACGGATGGCCTACACAAAGAATGTAAAGAATAGGGAGCCATTTGGCTACATAAATTTCAAGACAGCCACCTCCAGATTCCTCTCATATAGTATCGTGGTCTTCAGCATGGGTCCTACATGGTTAGGATGTAGATATAGATGCCCTCTTATCTAGTACCCTCCTGAGGGCTATGATCATGACTAAGAATTTCCATAAGGGCATACAAACACTTCCTTTGTAAGAATTAGACAGAAATAGGGTTTCAGAGCATACAAGGAAGAATTCTACCCTGCCTACTCCTTAACACAATTGCATCTGAGCCATTTTTTTGCATGAGGACCTGCAAATAGGTAAGTGGGGGAGTATTTTGGGCCAGAATTAAGGTATGTTTTCACCCTATGATTACTTCGAATTTTGATAAATTTTTAGGAATTATTCCTCGTCTTAACAATAAATAAAGATAAGATTTATGAAAATCAAGGCAATTGGGCTAATGACAAAAGGAACGTTTTTATAAAAAAAAAAATTACTTATTGTATCTATGTGTGCAGGAAAGCAGAGCAGTTGAACCAACGTTAAACAAAAGACAACTGACAGACACAGACTCATGAAATCTCAGTAACTCTTAGAAACTGATAGAATTTAGAAAGATAGATCCAAGCTCGAGAACCGAAACGACAACAATGAGCAGCTGGTTGTCGTTTGGAAACTATCCTCACACTGCGTGAAGATGCCTTTAAAACGACCAAGGATGAACTAGATAAGGGATTTGAATAGGAATTTCCTTCTCTAATCAACGTATCAGTACATAACTGTTCAGTTGTATCCCTTTATTATCCCTCAATTTAATAAAGAGTTTTGATGTTTTGAACAATCATCTTTTGAGTTTTTCATTGCGTTAGAAATTCTAGTGCTCTTGGTCCAACCCCTAGGAGTTTCCTCGCCAATTTCCCTGTTGTGCGTTAGTTACAAAATTGATGTCCATTTATCTGATGCAATTTGAAAATTACTTTTCCACTCAATAAAATAGAAATACATGAGGTTATAGTTTCTCTTTCATCAGAATAGTTTAGCATTCATGCTTTCTGGTTTATAGTGATGCTTTATCGCTATTATATGTTTTCATTTTATCCCAACCCCTTTGTATTCCATTTATGAATCGTAGAGTAATTATTGTTCAATGTTATATATAGTTATGAATTAGATTGTTCCCTCAGTACAATAAGGCATCCAATTATTGATTAAGTATAGAAAGCTATCAATTAGTCAGTTTGTAAGGAGAATTCCATTGCAAAATTATATAATTAATTACTGATTCAATTTATTCAGATTGTTGTTCAATTCATTAAGTTTTTTGTTCAATTCGTAAAGGTTGTTGTTCAGTTCGTTAATATTGTTGTTCAATTCATCATTATGCTATTCAATCATAGGTTTTTCTCCTTCTGAGCTAGACGGAATAGTTAGCTGCATTCTACCATTTCATTTCTCTTTGAGTTGATTGAACTTTGAGAATTAGATAATACTTTTCATAAGAAATATAGAGTAACTATCACTCGGCCTCACTAAAATATACTGTGCTTACACTCTTGAAATAAGAATACTTTCCCTGGGTTGACAATTGAATGATAAGCCTAGAGGTTGCCTATAATAAGCCACCTTTGTGAATCAACATCCCCCAAGGAAATTTGTTTCCCGATATTCTTTTCAATTTCCATTGTTAATCTTAGACTCTGGAGAAATGAGTAAGCGACTTCTTGGATATTGGATTATGTTCCCAAACTCCAAGTGCATGAAAATTTATTTTTTCCTCAAATATCAGTGAGGATATCTCTCGCACTTGTCATCCCTTTTAATTATAATGTTACCTAGATAAATTGTTCATGGATACTAGACTAGTACTTGGAATATGGATCAATGGGTTCTTAAGGTTCATATCAAAACAAGGTTTATGTGTAGATCTACTAGTATTCATATTCAATGCACCTAGTGCATCAACTAGATCAAATTCATTTTTTTGTTGAAGGTTGGCCTGTCACCACCTAGATTTTAGGGAAAAGTTACCCAAATGAAGCATTGATGGCTACCTCAACTCTGCCTGGACCTGTAGACCAATTATTTCTTCAAGTGAATTTCATACTAGTGTTTAGATGGTAATCTGATAGTATTCATATTTATGCACCTGGTGCATCAACTAAATTTAATGCATTGTCATGTTGAGGGATATCCCTGCCTTTCCTAAATTGTAGAGCACTCTACTTATGTTGGTCCAATGATGGGGTTAAATTGGAAAATGTAGATATGATTGCAATAGAGGATTCCATACAAAAGTTCATAAATCATGGTGGTGATATAGTGGCATGGATCTTAAATATAGTTTCATCACTATTGTTATTTGTCCCTCCTATGGCTCATTGAGAATCAGACTAATGATGCTTGTTTTTTTTTTCAACTAGTTGTTATTATTGGAAGTATAATGTATGCTCCCCATGGTATTTGAATGTTTTCACACTAGGTGGAAGGCATTCCTTATCATGAAGTGAAGGTACCTTATCTCTTCTGGGTGACAATATAAATTGGTTTCTAAACCACTTTATTTTACGTTATTGTACGTAATATGAGGAAACCACTTCAAGCCCTTGAACTTCAAGATAACCAAATATTTTACAATTGTTCACAATAAAGATTCGATCATGCATACTTTTGTCTTAAATTTAGACAAAGAATACTTGATTGATGCCAAACTTGTAAATGAACAACCTTTCCTACTCATTGGTTGGACTCTCGGCCACTAGTTGAAGAAGTATATGTGCCCTGAATGAAAGATGATATCGTAACATGAGTTATTGAAACTTGAACATAAATGGATTCTTATGATATGTGTGTAATTTTCACATCGTAATCCTATTATTGAGAAAGCATCAACAGGCATTAGCTCTAGAATCATTATGGCATGAAAGAGTTTGTAATGACACTGTCAAATATTTTCCTTGGAGCCTGTATAGGAGGTACAGTGGGTAGACCCTCATTCCTATAGGCACAAGTGGAAGAAAGTTAGCTTTATTTACATACTTATTTCCTCTAAGGAGGAATCTAGTTTTTGTAACTATTTGGAAGCATAAAATCAATGGATATTAATTGTACTATTTGGACACTCGACACTCAGATTTTGCACCAGAAAAATAATGCATCTGCTATGAATATTAGACCTATAGCATGATTGGGAGAAATGTAACAGTAGAAATTTACTGAGACAACACTAAAATTCAGCATGCGGGAGACTACAGGGATACAATGATTTGGCTACAATTTGTAGATCAATTTGTGGGAATATCCTATATATTGTCTCATCACCAAAAGAATAGATAGAAGGTATTATTTTAGATATTTAAAACTAATTTATTTTTCCATCTTAGATAATGCCTTGCCAGGAATAGGGCTTCATAAAAATAAAAACATCAAGAAATCATTCCACATTGAGAGATCTAAGGGCGCTTTAATTCATCCATCAAATAAATCCCTAGGACATACTCTCTCACTAAGAAATTTTTTTCATGCAATATTAAACTCAATGCGAGTTTTAAGCAAGGAAAAGTTCCCGCCACTAAAGAAATCCATTGAGGTTTTTAAGGTCAATTTTCACGAATGAGGAATCATTTTAAACTTTAAAGGTGTTTTAACATCTGACATAACATTTGAAATGTTCAAGAAGTGCATTGTTAAGGTAGGTTTTGTAAAATATTTTTGTGGTTTAAAGTGTTTGGAAGATAAACCCATAATTTGAGGAAACACCCTAGCCAAAAATGGATTTGTCTTAACAACTCTTGATCTACCTTGCACATATCTACACAAGGATCTTTGAGGAGCACTCCCATTTTTAGTTATGTATCTATTATAAGTTTTATTGATTTTGTTATCCATATTTGGAGTGATCCACTATGAAGACAAGTAGCGTGTGGAGGCCACAGCCCTTTGGCATGATCAACATGCACATTTTTTAGGAAGGAGATGAGAACCCATGGAAACAAAGGACACATTGGCACATTCTCCAATTCCAAAGAGAACCCTAGATTGAGGGACATCCTTTTTTTTAGGAGAATGGTTTTATAACTTAATACTAATAGCTTACACTATGGTTCTACTTGTAGTTCTGAAGACCACGGAAGCCTGGTATCTATTTATTATCCTTACAAAATCATGCCCAACTTCTCTGAATTATTATAGAATTCCTAATCCATTGAATTTAGGTTCTCCACATATAGGGGAATAACTGGAGATGATTACCAAAAGAATTGATTTGACTAGAAGTTCCTTTTCCATTGGAGATGTGGAAAGTATATCAATGTGTGCATATGTCTATATTTCTCGAGAAATTATATTGTTGATTTCCTTTTCTCTCATATTATATTATCCTTCAGTGTTTAATTATTCTTATTTTCTATAAAGGAGTTGGAATAGTGTAAGGGTTGAAGTTTCTCTCGTGGATTTCAAAGAATATGTAGTTAATCCCTAGCCAAAGACACGAATTGCAGCATGTTGCAATTCAAGTGTTTTTTCTTCATAAAAATCCAGTCATACTCTCAGAGAGCAGTATTGGTTCTATGATACTTTGCCAAAGTGATCCTAATTATCATATCTTCTAACTTGAAAAATGATGAATGCCCTTAAACAGAAGTAGGTTCTCCCTACTGAAGGTCTTGATACTTATTTACATTCCCATGCTCGTGAATATAATACAGGGGATACCTTGAAAAATAGCTTCACCTCCATGATGTCCTCTATTGCCAAGAAAAGTGCCTAGAATGACCCCATTTCTAATGTAGAAAACCTCTATTCTAGCTATTATAAAATTCTTAGTGAAGAGATGCTCAAAAAAAGTTAACATCATCCATAAAGAGTGGATCCCCATGGGTTTGTAGCTTCCCCCAATTCAGCTTTGAAATAGAAACTACGGTTTTCCTTTCGAAATATCATATCTAGCAGCACAAATCCCTAGAATTTATTGGAAATTTATGCCACATACGCTTCATAGTAGATGACGATAGTTCTTGGCAATAGATGTGTTTCATTTGTAATGAACTATCTCTTTTATTATGGGATTTTCACATTCTTAGTAACACATGTTATAATGCGAAGTAGTGTGAGTTCAGTTATTTTAGTGTTCATATTATTTGCATATGGTCCTTGGACTTTTACTCCTTGGAAATTAGAAGTGATATCATCTTGATTTTGAAGATAGGTTCTTTCAGTTGATATTATTTACTCTATATTATAGTTGTTAGCTTATATTTTGGATAATTTTAGGACTTTCTCATATTTTGAAAGGTAAATGAAATGTAATCATTGATTTTATTGAAAATTTTTGGTGGGTGAAGAACATTTCTTATAAGTGAGATCCTTATAAAAGGAGTTTTTGTTTATCAAAATTAGCTATACAAAAGCCTTTACAAGGCTTGTAACATATCTTCCAAAATGGATTACATGTGTTCCTTAGATTCAACCTGTTATCTCTAGTTATGTATTGATTTTCTGCTCAATTTCCATAGTCATCTCTTATCCTTCTTTTTCTCTAGTGTTCTTCTTTGGAAATTAGTTTTTCATTTTCTATCCAAATTTCATGAGAAGTTTCCTGTGAGTGTTCCTCAAGGGTTAATTAGAAGATTTGTCTCCTGATATATCAGTTGTATTCTATATTTAATGGACTTGTAATAGTCTACTGGTTTTTCCAACATAGACTCTTCACCATAAAATATTGGTCCTTATTGAATGCTATTTGTAGCTTTCTATAATATGGAAACACGTCTTACCATTTTACATCTTACATAGTTTTGAAATCCATTTTTTGTGAAATTTCGTCTAGTCAAAAGGTCTAAATTTCTTGAAAGTCCCAAAAAACATAATTCCAAATCCTCTTGTTCACCTAAATCCTTAACATTCTATATTGTGATTTCCAACAAAGAATAAAATAAATACACTGGGATTTTATAAAAAACAACGCTTACAGGAATCTATATAAATATTTGAAAGGCAACTAATATGTAATATAAGGATAACTTTGAATAACCTAGAAATTGAAACAGTGCACTGCAAATGAATGGAGAGAGAACCATAAATATTTTCCAAGTCCTATGTAACGAATGAGAAATTTAAGATATAATTCATGTCTAGTTGGCATTTATTCTTGTATTAAATTTGTCTATATATAATTTTCCTAGCTTATGTCACCATCCCATCTCTTTTCACTCGAGAAATTCATATTTTGATTCACTATGTAAAATCTATGTGGTTTAATAAAGGCGGATTGTGGGTTTGATTGAAAAGTTAATATTGTGTCCAATGTGAATAAGATCAAGGATATAAGAATCTTGTCAATTATTTTGATGCATAGTTAGACAGATTCATAGATTATATTATAAATATCTACAAGGTCAACTATTCTAGGAGACAAATAACATACAAGTCTTGTAATTCTTTTAAAAGAAAATGAACGATATAAATATCATGGAAGTGAAGGGGGAGTTTGACAATCCCTATTAGTAGATGTATCCATTCTCATTTATGCTTGGCTTCCAAAGCTATCCCACTTGATTTTTCTTTGTAATATATTGTGAACTAATCCTTAAAAACTGAAAAAGCATTAGTTACTTCATAATTAAGAAATTCATCAATAGAAAAGAATGCCACAGAACTATTCCAATGGAAGGTTTTGTAAAAGCTATGTTTGGCCAGTATTTACCCTCTGTAGAACCCCAATGAACCACTTGTTGGCTAAAAAATGTGTTTTTTAAAGGCAACCTTAATGCTTCACATTAATCATCAACCCGAGGCAAGTCTGTTTATCTCAAGAGTGCAAGAAAATTATATGCAAGTGAATTCAAAGGTCAAATACTATAGATTCTTGTAATAAATACTATCTAATTCTCAAAAGTTCAATCAATCAATTCAAAAGTAAACTATGAAATACTTCACACCAATCAAAGGATGAAACTCTAGTCTGATCTTATGCAGAAAGTAAATACTGAATGCTAAGATTAAAGGTCTTTTGCAATTAAACAACAAGCTTAATGAATTGAAAAATAATGGAAAAGGAATACTTGATAAATTCAACAACAATCATCTATTAAAATTTTGCAATGGAATTCTCTATAATTCAATTAATAACAACCTTCAGAATTGAACAAAAAACCATATGTTCACACTTGCAATGGAAAAACTCAGGAAATAACAATGTGCAGAATTGAACAACAACTACTTAACCATGCTAAAATCAATCTAATGAATGTATAATCATTACTCAGCAATAAAGTAATATTAATGATGAATTAAACCTATTTAAAAAGGAAATTGTAACACACCACACTTGAAATTACTTAATTGGGTGGTAATTCTAAAAAGCATAAAAAATAATTAAATTTCAAGAATCAGTAAATAAATATATAACAAAAAATAGCAGGAGAACTCCCAGGGACCGAGCTCGTAGCCTCCAGAATTATTCTGCCAAGAAATACTCAGAATATGCTTATAATGAAAACACTAACTCTTTCATTAATCAATAAAATGGGTACATCATCACGAGTTCACAAACTTTGAATGAATAAAAATGTTTATTACAGAAAAATAAAATATACAAAAAAAGATATCGTGTTCTCTTTCACCTATAGCCTTTTATAACTTAAGTAGAAACAAAATAGAGAATAATGAATCCTCAAGATCAGGAGATCCTCAAGCTTCATAGTCATCAACCAAATGCTTCAAAGATAGTCGTGTAATATCATCTCTTGTTGATTTTAAGGAACCAGATGCAATTGCTTTTTCTTTTCTTGACTATCATTGTTTGGTCGTTTGGTTAGCAATTAGTTTGTTTGGATTCCCTATCAATAAAGAAAACAAAATCTATTTTTTATACTATTAAATAAATTTTTTATTAATAATTCATTTTACCCTAATTTTACATTAATATCGTTTGATTTATTTCTAAAATGAAGGAAAACATATAAAATTTAATAATAAATCAATCTAAATATGGGGGTGAAATGTATCTTTTCCTCGACCCAACATACTTTCTTGCTTACCTTTTTTCATGTCCTCGTGCAAACAGATGATTGAGGTGTAGTTGAGTTAAGGAATAGGGAGGATATACTTCTTCCTTGTAATGTCTAAAACCATGCTTTTGTTTCACTTTTGAAAATTCCAAGTATGTATGTCCCTCTCGCAATTCATAATCATGATGGTAATCTTTAGGAGGATACCATATGATGGGGAATATATATTTTCATCCTATCCATGTAGGACCCATGTTTAAAATTAGATTACTATATAGATGAAAACGAGAAGCAACAGCTTTAAAACTCCTATAACCAAACAACTCTCTATTCTTAACGTTATTGGTAGAGGCTTGCCATCTTTATTTAGCTGCAAATAAAGCTTAGTACTGAATATCCTAGAAGTATGTTTTCCCATTCTATACAATATCTTTGTGAATTGGCTCTAGATTGGCTATCACTCCTTCTCATTACATAAACCTATTATGTTGAATGAATAAATGTAGGGGTTTTGTAGGTTCCACTCTGACCCATAGATCTAACCCATGTTCTCTTTTCCTGGAAGATATTGTAGGCCTTAGCCCAACTAATCTGGCTTTTAGCAAAAGACAGAAAAACTTAAAACTTAATGTCCCCAATGAAGGGACTGGGGTTACTATCTGTTTCATCTTCTAAAAATAAATTCTGCAAGTACAATTCGCAGAGAAGGTGTTGGACTTGTGCATCCTCATCATTACAACATTTGAAAAATCCTTTAGTGGATTTAAATGTACTAAGTTTCTCTACTCTAATAGCTTTGATCTTCAACAATAAATACCTTTCCACTAGAAATAAAGCATAATTGGTGGTCGGTGCTCTACAAGACAACACATTTGAGTAAAGAGAGCAAACAACACTACTTTGTTTCTTAGCTTGTTCCATTTGAGCATGTGCCCTTTTCACTTTAACTCTTTCCTCCCTAAGCTGGGCAATGGTATCATCTTTAGTTGCAGTAAGGTCATTAAATCATTTTAGAAATGCTTGATGCTCTTCTAAAGGCACTACTTCTTTCTGATACTAGACCAATTCTTGTTTCATTTGGATCAATTCGTTATGAAGCTTTAGATTGGTAGTTCTTTGTACCAAAGTGGTATAGACAATTGTTTCCTCTATTTGGACTTTTTTGTCATCGTTAGGTATCAAATCAGTATGCGCAGAGACTTTAGCAACATCTACAGTTTATGTGACAAAATCTATTTTGGTTTCCACAATATCTAATTCCTTTTAGGCCTCTAGGATTTATCTACCTATTTCAACTATTCTCTTAACTGTTTCACTATTTTCCTCAATTTCCCGCATTTCCTGCGCATTTTTCTCAACTTAGCCCAAGCTGATTTTTCCTTCAAAGGGGTTCTGGAAGGGGAAGGTGTAGTAGTAACTTCGGGTTCACTGAGGGTTGTGCAATTATTAGGGTTATCATTTAATCAAATAAATTTTTCTTCAGGGACTAAAGAGATTGTGCCAACATTGATATCTTCGCTGGGTGGAGAAATATTTTCTTTAGTTGTCAGAGGATTTGTATCATCATTTGTGTCCTGGTCTAATAAAATAGTATCCACTAACTAGTTTCCAGACTCAAATCCTCTCTCTATCTGGTCTTCCTTTTTCAAACATTCATTATCAGAGGGAGATAAATCTGTCAAATCCTGTAATTCATCAGTGGAAGGTAGGATTTTGGTGTGACCATCATTGCCAACAGAGGGAGGTTGGTTCAAAAGATCCCTCTTCTCCTCAATTTGTTCAAATGGGCTCTTAGCTTCACAATATGATCTCATTTTTTCTAATACTTGAACTATTTCCTCCTCATAACCCTATAAAGGTGCATTCTAAGGGCTCGAAGGGGGTGTACAGGATGGCCTTTTTTCTTCTCGCAATGATGAGGTTTTTTTTAGATGTTGTATTCTTGCAGACCATCTCCATTTTACTAGACCTGGGGTCGTGACATAGGTTCTATTCCCTCTAGATTTCTTAAGGACTGCCATGTCCGTTCTTGGACACTCAATTTCTTTTCTATCGGGGTTTCCTTTAAGGGTAGGTAGTACAAGATTGACAAAGCTATCACACGCTAACTAATTTTTGTTTAACTCATGAAAAATAATCAATCTTGTCAGGCCATGATGGCTGACAACTACCTGAGGGTTTTTAGCTCTCATAATCTAAACAATAGTTTCATGCAATATAGAATTCAAGAAAAAAGGTAAATTAACTAAAATATTTTGTTTGAGTACAACTAAAAATTTTAGTTAATGAGAATTTTCCACGTCTTGGCATCCGTAACTTGTGATATACCTTTGGATGATGACTGCCAGTTCTCACCAGGGCAGCTTCAAGGATGCAAGGTCCATACCATTTCCTTTTCATAATAATTTCTCTTATGGGTCCTGATATACTGAAACTGCTTCTTGTATGAGGACATGTTTATCAGTCCACTTTTTCCCTTCCATTTGAAGTCTAGAGACCTCAGCAATTACTTCTTTGGAGACTGGTATAATTCTACCTTTAACTATTGTGTGCACTTCCCACAGGTTATGTAGGAATTCAATTGTTATTTCCATATTGAACCCTTGTATCTTGTCCAAATCTTAAATCCAAATAGATTGTTGGAGAATAGTGCGAGCCAATTATGTAACATGAAAGTTTGTGGGTTCATTGCAAAGAGAATTTCCACCCATAACTACTATGTTTTAGAAACTTATTTCTTCACCCTCTTGCATGCACTTCTCCTGGCTCTGTTAGTTAAAAAAATACAAACACTAGATGTGACTCTTATAAAATTTGTTATTATAAATGTGACTACATGATGTTAATGCAATGATTCTATTGTCCAATAATCTTATCCGAATAGAGTCTCATAGTTAATTTGCATGCCATATTATAGATACTTGCACCACAGCCTTTAAGCTCAAGAAAAGAGGAAAGGTGGCAGAAATCATGAATGCACATGAGATAGAAGTCATTGGCTGGAAATCATGGAAAATTTGCATAATGTGGAAATGACTAAAAAGGGAGAAAATTGGACGAGCAATTATTATGAAAATGTTTTCCTAATTTTATGGCATAATATGATGAAAGCATGACATGTGACGGATTATGACAGATGTTGTTATCACTAAATTCATCATAATGAATATAACTCATCCAAAATCAAACTGATTATGCATATAGGTTATTATAATGATAACACTTAGTTAAATAGTACATTCCTCTTCAGGAATGGATCAATAAGAGATAGGGGCATGTAAAATAATTGGTTGTTGTAAAAAATACTCCAATACCACAAGCAGATCCATTGCTGCCAGCAGGCGTCCATAGCCTCGACAGGGTTGTTGTTTTAACCCAAAAAATGAGCCAGAATCATCTATTTAAAAGTAGATATTTTTCTCATTTTATGGAGATACCACTATGTTGGTGTGGTGGCTAGATAGTCATAGTGCCATTCACATCGATTTAATAGAGTGATCAGGCTGGATAGAAATGAGACCTCTTTTCCTTCAAGCAGTCTTAGTTGTCAAGAAGGTCACTACCCTGGTGTGGTGGAAATTATGGGAATGTCACCTGTTATATCCTCATGTTCATTGTAGGATGGCTCGTAATGAGACCCCCTGTCCTCTATTTATTTTTTCTTTTTTAAATTGCACATAGAGATATATTTTCTTCTTGTTATAAATGGAGGGAGGCTCATTATCTCCTTAAGAGTTCGGGATGGTGTAAGAAGTAAAAAATATGCCAATAAATTGATGCCCTTATTCCCATATCCTCATGCCAAAGAGAATTAACAATTGAGAGTGTAAAAATATAGACCAACGTAAAGTTATGATAATGAATTGTGTGATAATATGTCTGAATAGGAGATATCTAGCCATTCATTATATAGATAAACCATGTCAACTCCCAAAGTAAATATAGCCATCAAAATTTCAAAAAAACATAATATTAGTCATATCACTTCTTTTCATTTCTTTAGGTCCAAATTGATCATTCAATAAAATGGTTTTTATGGGAAGAATGTGTGAAGAAATAGTGGATATTAAAATGAAATCATCAAAAGACAAAAGGCACAAGTTTGCTACTTTGAACAATAAATTTTGTAAAAACACACAACAACAAGAATGAAGTTATTCAATTGGTCCAAACATCAGTTGTTCAATGGATTAAACAATAGTTCTTCAATGGATGAAACAATTTTTTTTTTTTTTTTTTTTGAAACACAAAAAAAATAGCTGTTCAATTGGATCGAACAACAGTTGTTCAATCGATTGAACAAAAACTGTTCAATGGATTGAATATCAAAAATATCAATAAAAAAAATGCATCGAAAACAACTATTCATTTGGTTAGAACAACAATTTTTCAATTGTTTGAACAACATAAAAATAAAAATATGTGAAAGGAAAAAACACAGCTATTCATTTTCTTTGAACAACTGTAATATTCAAAAATTAGCATACAACTAATTGAAATATTAATTTTTTCTCATCTCACTTAGGAGATAAATAAATGGGTAAGGAGGCCCAGACATTATAGAAAAATGAATAAAATCCCTCATAGTGTGAAAAGGGATATTCATAAGAGCTGGATCTCACACCCTCAAGTGTGAAAGAGGACATTTGCATGTGGACAAGGTCAAGTTTGACCAAGTAAACAACGCTGGGATAGTAGGTGGAAAACACTTTGAGAGAAAGTGCAACATGAATGGGAGGAAGATTCCTTGGTGGAGGAAACTCTAATGAATAGGACCCATGGTGATAGGGCTTCCATTTGTTTAAAAGAAGGGAAAGGTAGCCATTTCTATTCATGTTATGGATTATTGATTTGATGGTCTATTTAGACTTTGTGCATTCTCTTGCAGTTTAGCAGAGTTGTTGTGCTGCTTAGCACAAGGCATTCCTGTTTAAAAATTTCTTCTCCTTTCAAGAGAGGCCTCTTGAAGGATCTTTCTCTTCATTTATTCACATTCAGGCTTGAGGCTAAGCATCCTCCTTCAACTACAATGCAGTTTCTATTTAGAGATGGGTTGTGTTGCAGGGTATTGCAGTGGAGGTTACTGAACACCACTTCCTATGCTTATTTTTCAGAGGAGGAAGCCTTCTTTCCTTTGGAGGATTAGTGAGGAAGAATCTGGGCTTATTTCACCATATTTGGCATCAGGCCAACCATTTTCCATCATCTACAGCACAGTCCCTCTGCTTGACTGCATTAGTTTTAGTGAGCATCTACAGTAAGGGTTGCAGTGTTTGTTTGGAGGGTGAGATCTTCAGTGTTAGGATCAGCCTTTCACTTGGAAGATCCATTTGAAGAGGTTTATTCAGCTTGTACATAATCTACAACCATCTCCATCCATTTTTTGAGCTGCAGCTGCTACATCAGTCTTTAGACTGCAACTCTGACATTTTTTCCATTTTGCATATTTCAGCCAATCCTTCTAGGATTGTCTTGAAATTGTCTTTGGGAGCTTAGATATTCACTTCCAATGTTGTATGATCCATGCATTTGTATATCCATGTATTGACATTTGGTAGCAGTAGTTTCCCCTTATACAACTGCACTGTCATAGCCTTGGGCATTCTTGTGTAGCAGTGTTTTTCATATTTCATGTACATGTTGTCTTGAGGCTAGTATTTCCTATCTTGAATGAATATTTCCTCAAGGTCTTGTATACATTTTTTTGCAGCAACTTAATATGATGGAAATGTTCTCTTCTTATATTTTATGAGTTTATTTGTCACTGCTACTCCAATTTGTGTTCATGTATTGCTGGATCTCCAATTTTGGAATATCTTAAGATATTCCCATTGTTGTATATTTTCCCTATTTTGGGATATTATAGTGGTATCAGAGCATAATATTGGATCAACCTATGAGTTTCAGCCATTATGCTATCAGAAGAAAAGAATAATATTAGAATTTTGGAAAGAATGAGCCTTCTCTCATCTCTTTTCAGAAGCAAGAAGGACCTCAACAAGGAGGTCAAGCAAAGAAGAATTAGTGGGACTATGCCCTTTCCTTTTGAAGGAGAAGACAAACTGTAGAAAGATGAAGGACACTTGGGTCAGAAGATCCTAAGTGAATACCTTGTTGAGTACAAATCTCAACCTAGAGCCTTCAAGGAGACCCTAGCTTTCCCTCAGTTCATTGAATTGGAGGAAGAAAAGAGATCATGCAGCACAAGAAGAATCAAGGGAAATAGGTTTCTATTTTCTACCTTTGATGGGTCATCTACAACAAGGGATTGGGCAAGAAAACTTGATGCATTCTTCCTACTACATCCAGTGGTAGAGAGAGAAGTTGTAGAAATTGTAGCACTACACCTTGAAGGTGAGGCCAATATTTGGTGTTTCAACCATTTGGTTCATGCAAGAGTGCATACTTTTTCTCAGCTTACTCAAAGGTTGATTAGAAATTTTTGAAAAGGGGAATCAAAGGAGGAGAATCCCTCACCACCATTGGAGAGGACTTGTACTAGTGTTGTCACAACCTTGGGAGAGCAGCCTTCCACATCAGCAGTTGGGGAAGCCAATACATTAGAGGAAGGAACTCTTGCAACCATACAATATTCTTCCAAATTTCACCAAGGTATGCTTAAGTTCTCATCTCCTATTATTTCAGCAAATTCTATGGAGGTTTTTATACCATTTCATGTTGCTTATTAGGAGCAAAGGACTTTCACTATGTTGTGCCACCTTGACTTGTTCAAGGAAGGGAGGAACCACCATCCTCATATACCACTGTTGAGTTGTATACCAAACTTGAGGTTGGGGTTTGAAAACTTGGAGGAGAGGATGAATATTGTTTCAAATAAACTTACACAAAACCATATGTTCATCCTTGAGTTGGAGCATGAGAAAACAAGTACATCATGCGAGAAATTAACAACGCTGTCATTTAGTAGCAATGATAAATTGGGGGCCCAACCATTGTTGGAATATTCCAATGACCTTCCCATATACATAACAAAGGGGGAGCAGATAGATGACGGAGGACATCTTAGGATGGATAACATCTCTCGTGGTTGTGTTGGATACATCTTGATGAACCCTACACATCGTGATGGGGGGTTTTTTCCTACCACCTATTTGGATCCTTATGGGATCAACTTGGTCATTGAGGAGATTGAATGTCAATATCCCATGAAATGCAAATACATAAATCTGATTTGGGAGGATGGTAGTCTTCTTTGGAAGGCTACCAAGGTGGAGAATGATAGGAGACACCCACATTGGGGTGTACGGGGGTGGATGGAGAGAAAGAAGCTGGTAAGATACTTGTAAATTTATGACAATGGGCAGTGGGAGGCATGGCTACATTGGCTACTCTGAAAAGATTTTGGCCATCTTGAGACATATCCTCTTTCAAAGGGTATGAGGGAGGAAGGAGTTTGGTAGGATACTTGCATCATGGGCCAGCAAGGAGTATGGATGCATTATGTTGATATGACACTCTTCTTATCAATCATTATGTTTCCACCACATGATTTGTATGATGGAGGTATGAGGAGGAAACAAAAACTTTTGTTGCTTGTGTTGTTCTTGGGAGAGCAAGGGCAGATTTGCTCTCACACTTTACATAATGTTGTAGGAGTAGGAGATGGAACTATCATGGTGCAAAGGGGCTAATCCTTAGTCTTAGATGATCAGGAGGTGCTTCCCCCTTGGAGGGAGCTTCCTATACATGGCATCATTGTGGGAGATATATTTGACAATGGGCATGTCAAAAAATGGAGTTTTAGGATGGCAGGGGCCTATTTACTGTAATATTTCTACTTAGCCCTTGCTAAGAGGAATATTAATTTTTTGTTTTAATTTCTATTCCATGAATAAATGAATAAAGGAGGTCATGTAAAACTCCTAAAATGTCTGAATAAATCAATGCCCATGTGAACAAAGACAAATCAGGGCTATGTAAATAATCACTTTGAGGTGTGAAAGAGGTTTGAGCTAAAGACTGGGTCAACCTTGACCAAATCAACATTGTTGTCTAGGTTCATTGCATCTCCAAAAGGGAAAACCCAGTTCTAGAATAGAGCCTCTAATGTGAAAAGGGCTAACTCCTCAATATGGTTTAGTGTTTGCAAGAGCCTTCTCATCTTATAAAAGGAAAAGGAGGGCAACAAGAGAGGGTTGTTGATAGATCATATTTCTGAGTATTTGTCTACTTAGACAAATACCATTCTCTACTGTTGAGTGGAGGATTGTATTTGGAATTCCTATGTAGGAGTTTCACCTCTTCCTTTGATGATTCAAGGTGGAAAGTTTGCTGAATTGAACCACTATTAGGCTTGAGGCCAAGCTCCTACTTACATTAGTAGCGCTAATCCATTGAGGGTTTTCTTGTCTCTGCAAGCTACAGCAAGCGGTGATCTAGATCTGTAGAGATCTAGTGTATTTTGAGAGCCTCTCTCCATGGAGTGGGTCCTTTGACCTCCTGGAAGAGTGTATCATTTCCTTATGCTTCAGATCTATACTTATACAGTGTTTATCTATGACATTTGAGCCACAACATTGTCTATGTTGGAAGACTGCGTTATTTTATTGTAGATCTCTTTATGGTGTTTTTCTCATAGTTTAGATCTGAGATCGTTAGTGATGGGGTTTTCCTTTCACTAGGTGATCCATGGATTAAATTTCTGATCTATGTTCTGTTCAGATCTGATCCATCGTAATGAAATATCATCTTCAAAAATTTACTGCAACAGTTTCCAGATCTGCAATTTGTTTCTCAGATCTACTCTTATTCATGCATGCTTTTGTAAAAATTCCAAGTGGATCTTATAGAGAAAACTATATAGTCTCCAGATCTAGTGTAGATCTGATATTTTGTCCATAGATATGTCCTAGATCTGGGTTGTAACTTCCAGCTACTGAAGCTCCTGAAAAATAACGTTCTTGAAGCATTTCTGCAAATATACTTGTGTTCCTACTCTCTTTTCTGAAGATTTATTGCTATATTGGCTCATGCATTCTACTGTATAATGAAAGGGCTTTATCATAATGTTGATTTTCTACTGTAATACTGAAATATAAGTCTCCTTTTTGGTATCCTTTGAATATCTGCTGAAACTGTGCAATTCCTGAAGCAGTTCTTGCATTTTGCTGCAGCCTTCCTCTTTGGGTTCTTTTTAGCGAGTCAATTTTTTGGGAGATCTATTGAAATTGTCTAAACTGATTTGTTTCTGATGAAATTCCATATATAAGTCACATACAACATAAGTGAGGGGAAACAAGCCCTGATCTCTATTATTTTTTCACATTCAGCCTTATACAACGTTTTTCTTGAACACCTTGTTGAAATTCCTGAAAAGGGGATTATTCCAAGTTATATAGACAGAGTCTGCAGATGGCCAGGTAGCATTTGGATCTTATCCTTTATTTTTAAAGGTGACATATCCAGTAAAATCCCCTGCAGTTAATCTCTGGAATAGAATCTTGATATTCCTGAAAAAGGGATATTACAATGGTACCAGAGCTCCACTCTTGGCACAACCTATGCTTACCATTGGAGCAACCATCATGCTGCATTAAAAATATGAGGATCCTACCACTGAGAGGGAGAGGAGGTACTAGAATAGAAGTCATAGAAAGTATGACTACACCACTGTTGATCTTGAAAAGGGTTAAGACAAGGGGAAAGCACCTGAATCTGTGAATGATAAAGATAAAGAAGCAAAGGAGTTTGCAAAAACTCTCTTGGAGGCTATGGAAGATCTATCCAAGGAGATAAAGGAGATGAGGGTGGATAGAATGAGGGAATCCCTTGGGATGTTCCATCAAGGTGAAAGTTTTGAAGTATCTCATTTTGGGACTGGTCAACGTGTGAGCTTGCCACAAGTCCCATAGGCCTCCCAACGCTCTACTATGCCTACCTTCTTGGCTGTAGAGAATGAGGGACCACAAGAACCAACCTCCTCGGAAGGTTACTTTGTGGAATATGACTCATAAATTCAGAGGTTCAAGGACAACTTGAGCTTTCAAGACTTTGGC
Source organism: Pinus albicaulis (assembly GCA_034641835.2). Classification (NCBI taxonomy): domain Eukaryota; kingdom Viridiplantae; phylum Streptophyta; class Pinopsida; order Pinales; family Pinaceae; genus Pinus; species Pinus albicaulis. The sequence goes on along the minus strand of CM076570.1, from coordinate 1,193,870,916 downwards.
CATCTCAAGGACCGGAGGAGACCATGGCAAAAGTACAGAGATGGGGCTTTCTTTCAACGGAGACACCACACTATGGGCAAGTTATTTTTGCCCAAGTTCGATGGATCATCCTCTTGTTCTATCAAAGCATTGGTGGAAAATTTGGACAGCTATTTCCAGTTGAATAAAGTTCCTGAAGTGGAAGCCATGAAGATTGTTGCGCTGCACTTTGAGGGTGAAGCCCACAACTAGTGGTTCCATGGGATATCTACATTAGGACACAACAATGTGTATACATATGTTGAGTTAAATAGAAGAATATGGGAGATATTTGATCAAAAATATTCTGAGTCACCTTTTATAAGCCTGGCAAAGCTGAAGCAGACAAGAGATGCAGAGGCCTATATCTCTGAATTCCTGAGATTTTCAGTAATGGTCCCTGATCTATTTGTAGCAAGGAGAGTCTACATGTTCATTGATGGCCTAGAGGAACCTTTTCATTGGTTGGTTGATTCTACCAAGCCCATCACTTTTCATGATTCCATTCAGAGAGCTAGAGATCTCCAAGATGCCTTGCCAAGAACAAAGGCAACTTTCCAAAGAAAAACCCCTCACTCTTCTAAGGGGAAAGAAGGGAAAAATTCTCTACCCAAGGAGAGATCACTGAAGAAACCTCTTTATGCTGATCTCCAGAGGGATTTGATGAAAAAGAGATTGTGTTTCACTTGTCAAGAGCCATGGGTACCAGGACATAGGTGTGATTCTGGAAGAGCACACTATATTGAAGTATTCTCATATTTTGAGGAGGAAGATGGGAATGATAGACCTAGTAGGGGTCACAGCGCTGGTGATGATGATGAGGAAGATCAGTCACCAACCAGAGGTGAAGAGGGAGCCTTTGCTCCAACAAGTGGTACTCTTGCTTCCTTGAGAGGAGTACCCAAATATTTGACCCTAAGAGTACAAGCTTCAATCGTGAACCAGAGTGCATATATTTTTTTTGACAGTGGGGAAACCCACAAATTTATTGATTATCACCTTACGCACAGGAGAGGGATCCCCACTGATACTTTGATGGATTCTCTATTTTGTTCCTAGGAGATAGAACTATGCAGTGCATGCAATATGTTCCATCACGTTCTGTCACTATGGCGTCCTACACTTTGGATGATCACTTCTTTGTAGCTGACATACTAGACACCACTATCATCTTGGGTGTCCAATGTTTGATCACCTTGGGGAAGGTCACCACTGATTGGAAGGCCTTGCAGATGGAGTGGGTGGACTTGAAGAGTGGGAAACCACAAATCATTAAAGGCATGCACACTTATCCTTCACTTGATGTTTCCACACAAACAATAGAGATGGATTTGCGCAGTGGGAGCAAGGACCTCAGAGTCCCCTCTCTCATGTTTATGAGGAGGCTGAAAAGGACATTCTTACCTCATGAAAAGCCACATGGAATGTCACTCGAATTTGATCTTGTGGGGAACGCCTCACCAAGTGCTTCTCCAAAAATATATCAAGCAAGGATTGAAGAGAAAGCTAGAGTGCTATGGGAGGAAGGAAAGGGGAGGATGAACCTTCCCAGAAACCATTTTGGCATGTGTAATGTCAAATAAGCAATAAGAAACAAGGAAATCACCACCATAGATGTATTAGTAGCGCTATCATTGTTGATTTCTGTGGATCCATATTGGAGATCTCAACTCCTTGTGGAGTACTCTAAATATCTACACACCGGGATGATATTAGATGGAATGAAGCAAGGGGGAGGCTATTTGGTCCATGAAGGGGTCATATATCATCTTGGTAAAGTATTCCTGTCTCAATCCTCCAATCTTAAGCAAGAGATACTACAAAGGGCACATAAAGAGTTCCTCTCTAGCTATATGCAATCAGCAAAGATCTACACTTTAATCATGGGAAGTTTTGATTGGGAGGGCATGAAGGAGGAACTACATCAGCACTATGAATGGGAGGAACTACATCAGCACCTCCAAGAGTGAAAGAATGAGGAGGAGTGGGGGCAGCCCAAGGATTATACACAAGAATCATTTCAGCCATCTCTTCTCTCTCTTGAAAGAAGAAGAATGCCCATGTCCAACTCCAAGTGTGTGGGAGACTTGAATGGTAAGAAATTTGATCGCATAGGGCATGTTTATTTTTCTGATTCTCTTGCCACATGTATGCAGGCCATGGCTCCTAAAGGGATTAATATTGCATGTATATCTCATGGCATTGGTAAGGCCAATAAAAATTCTAAATCTGGCCACTCCCTTGAGGTGCAAAGGGAGATCATTTTTTATGATGGGTGCTTCCCAAAGGGACCAAACATATCTCTCATTTTCAGCTATGAAGAGATAACATGTAAAAAAATTAAGTGGTGGGGGAAACACTTACCAAACATAGATCTATTTCAGGAAGGATATACTCTGCGCTAGTAGCTTATGTGGGGTGAAGACCCACCTCCCTATGCTCAACTTCAGTTTTTTTATATGTACTCTTGCTCCCATACTTAGATGATCTAGTTGTATTTTTTTTGGGAATGTATGGACACAGTTTGAGCAGTGTGTATGTACCATATGGTCTTGAAATTCAGCCTACATTTCATGGTACATGTTTTGGGAGTAGCATTACTTCCCCCATGTTTATTTCTATTGAGTTCTTCACCCCTAGAGGGATCGACTATGCACACATTGTGTTGGCCTTGGAGGAGAAATTCCTGATGCTTTGGCTTGCTAATCACTTGGGTTATAATGAAGATTTTATCCTTGATGATGCCAACCATGAAGGAGGAGAATAAATACAACTCTTTCCCTATCAGTTGCTTGAGGACAAGAAAAATTTTGGAGGGGAGGACTGTAATATTCCTACTTAGCCCTTGCTAAGAGAAATATTCTTTTTTTGTTTTAATTTATGTTCCATGAATAAATCAATAAAGGAGGTCATGTAAAACTCCTTAAAAGTATGAATAAATCAATTCACATGTGAACAAAGACAAATCAGGTCTATGTAAATAATCACTTGCAGGTGTGAAAGAGGTTTGAGCTAAAGACTAGGTTAAGCTTGACCAAATCAACAAAACTGTCTAGGTTCATTGCATCTCCAAAAGGGACAGTGCAGTTCTAGAAGGGAGCCTCTAATGTGAAAAGGGCTAACTCATCAATATGGTTTAGGGTTTGAAAGAGATTTCTCACCTTATAAAAGCAAAAGGAGGGCAGTAAGAGAGGGTTGTTGATAGATCATATTTCTGAGTATTTGTCTACTTAGAAAAATACGATTCTCTGCTGTTAAGTGGAGGATTGTATCTAGAATTCCTATGGAGGAATTTAACCTCTTCCTTTGATGATTCAAGGAGGAAATTTTATTGAATTGACCCACTATGAGGCTTGAGGCCAAGCTCCTAATTACATTGGCAGTGCTGATCCATTGAGGGTTTTTCTATCTCTGCAAGATGCAACAAGTGGTGATCTAGATATGTAGAGATCTAGTGTATTTTGAGAGCCTCTCTCCATGGAGTGGGTCCTTTGACCTTCTGAAAGAGTGTATCATTTCCATATGCTTCAGATCTATAGTTATACAGTGTTTATCTATGACATTTGAGCTACAGCGCTGTATATGTTGGAAGACTGCGTTATTTTATTGTAGATCTCTTTATGAGGTTTTGCTCATAGTTTAGATCAGAGATCCTTAGTGCTGGGGTTTGCCTTTCACTAGGTGATCCATGGATTAGCTTGCTGATCTACGTTATGTTCAGATCTGATCCATTGTAATGAAATTTTATCTTCAGAAATTTACTGCAGCAATTTCCAGATCTGCAACTTGTTTCTCAGATCTACTCTTATTCATGCATGCTTTTGTAAAAATTCCAAGTGGATCTTGTAGAGAAAACTATATAGTCTATATATCTGGTATAGATCTGATTTTTTGTCCATATATATTTCCTAGATCTAATTTGTAACTTCCATTTTCTTAACCTCTTGAAAAATAGCGCTGTTGAAGCATTTCTGCAAATATACTTGTGTTCCTGAACTCTTTTCTAAAGATTTATTGCTGTATTGGCTCATGCATTCTACTGTATAATGAAATGGCTTTGTCATAATGTTGATTTTCTACTGTAAGACTGAAATATAAGTCGCCTTTCTGGTCTCATCTGAATATCTACTAAAAATAAAAAATTCCTGAAGCAGTGCTTGCATTTTGCTGCAGCCTTCCTCTTTGGGTGCTTTTTAGCTAGTCAACTTTTTGGGAGATTTGTTTAAGTAGTCTAAACTGATTTTTTTCTGATGAAATCCCATATGTAAGTCACATAGAACATAAATGAGGGGAACCAATCCCTGATCAATGTTATTTTTTCATATTACTCCTTATACAACACTTTTCTTGAACACCTTGCTGAAATTCCTTAAAAGGGGATTATTCCAAGTTCTATAGAAAGAGTCTGCAGATGGCCAGGTAACCTCTGGATCTCATTCTTTATTTTTTAAGGTGACATATCTAGTAAAAGCCCCTAGATTCAATCTCTCGAATAGAATCTTGATATTCCTGAAAAAGGGATACTACATTTACATAGGCCAACAACGCTATCACTTTGGAGCTGGGATTTATTGATAGAGTGTTTCCAGGATCACTTAACATATGATGCAATTTTTGGACAAGGAGGAGATGAGAGTGATGGAGTAGTGGATGAAGACATCTATTAACAAGGTGTGATCTTCTTAACTTGGGTTTCCAAGCATAAGAATGAGGACCGTCATGTAGCACATGGTACATTCCTCTTCATAGGAGTATGTTTTACCACTATGGAGAACTTATTCATGGATCCATATATCATCTTACTTCTAGCACATGGTAAGAATTTTACTTTAACATACATGGATTATCTAAGACAATATTTGTGTGTTCTTACCATTCCTATTTAGTGCATTGCTCCACAAGAGGGCAACCTCCTCTTTGGGCTCGATGGTCATATTTTGGCCAACTATTGTGATGGAGACAACAATCTCTTATGTAGCCTTGGGAGAATGTTTCATTATTCTTTTATGTATGTTCAGTTGGTTCACCAAGCCATTTAATATTCACTAGTAGAGGTGTTGACATATATAACTAGCTATTTTTCAAGAAACATCTCACTACAAGGAAAAGACACTCTAGCGACAGTTTTTGAAGAACCATAAAGAAAAATACCCCATACATCCATTTCTAGCATAGGTTAATAGAGGAGGTTGGCGGGTGGAGGGTTTTGGCGATGTTTTCCTATCGATGCTCTTATCATTAAAACTTTCCCCGATGCTCTCAAAAAAACAAAGCACCAGTGCGGACAAAATCATTGGCACACCGGACACCGTGCACTCCATACAAACCCACCCAGTGCGTCATAATATAATAGAGCATCGGTGCCTCACAACTCATCCGTGTCGGTGCATTATAAAACACAACGCCAACACCGAAATCACGCAGTGCGGTAGATAGAAACCGCATCGATGCATCATAAAAAACGTGCCAAAACACAAACTGACCGGTGTATTTGTAGCAAACAGTACCGGTGCACCTATAAACAACGTGCACCGGTAAAGGGTTAAATTAAAAAAATATTTATGACAAAAAACCCAGATTTTTCAGTTTTCCAGTGCTCCTGAGCTATCAATTACCGATGCACATGATACCATATAACACATCGGTGTGCACCAAACATTGGCACACTAGACAACGTGCGCGAAGTACACACACCGCTGGGGCATCCAATTACTGTAATGCACCGGGCGTCAATACTCTTCCGTGCCGGTGCATCATAAAACAGTATGCCAAAACATAAACGAGCCAGTGCGTTCTTCTCTAAGATCACCTGTGCGCTAGAAACCGGACACAGTGGAATATCATTATATATATAAAAAAATTAAGGCCAAAAACCAGTGCTTTGCGACTATTACGCATCAGTGCTTTACCATTATGCCGCCTTGATGCATCGTCAAATTTTTATGCTGAAACTGAAACATCCCAGCGTGCGGTTAGGGAAACGCCCCGACGCATTATAAACAACGTGCCAAAATTGATACCGCCTGGTGCGGTTTTATTTAACCGCACCGGTGCACTTATAAAACCCCGCACACTGAAATAGGGTTAATTAAGAAAAAATTGCTTCCAAAAAACTTCATTATTCACTTTCCTTAGTGCTCCAGAGCTCTCAAGCCCTGCTGTTATTTCCTTATTTCTGAGCAGCCTTGACATCGGTGCTCTCATTGCACCCATTGCACGTACTGCTGCTCTGCATTGGCCACCAATCTCCATCTTGCATTTTGAAAAATAGTGGGAAAATTTTATTTTCCAAATTTTACAGCCAATATGCCTCCTCGACGGTGAAATGTACAGGTATTTTTCTATTTTTTCTATAATTAAGCCTTTTAGCAGATTAGAAATTGAAATAAACTTAAAAATAACCATTAAAAAAGAAAAAAATTTGTTGCGCGGCGCGCTCGAGCTGTTCATCTCTCACCATATAGCAATGCTACCTGTAAAATTTATAGGCAGCACCACTACTGGTGCTAACGGTAATCACACCGTTTCCAGGGTGGTACCGGAAGGTGCCCTGAATAATTTTAAACAAAAAAAGAAAAAAGAAAAAAGGCGGTGCGCTCATTTATCCAGGCGCACTGTTGACCCCGAAAATCACAGTGCAGTGTGTTGACTTCATTTTCTGCCCCAGTTTATGTCAGTGCACCAGATTTTGCATTCCGAGAGGGTCAACGGTGCGGTCGGGTAAAAGAACACACCATCAACTATGTCATTGTCATGAAGTCGGTGCGTTGACATGACTATACACGTCGGGGCGTATATTTCAGTCATCGCATTGATATTCTGAATTATATACAGTCCACGGTGCTTGAAAAATCGACATCTACACCGAATCCCGTGCGGTCTATTTCATTAGGGCCCGGGGGACGGTGCGATAAAATATTAGGACGCACCGGCACCAATGCGTGACGATTTTTATGGAGCACCAACTTGTATGTTTGTTTTTTTTTTCAAAAAAAATTATATATGTTTATTTATAAATACATTTATGTTTTAATAAAAAAAATTATTTAATATGGCAATGATTCAGAGAGAACAGGAGCAACAACAACAACAACAAGTAGAACAATATGACATGATTCACAAATGGGAGGTGAGAGAGAGGGAGAGAGATGGATGCCCTCGCCCTATTACTACAGACACCCAGGAGATCCTTATGTAGGTAGGCCTCCTCAAGTTCTACGAGGAGGCTATTTTCGGACTAAAGGCCCATAGTGTGCTTTTGAGACATCTTATCGGCACGTGGAATGCCCATCGACAGGATTTTTAGGTTGGTCCTGACTAGTGGTACACACCACTGAGGAGGACATTTATTTTATTACAGGACTATCGAGGAGAGGGGTGGATTTTCCATGATTCCCAGACATGCCAGCTAGTTGTGTAGCAGGGAGTCAGTTAGTTTACTCCCAGAGATACATTGGAGCACATGTACTATCTCCTTCAAAGTTTTAGATACCTGGAGGTTAGTTACGTATAGATGCTTTTGGAAAACAGAACGTGCAGTGCCTCTCTATTATTGCTTCAATCGTTTCGCACAACACCGATGACGGGCAATGCATTAGTTGCTTACTTTTATATTATGTTGATTCTTTAGTACAACAGGCATGACTTGTCGGGTGGTCTACCATTTTTTTGCGACATTTTTGTACTGCCTTAGATAGATGTTGTGCTCATGCACAAGGGAGGGTCAAATTTCCTTTTGCTTCAGAGTTGTTTTGTTTATTTTTGAGGTTTCCAGAGATGAGACCTAGTTTTGTTCGACAGCCTCGTAGGCCGATCTTTGAGGCCTGGATGTGCATGTGGGGGAAGATGATGCCCAAGAGGGGAGACACTATGTTTCTAGCAACGATATCACATGATTCGCTGGACTTACTAGCCAGTGTTGGCGGGTTGCATCCCTTGATTATGGTCCCATGTCCTTAAGCTAGACTAGATTGGCGAGGGTGTCCCAACATCCTCTTAACTCCCGATGAGAAGCCAGATGATAGAGGTAATATTACTGTTTTATTTATATTTATTCTAACATGTTCTTTAACTTTTTTTTTCATTAAATTGTGTAATGAGATTGTCTAATTATTGTTGTGTACTTGTATATGTTTTGTAGACATTGGCTCTTTTGATGGCGATGAGATGTCGGATCCACCACATGATCCAGGTGTCGATCCTGATGATTACGATCAAGAGATGGCTGATGTGCCAGAGGATGAGGTCGGTGGTATAGCAGAGAGACGTGCTCATCCTGCGCCTCATGTTGCACAAGTACCTCCTTTTGCTAGGCGTGGTCGACTTGAGACCAAATAACGGATGGAGTTGGGCACTCAACTCTGTGGATTGATTTCAAATGCGGGCATTAGGCCCGCTCATTACAGAGAGCCACAGGGTGATGATAGACTGTTACAGATGTGGAGTGGCATGCCACATGACATATATGGCCTGATGTGGCATGTCGTGGGAGCTATGATAGCTGTTACGCGATTGAGGAGGATTTTCTGTAGCTATAGGCATAGTCGAGCTGTGGCACGTGATGGACAGTCCGCCAGTAGTGACTCAAATGCATCTTCTGATCGGTCACCTCGCGGCGCGCCCGATGATCAGCATGAGGCTCCACTGGCAACATCTGACACTAGTCATCATGGAGATGAGGCAGGACCATCGGGCATGTCAATTCAGCAGCCTGCAGCATCCATCATGAGTAGGCTAGACCATCGACCATCGAGGCTACAGTACTATTGACTGAGCAGGCCTCCACTACTACTACGCCTCATATTGATCATGTTGTACTACCACCAGCGGGTGCATCCATCAGTACTAGTGATCATCATGATCATGAGCAAGCTAGTCGACCATCGATTATCAAGGCGGCACCCAGCTTTACTGAGCATGCCGCATCCACTTATAATAGTGTTATTGATGTTGTTATACTACCACCAGCACCTGATCCATGACATTTATATTACAATTTTGTATTTTTAACATTATATATATATATATATATATATATATGGTCCATGTATTTTATGTTCATGTTGCAGTTGTACTTAATTTTCATGTTGATGATCATCACGATGTGGCGCATATTGTTAGTCATGTTAAATATGTTCATTTAATGTTTAGCTTGCAGATAGATGTGTATATGTGATAAGTGCATGAGTTATTTGACATTATATTGAGATGTATATTTGATGTTTGTGTTGTGATGATGTTAATATATAATGTTAATTTGATGTTAATTGAATGTGTTTATTAGTCGAATATGATGTTTGTAGAATGGTTAACATGATCGTGATGATGTTTATTAATTAATTTAATATTATTAAATGACCATGATATTTATTAAATATTATGTCGTGAATGTAATTGTAATTTAAATTTTAATTCTATGTAAAATTGTAACATTGTATTTATATTTGTACTAATTATAATTTTAAGTGTAAAACAATGTTATCGATGAAATAGGTAACCTGACTTCAAAACGGGAACTCTATCCCGAAAAGACTCAAAAAACATGAAAAAACACCCCAAAAACAAAAAAGGTGTATTCCAAAACGCACTTGGTTTTTTTTTAAGGTCAAATTTCAACATTTTATAAAATTATGCTAAAAATAAAATTGTTTCTTGAAAAAAGGATTGAAAAAACACCCTCAAAACAAAACCAGTTGATGCTGGAATAACAAAAAAAATAAAATTGTGTCATATTTTTGACATTTTTAAAAGTATAAATAACATTTTTTAATTTTTAAAATTCAAACATTAAAATAAACCTAAAATTTAAGAAAAGAAAAATTTTAAAAATAAAAACATTTTAAAGCTTAAAATTTAAAAATATATAGGAATAAAAAAATAAAAATAAAAAGAAAATAAAAATTTTAATTCAAACATTAAAAAAATCTTAAAATTTAAGAAAAAATAAATAAATAAATAAAATAAAAATAAAAATTTAAAGATTAAATTTTGAAAATATATGGAAATAAAAAAAAAAAAATAAAAAAAAAAATATATTGAATAAAAAAAAAGCAAGTTAAAAAAGAAAGAAATTATAAAAAATAAAATATAGAAATTAAATTTAAAAAAGAAAAAGAAAATGTTTATTAAATTAAAAAAATAATAATTTTAAAGCAAAAAAATTAAATTTAAAGAAATATATTAAATTTTAATAAATTTAAAACTTTAAAATAAAAATAAAAAAAAAAAGAAAAATATTAAATTTTAATAAATAAATGAATAAACAAATAAATTTTAAATACAAAGAAAAAAGAAAAACATTGTTAAAAGAAAAAGTTAAAAAACTTTAAAAATCAATTAAAAATGAAAAATTGAAAAAAATATATTAAAAATAAATATATTAAATTAAAAATAAAATGAAAAAAAAAATTAATTTGAAAATATTAAGTTTAATTAAAAAATAAATAAATCTAATTTTATGTAATTAAAAAAATAATAATAAAAAATTAAAAATTAAAAAATAAAATATTAAATTCAAATAAATTAAAAAAAAATACGAAATTTATTATATTTTAAAAAATTAAATGAAAAAACTAAACATAAAATTTAATAATAAAAATAAATATGAAGTCTAAAAAAAAAAAAATCAATAAAATAAAAAAAATACAAAATTTAATCAAAATTATTAACAAAATTTAGAAAAAAATAAATAAATAAATAAAAAATGAATAAAATAAAAAAAAAAAACAAAAAAATTAAAACAAATTAAATTTCAAATGTAAAAATTAAATTAAAAAAAAAAATTAAAATTCTGAATTAAATAAAAAAAAATAATCAAATTAAATAAAAAAATATTAAAAATTAAAAAAAGATTAAAAAAAAGGAATTTTTGATCATGGTGGCGCCGCCAATCAGCCTCCCACCCAGGTGGTGGCGGAGGTCGGTCGCTAGACAGGCAGGGAAGCTGCATGCGGCCCCCCGCCCACCCAGCGTCCGACCTCCGCCGCCACCCGGGTGGGAGGCCGATTCCGGGAATCGCCCTCCCATGACGAGAGGCCGATTTCGGGAATCACCCTCCCGCGGCGTGAGGCCGATTCCAGGAATCACCCTCCAGCGGTGGGAGGCCGATTCTGGGAATCGGCCTCGCGTCGCGGGAGGGCAGTTTCCGGAATCGGCCTCGCACCGCGGGAGGGCTATTCCCGGAATCGACCTCATACCACGGGAGGGCGATTCCTCGAATTGGCCTCCCACTGAGAGAGGGCGATTCTCAGAATCGGCCTCGCGATGTGGGAGGCAGGAGGGCGATTCTCGGAATTGGCCTCGCGCCGCGGGAGGGCGATTCCCGGAATCGGCCTCGCGCGGCGGGAGGGCGATTCTCGGAATCGGCCTCCCGCCGAGGTGGCAGTGGAGGCCGGCCGCTGGGCGGGTGGGGGGTTCCATGCAGCCTCCCCGCTCGCCAAGCGGCCGCCCTCCACCGCCACCTGGGCGGGAGGCCAATTGGCGGTGCCACCATAATCAAAAAATTCTTTTTTTAATTTTTTTTTAATTTTTAATATATATTTTTTTAATTTGATTTTTTTTTTAATTTTTTCTTTAAATTCAAAAAATTTAAAATTATTATTTTTTAATTCAAATTTTTTATTTTAAATTTAATTTGTTTTTTTTTGTTTTTTTTTTTTAATTTTGTTTTTAAATTTAATATTTTAGATTAATTATTTTTTAAAATTTAAAATTTATTTATTAAATTTATTAAATTTTGATTTAATTAATTTTTTTTTTAATCTTTTAGTTTATTTAGTTTTTCATTTTTAAATTTTATAAATTGTTTCATTTAAAAAAAAAGAGTAAATTTATGGATATTTGTTTTTTAATTATTTGCATGTAGTTTTTTTCATTTTTTTTTGTTTTTTAATCATAGTTTTTTTTTATTTTAATTCTTTTATTTTAATTTTCTTTTTCAATTTTAAATTTTGTTTTTTTTTTAATTTGCTTTTTTTGTTAATTTTAAAATTTGTATTTTTTTTCTTATTATTATAATTTTTTTAATTTTTAATTTTAAATTTATTTTTTTCTTTCTTGTATTTTATTTTTTTAATCTAAATTTTAATTTTGTAATTTAAATTATTTTTTAATCTTCTATTTTAATTTTTTTTTTAATTATATGGTTTTTTTTAATAACTTGGAAAAAATGTTTTTGATGTTTTTTTTTTTTAATTTTTTTGGTTAATTTTTGTTTCTTTTCTTTAAATTATGTGTTTTTTTTTTCAAATTTTTTCATTTCTTTTGATACAATTTTCAAATATTTTTGTTTAAATTTTTTATTTTTACGAGTTAATTTTGTTTTTTTTTTACATTTTTTTTTATTGTTTATATATATATATATATATATATTATCTAAGTTTTGTGTTTTATTACCAACATGAAATCACCACTCTAAAAAAAAAGGTTGATGCTGCATCAATACGTTTCAAAATTAGCATGAAAATCACCGCTCTAAAAAAAAAGTTGATGCTGGATCAATACATTTCAAAATTAGCATGAAAATCACTAACATTTTAAAACAAATATTCATACTTCATAAATAAAAATATTAGAGTGTCAAAAATGTGCACAAAAAAAAAGGTTGATTCTGCATCACCACTTTTCAAAATCGGGTGCTTTTTATGCTACCAAAAAAAAGTAGGTAACAGTGCAGTTACCTATTTCATCGGTAACAGTGTTGTAATTGTATGTAAAATATTTATTAATGTAAAATTTTAATTGTAATTGTAATATTTAGTTTATTCTGAAATGATTGTAATTGTATATATGAAAAATTGTAAAATTGTAATTGTAATTGTAATTGTAAATGAAATTCTATGTAAAATTGTAAGTGTAATTGTATTTGTAACTGTAATTTTAATTGAATTATCTGTAAAATATTTGTAAAGTTGTAATTGTAATTGTAAATGTAATTATATTTAAAATTGTAAATGTAATGGTATGTAAAATTAAAATTCTAATTCTAATTCTAATTCCAATTGTAATTGTAATTTTAATTAATGTAATTGTATGTGAAATTTTAATTTGTAAAATTTTAATTCTATTAATGTGAAAATTTTAATTGTATTAAAATGAAATGATTTTATTAAAATATTTAAATTTGTAAAATTGAAAATAATTGTAAAATAACAAATCTAGAATAATACAAATTTTTGTAACATAATGTTTCAAAAATAATAAAAATAAATTCATGTACTTTATAATTATTATTATTTTATTATGATCTTAGATATATAAAGTTTAGAAAATAATGAAAATAAATTCATGTACTTTATCATTATCGTTATTTTATTATGATCTTACATACAAAAGAAAAACCTTAAAAAATTTCGGTGCGCTTATCATCCTAACAGTTTCTGGTGCGTCGTATTAATACAATGCATCGGTGCGTCACATTTCCACGTACCAGAAACGAATAACCACAAATAAAAAAATGCAACTCTATTTTGTTTAAGTTAAAAAAAAAGTGGCAATTTGAAAAATGGGTAGCAAAATATTTTCGAAAATCTAATTTGATAAAATAATTCTTTAAATACTAAACACTTCATTATTTCACTATTTTTTCTAAAAAAATTCAGTCATATTTTTTCAGGAGACAGACCTGGATCAAGAGAGCACCAGGGCACTGTGGATGGCGAAATACGTTAGAATAGAAGTCTTCAGATAAATAGAAACCAAAGCTCTGGTGATTCAAGCCCTTTATCATAGAATTTTAAACCATTTCATGATTAAATTTAATTCTTTTTTTTTTTACTTTTTCTGTAGTTTTTTATTTTTTTGTGCAGTTTTATCCATTTTTACCCTAAACGATTCATTTTTTTGTTTTTTCCCTTTATTCTCCCTGTTTCTATGATTTCATAATTAGGGTTTTTCATTTTATATTGACGTCCAACCCACGGGACGACTTGCATAGTCGGATCCCAATCCATTTGGCTATTGTGTGAATTTTTGAAAAAATGGATTTTTCTTTATCGGTGCACCCTGCGTACATCACCACACCGTTTCTCTATATTATTACAGTGCACCGCGTAAGTTCTGTGTCTTAAAAAATTGAAATCATTTTTTTAAATCTATGCGCCAAACCTGAAATAGGGCACCTGTGCTCTCTTTAACTAGGAAGGCACCGTACGGTGTATTACACAATTTTTAAGGTGCGTTTATAATACCCCACGCACTGTTAAGTCTATTAAACTATTTTTTCTATGCGTTTATAATAACGAACACATCGTACGGTGTATTATATTGTTTTGTGGTGCATTGTTAATATATCCACGGACCGGCGGTAGTGCGGATTTCATGAAAGGCACACCGGTGTCTCGAGATTTATTTTCTACCTAAAAAGTTGAGAATTTATTTATAAATATATTAATGAATGATATGCTATAGGTTTCAGATTGATAAAAAAATGACTGACAAGATACCAAGTAACAAAAATACTTTTAACACATCAAGAAAATAAAAAAAGGCAAGTTCTTTGTAAATTCTTTATATAAAATATTACTTTTGAACTATATGTAACTTTAACTAATATGTATTGTTTACTGTGTATCATGTAGAGCCACAAAATGAGGAAGCTCGATATGATTATTTCTGATCTATGACCAGAAAAGCGTAAAAATTTAATGGAAAAATTGCAAAAAGATGAATCAGGTGAATGAAACAATACTATCGATCCAATATGAGTTTATTTTTTTAATTATCATTAATAATATACTTAAAATTTTTAGATAACATGTGTCAAACAATCTACTAATTCACATATTTTTAATGTTCTACAGGGACCAACAACTCAGAAAATGAATGTTGTCCTAAGAAAAGAATAAAAATAGAACATGCAAATGAAAAATTTCTCCTTGGCTCATCTAGAGTGGTGCTGGAAGTTAACGAAAGGGGAACAAAATTTTTACAAATGTTTAAGGGATCTAGTGGAATGAATATAACAACGTGATTCAAATGTAATATGTGATCATTGAATTTTTCGACCATTAGGTACAATAAATAAACAATTTAGCATTAAATATTAATTTTCAAGAATTTTCTTATAGAAAAGAAAAGAAAATGGAACCCATTCAGCACATAAAACAGGATGACAAGGAAGACAATGGTTGGTCTCTAAGTTTGTGAGTAATTGTTACTTGTGGTTATTAAACTCCTGTGGTTGTTTTTATTTGTAGAAACCGGATCATCCACGGTACCATAAAACAATTGTTACTTCCTTATAACAACTTAACTAGATTTCATTTTTGTATTTTTTTAAGTTTTTTTACAAAATCATCATTGAATGTCTTCAAACAGATGCTAACATACAAAGAAGAACCATCAGACGAATTGATTGAAATTGGGTTAAATATGGGTTCTGAGTATATGTTGGGATATCAGAATTTAATTGTGGAATTTGTAATCATCTATCTATCTTGTTTTAATTAGCTTTGTCTATAATTAATAGAACAAAAACATCTTTTGTATTAAATATATGATTTTTTATGAGGTATAAAATTTGCAAGAAACAAAGTATGGAACTGTGCCAACAGATGAAATTTTGAAAGATGGTATGGTACATGGTTTTGAAATAATGTGTATAGTTTATGAGTCAATTGTTTCTATGGTACACCATTTTTCTTTTCGATTTAGATTGATGTATATTATTTAATATTGGAATTTTTGTTATTCTTACCAATGTATATACACTCATTTCAGTTTATTTTTATGTTTGGAAAGAGAAGAAGAAGAAAAAAATTAACGTCATGAACACAACATTCCTGAAAATAATCCAAGTCATGGAAGTAGCTCTAGCAGTGACAACAGTTCAAGCAAAGAATGATTATCACTATCTAATTTGGATATCAAAGCAAGGCGTTTTATTTTTTGAAATATGTCTGTGAAATCAAACATTTTTTTTAATGTAATGGACATAGTGTCCCAATTGAAAGACAAAGGGATACGAATAATTGTCCCATTTTGTATGATAAATACTATCCTATATATATATATATATATATATATATATATATATATATATATATATAGTCATAAAATATGCTTTAATTTATTCTATTGCGTTCTCCATTGTCATTCTCAAATGCACTAATAAAAATTTAATTCATATGAATATTGTTATAAGATTATATATATGTGTTGACTTTTGATCAATAATGAATTTTAAAAAAATCACAATAATTCTAATATGATATAACAAATTAATCCAAACAGCACATTCAAATGCATTAATAAAAATGTAATTAATATTAATATTGTTATAACATGTGTCAAATTTTGATGAATAATGAATTTAAAACAATCACAATAATTGGACTATCAGAGGTGGATGTTTCTAAAAAAAAAATCAAAATGAAAACTGGTGCATTTATGGGTCTATACGCACCGGTGAGTTTATGATTCTATGGGCACCGCACTAATACCGATTCCAGTTATAAATATCGGTGCGTTTTTGTAATAATGCGTACCGGGGCGTTTATCTATCTATAAGCACCGGTGCGCTTATACGACCTATGGTAACTGCTCAAATCCTAAGACCAATTAGAACGGCCCCATGCATTGGATCACCAACAACAGGCCCAATGCTGTTGTTTTCCTTAATGGCCCAGTGCATTATCCTTCGACTGCCCCAGTGTGCTGTCTACTGATACGCACTAGTGCATTGAAACTTGATAAGAGCACCGATGAAAAGACATCTGTAATAACCTCTGGCCACCCATTTTTTTTTCAGTTGTGTTGAATTTCCGTTAAAAGCTCCGCCAAAACCTCCGTTACCAGAAACGTATATGGTAGCATATGTTTTTTTTATTGTCCAATTTTATAACACTAAAAACCTCCTTTATAACCTCCACTAGAGGGTCTATTCCTTGTAGTGTCTTGCCTTGTCATTTTCTAAAGTAGAAGTTAGAAAAACTACGTTGTAACCACTTGGGAGATTTTTGGTACCTTCCAGCAATATATGGAACGTTCAGTAATATTGTCATTTGAATTCCATATCATGATCATGTCCTATTCATCATATATGATATGGTTTGGGCCAGCTTGATTCACAGCGTTGGAGGAGTGATCTTTGAAGATCTAGTCTTCATCTTGCCCCTTAAGGGCAACATTATTGCAGCCCAGGATCAACACACACTCTACACTTATCATAAGAGGAGAGGAGGACAGCGTGGGTTAGGCTATTTTTTCTACTATGTTCAGATTTTTAGCCCACCTACATTGCCGAAGCTCAAGGTGGAGGAAGATTTGCATGAGTTACCATTTTGGAGGGTCGCTCATTTTTTATGGTTGATAGCTTAGGGATGGGAGATTCATATGGGGATGGTAGATACCAATGTATATCAGACCTCATGCCTCAAGGAGGCCTTTAGATAGCCCATTTTTGCCTCCATGGATGTTTTACATGATGATAGCTACTTGGGATACACCCCAAAAGCTAGCTTACATACTTGGGAGGGACAATTTGGAGATATCTTGATGAGACAACATCTTGATCCTTGGAGGATTTAATCATATGAGAATTATAAAGGGGAAGAAGAGGAGTTTTCTCAGTTCTATCCTTGTAGTTTCTTGAGGACAAGTAACATTTGGGAGGGGAGGACTATAATATTCCAAAATTAACATGCAGCTAATTGGAATATTAATTTTCTCTCATGTCACTTAGGAGATAAATAAATGGGTAAGGAGGCCCATACATTGAAAAAAAATGAATAAAATCCCTCATAGTGTGAAAATGGATATTCAGAAGAGTTGGATTTCACACCCTCAAGTGTGAAAGAGGACATTTGCATGTGGACAAGGTTAAGTTTGGCCAAGTCAACAACGTTGGGATAGGAGGTGGAGAACAATTTGAGAGGCAGTGCAGTATGAATGGGAGGAAGATTCCTTTGTGGAGGAAACCCTAATGAGTGGGACCCATGGTGAAAGGGCTTCCATTTGTCTAAAAGGAGGGCAAGGCAACCATTGTTATTCGTGTTATGTATTATTGATTTGATGGTCTGTTTTGACTTTGTGCATTCTCTTGCTGTTTAGCAGAGTTGTTGTGCTGCTTAGCACAAGGCATTCCTGTTTAGTAATCCCTTCTTCTTTCAAGATAAGCCTCTTGATAGAGCTTTCTCTTCATTTCTCCACATTCAAGCTTGAGGCCAATCATCCTCCTTCAACTACAATGTAGCTTCTGTTTATAGTTAGGTTGTGTTGTAGGGTGTTGCAGTGGAGGTTACTGAACACCACTTCCTGTGATTATTTTTCAGAGGAGGAAGCCTTATTTCCTTTTCAGAATCAGTGATGAAGCATATGGGCTAATTTCACCATCTTGGGCATTAGGCCAACCATTTTCCATCATCTATAGGACAGTCCCTCTCCTTAACTGCATTATTTTCAGTGAGCATCTGCAATAAGGGTTGCAGTGTTTGTTTGGAGAGTGAGATCTTCAGTGTTAGGATCACCTTTCACTTGGAAGATACATTGGAGGAGGTTTATTCAGCTTATGCATCACTACAACCATCTCCATCCATTTCTTGAGTTGCAGCTGCTACATCAATCTTGAGACTGCAACTTTGACATTTTTGCCATTTTGCATATTTCAACCAATCCTTCCAATATTGTCTTGAAATTCTCTTTGGGAGCTTAGATCTTCATTCCCAATGTTGTATGAGCCATGCATTTGTATATTCATGTATTGAAATTTGCTACCAGTAGTTTCTCCTTATAAAACCGCGCTGTCATATACTTGGTCGTTCTTGTGTAGCAGTGTTTTTCATATTTCATGTACATGTTGTCTTGAGGCTAGTATTGCGTATCTTCAGCGACTATTTCCTCAAGGTCTTGTATACATTTTTCTGCAATAAATTCTATGTGCTCTTCTTATATTTTTTGAGTTGAATTGTCACTGCTACTCTAGTTTGTGTTCATGTATTGTTGGATCTCCAATTTTGGAATATATTAAGATATTCCCATTGTTGTAGATTTTCCCTATTTTGAGATATTATAACAACATTTTTTCAATCGATTTAACAGTAGTTTTTGAATTGATTTGAACAACAAAAACAATTAAAAGAGAAAGAAAATGGAATTATTTTATACAATGGTGAAAAAAACTGTAAATTACAATGAAACGTAGGAAGCATATATACATTATTTACAAATAAACGAGTAACATTTTTTTTATGGAATTGAAGCTAGCCGGCCATTATTCCCTGCAGCTAAAATCTAGATAGTATGATCATCATGCACTTGCCAGCAGAAAGAGTATTTTGTGAGTGGTTTATGATATAGCCGCACTTGGTGTCCGATGACTCGAAAGGCAGAGTCAGATCCATATATGGTGGTCAAGGTAATGGTACCATTGTTGTGCACTTCTTGAATTTCATATGGCCTGAGCCACCTTGTTTGTAATTTACCCAGGAAGTCTTGGAATCTGGTGTCATAGAGGAGTGCTCAATCTCCTTTCTGGAACGTCTTCTTTTTTACGAGCATATTGTGCCATTTAGCTCGTTGTTGCTGAATAAATTTAGTGCATTGTAGAGAAAGTAGTCGTACTTCATCTAATTCATTTATCTGTTGAAGTCTTTTAACTTGGGCATGTGTCAAATCCATCCCCACTTCTTGGGATGTTCTAAGAGTCTCTGTCTCAAATTCAATGGGAAAAAATGGTTCCTTTCCAAATACCAAGTGGTACAAAGAATATCCGGTAGTGTTTCTCCAAGTTTTGCGATAAGCCCGCAAGGCCTCTGGCATTGTAGTAGCCCAATCTTGACGTTCTGCTGAGACTATTTTAGTGAGAATTTCCTCGATGACTTTACTGGTGCTTTCGACCTTCCCGTTCGGCTATGAGTGGTAGGGAGAGGTGACTCTATGCATGACATGGTGGTTCCACTATGTGGCCACAATTTTATGTCCTACAAGATGTGCCCATCCATCATTTATCACTTCCCTAGGTAAGCCATATCACACAAATAGCTCAAAAATAAAATTTATCAGAGACACTTTCGTTGCTCTTGGAAAAGCCACTGTTGCTACCCACTTCATCACATAATATGTGGAAACTCGTATGTATGCCTTCTGATTTGATTTTGGATTGAATGGCCCAACAAATTCCAATGCCCATTGTTCGAAAGGTTCTACTACCAATTCTGGCTGCAATGGCATCTCGTCAGATTGACCAGGGCAATCCATTCTTCGGCAACTATCGCAAGCCTCACATATTTCTTTGCATCCTTAAAAATTTTGGGCCAATAGTAGCCCATTTTTAATACTCTATGCCCTGTCCTGTGATTTCAAAAATGTCTGCTACATCGTTCATCATGGTACGCCTTCAAGGTTTCATGGATATCGTCTTCTCGAATGCATCTGTGTATATGCATATCAGCTCCTGTGTGGAAAAGGTATCCACCAATCCAGGAGAATCTAGCACTGTGTTGAATAATTATCTTTCATTCATTTGTTGTCAAGTGTCTTGGAAAATTTCCTACTACTAGATAATTCACTACATCTACGTACCATGGCGCTTTTACTGCCACAAAAAAAATTCTCATAAGGGAAATGATCATCTACCACCAATGGGTCATTTATCTTTTGGGCTCTAGATAGGAAATATGCAACTACGTTCTCCTCCCTTGGATGTTCCTTAATAGTTATATCGAACTCCTGTAAAAGCAACAAACAATGAGTCACTCTCCCATTTGTAAAAGGCTTATTAGCTAAATATATAATGGCAGAATGATTAGTATAAAATAATACTTGATATCTAGTTATATAATTTCTAAATTTATTTATAGCATAAATGATAGCCAAGAATTCCTTTTCAGTCACTATATAATTTAGTTCAAGAGGAGTGAGATTCCTGCTGATATAGTAGATAAAATAGGGCTATTTTTCCTCCTATTTACCGAGAACAAATCCTATTGCAGTATTTGATGCATCCGAGCAAATATGAAAGGGTAGATCCCAATTGGGCCACACAACATTGGTGCATTAGAGACCCGTTTCTTTAAATCTAAAAAAGCAATGTCACATTTGTCAGACCAATGGAATTCAACATTTCTAGTTAACGCATACAAAGGTGTAGAAATTTGTGAAAAAAAAATTATGAGCCTATGATAGTACCCTCCATATCCAAGGAAACTATGTACCTCTGTCTGAGTACAAGGTGCTTCTAATAATAGAATTACCTCTATCTTTAATGGATCTACATGTATTGCAGTGGCAAAGATGTTGTGGCCTAGGATCACACCTTCAGTCATCATCATGTGACACTTTTCATTTCTCATGCATAATCTGGTAGCAATACATCATTCCAATACTTTTTCTACTGTTTGCAGTTCCTAAGCAAAGTCATCGACATATGGAGTGAAGTCATCCATGTATACCTTGAGTCCTTCATTTACTAAATTAGAAAAAATAATAAGTATGGCCCTTTGAAATGTTGTTGGGGCATTGCATAAACTGAATGGAAATACTCTATAGTAAAATGTACCCCAGGGGCAGGTGAAAGTTATTTTATCTTGGTCTTCAAGGGCTATTTCGATTTGATTATAGCCACTGAAACCATCAATAAAGGAAACTAATTGCTTTCCTTCCAATGTATCAAGTTACTGATCAATAAAGGGAAGGGGGAAGTGGTATTTCTGTGTGGCTTTTCTTAGCTCCAAGTAATCCACACAGATTCATCACTTACAATTATTTTTAGGGACGACCACTAATGTAAAGATTCATTTACTGTCTGAAATAGGATAAATGAAATTTACATCTTGCAGCTTCTGTAATTTGTCTTTTACAATGTCTTTTAGATGCGGGTTTAGTCTTCGTTGAGGCTATTGGATGGGGTGATCATCCTTTTCAGCGTAAATATGCTGTGTGCATAGTTGGGGATCTATACCCTTCATGTCTGGGTAGTCCCAAGAAAAGGCTCCTTTATATTTTTGCAAAAATTTAATGAGATTTTTATATTGGTCACTATCCAGATGACCATTAATGTTTAAAATTTTACATGGTTTGATTTCAATTGGCATGTTGTTACGAACAACACTTGTGGGTATATACTGGTCATCGGTAACTTCTATAGGGTCTTCTTGTGCTTCGTTATCAAGAACTTATTTTAACATTTGGCACTTTACATTTCCTGAAGTAGATGATTAATTTATAAATTTATTGATCACATCATCTTCAGTTTTATATTTGAATTTTAGTGCTTCAACTATTTTCAATGGTGAAAGAATGTGTTGTTCCTAGTATGAAGGTGGTTGTTTGTGAATATTTATAGTTGGAAGACTTTTTTTGGTAGCGAGATTTATAGAAATATTCTTTATGGAATATCCTTTAGCAATGGTCATGTTTCATGTTTGATGACCTATGTAAGCATCAGACGTTGCTAACCAAGGTCATCCCAATACCAGGGGATGTTCATCTAATCTACTTTTTGGGTTAATAACTAAAACATTTGCTAGGTATTCCGATGAGTCCATAGAAACTAGGATATCCTGTAATGTACCTTCTTTTTTAACAGTAGATCATTCAGAAAGTTCCAACAAGCTAGAAGTGGGTTCCAAGGCTGTTATACCTATTTTTTCACAGGTTTCTGTAGTTAAAATATTAATATCTGACCCCAAACCGACTAATGTGTTTGAAAAGGAGTGGCCATAGATCTAGACCGTGACAATGGGGTTTTCTAGATCCTCATATTTTATTGGGATTTCTTTACCCAAAAGTAAATCTGAAAGTGTCCCTACTACATGAACAGTTGGAAAAGTCTTTTTTTTCCCCACAAGTTTTTGTACACACAATTCTTTAATTTTTTTAGCATAAATAGGGATGTCTTGTATAGCTTGTAGGAGAGGAATTTTAATGCAAATATTTTTTAATTCCCCTATGAGATCAAAATCTAAAGAGATAGTTAGCTTGGTTATTACTAATCTCTCAGGGAATGGAGGCGAGAAAATAATAAGATTTTTGGGATCTTTTTAGTTGATTATGTCCCTCCCTCGTTCTATCTCTGTCTCAGTCACAATCGATTGTTTAGGTACCGTTGGAATTTCATACTTAATTTGTGGCAGGGTGGTATCTACTTTGGGTGAAATAACACGACCTGATCTCGACGTAATTTCATTCCATTCCTTTTGTTCAGTTTCAGGGTCTGGCTTATCAAAAATATGGATCAGTTGAACTATCCTGTTATTAGGATTAGGATTTGGTTGAGCTGGAAGTTGAGGGCGTATAATAGGCTGAGGATTTTGTTGTATTTGGTATGCTGCTGGTAATGTGGGTTGAGTTTGAGACCTTGTTCCCATAGGAAAATTGGTCATTCCCACAGGTTATTTTCAGTTTTGAGACCAATTTGTATTTTTTGAGGTGGAGGCAGGCCACTGGGACTGATATAGATTGTTTTTCCAGTATGGAGGGAAGAAAGGAAAACTCAGCTAAACATTACCTGGAGAGGATTGAGTTGGCCAAGGGGGAAAGGAAAATGGTTGGGATGGCCAAGCAGAAAAAAGGTGATTGGCCTTGCCATGCTGTTCTAGAGTTCCATTGATTAAATTGTGAAGGAGATAACTGAGATGGTTCTTGTGACATACCTATTGGTCAGGCTTGCCACTGTCGATGTTGATTGATTAGATATACTAGTTTGTTTTCTCTTCCACTTCTTTTAATACCACTTGTAACCTTGGAAGTAAAGGGCACTATTCAGTGGCATGCTACTTGGTACAGATAACACATGTCTGGACCATGTCTAACAGACACTCCCCCTAGCTGTGTTTCTTCCAGCAACATGGACAAAAAATATCCAATTTCTATTATGATAAATCTTTCTTCTACTTGTCTTGCAGGACATCTAGTTCTATTGTGAGGGTTCCCAAGATATCATATTTGAAATATCACAAGAGATTACCGGATTCTTCTCTGGTTACATTGCCATTTAACTGTTTGTAATTCCTAGTAACTGAATCCTTTCCAACTGGGCTATTCCGCGTACTACCTCGAGAGAACCTAATACACAATGAAATAATGTCATCATAATATTCCTGATATATTTATCCTTTTCCCATTATATTGAGTGTTTCTACTCATTCTTCTTTCATTCCTTTAATCATTGTTGCTTTTAGGATATATTTAGATAGTGTTGTATATGGCGAACTTTGCAAATTATATTGAAATATTTCAACATATTCTTATAATGTCTCATTGTCTTTTGCATTCATGTTGAAAATTTCATCTTTTAATTATTGAGTCCAATAGTGATCTTTCTATTTATTAAGAAAATATTTTTTCATTTGATCCCAGCTATTAATGGTTCCCCCACTAAGCCCCATAAATCGACGTATATCTCTCCCCTTCAATGTAGCGGGGAATAGTTTCTATTTTTGAGGGTCAGTGGTGTAATCTATCCCCTACAAAAAACATAAATTTCAAATAAAATTGCATCCAGATCTTCTAAGGTCAGTCCATGGAAGGTAGGGATGTTTTGTAACAGGATAGCTTTCATAGGGGCATTTTCGGCCAGGTCAAAAATGGGTTACTCCAATCTTGATTTCTGTCTCTAGTTTTGATTGTGTGCCATCTGATCAAAGATGTGCCAATAACCTTCAGGGATTTCCTGGTTTGCGAGAATAATTTGAGTGGAATTGGCAGGTGGATTTGGAGGAGGCCTTGTAGCACTACCTCAATCTGGAATATTGTGTGTCTCTATCTCAACCACTGTTTTAGGAGATCCAGGCTCTAGAGTTTTTATCCTTACAACACTACTAGTTTCTCCCTCTCCTTCCTACAAATTGCAAGAATTTCCCTCTCATGAAGGGTCAGGACTCAAATGTTCTATAGTCTGAAAGCTCCTTTCAAACCTTCCATTTCGCTATTGATCTCGACATTGGCTATAGATGGTGAGGCCGATGCCTGATGGATTGTAGTAGGACTCTTTTTAGAAATGATTTTGGGTCCTACAGATGCCTGATATTCAAATTTCCTTATGAATTCATCTATGAATGTTTTCCTACCGAGGACCACTAGTCCCTTGGGTTTTGTGGATTTAGACGGGGGATTTCAATCTAATTCTATTTTTTTCTTCCTTTTCATTCATAAAAAACAAACACCTTTCATATTTAACCTCTTCAGAACTGCTGAGAAGCGGACTGCAGAGCAAGCATTTTTCTTGCTAATACGCAGGTTCTTACCACTCGTTTTCAATACCCAATTCTTTCACAACAAAAGAAAAAAATACTCAGCCAATAAATGTTCAAAATCCACTTATAATGAAATATATAACTCTTCTGTTAATAAATAGAACACATAAATCATCACGTGTTCACAAAATTTGTCTGAATAAAAAATTTTATTGCAAAAAATTACAATATACAGAAAAATCTCTCTTGCTCTCTTTCACATACAACCTTTTCTAACTTAAGGAGAGAAAAAAAAAATAATAATGAATCCTCGGGATCAGGTTATCCTGAAGCTTCGTAGTCATCAGTCAAATGCTTCAAATATAGTCGTGTCTTTTCATCTCTTGTTGATTTTCAGGAACCAGATGAGATTGGATTTTCTTTTCTTGTTTGCTACTCTTTGGTCGTTTCGTCAGTAGTTAGTTTGTTCGGATTCCATATCAATAAAGATAGAAAAAGTTATTTTTTATACTGTTAAATACATTATTTATTAATAATTCATTTTACCCTACTTTTACATTATTCTCCTTTGATTTATTTCTAAAATGAAGGAAAACATATAAAAGTTAATAATAAATCAAGCTAAAGATGGGGGTAAAATGTACCTTTTCCTTGGCCCAACACCACTGAAAGTTATTGTTTAGTGGACCATAGGATATTTCACATTAGTAAGGATACGCTATAATTGAGAAACCATGTTCTTTTCTCAACTAAAAATTCCCAAGGGATATTTAGAGTTATAATATAGGTGATATTGTTATATTTATATATGGATGAGATTTCACTCTAAGAATGATCTTAGTTATAAAAATTTTGTGGATGATTCAAGAGATCTAGATGTTCTTCCTTGTAGCTTCATACACATTTACTTGTATATAACTTGTCATTATGCAATAATGCAAGAAGTAGAAATTGTACAGGATATTTAGAATATACTTGAATTGAAATTATCCAATAGAATCATTTCTGATAACTGTTCAAACTGGAACTCTAAACCTTTTTCTTATGGGGATGTCTTCCTTGAACAAAGGACTAGACAGGGGTCTTTGGAAAGGCACCCAAGCCATTAATATTTTTAAGTAAAATACATGGTTTTGGGTAGAGAAATATTGAGATTTCATCAAGGTTTTTAGGTTTAAAAGGAAAAAAAATCAAGAATTGAGGTAGAAAACAAGTTCATTTGATCTATAGTGTACATATGCATATAAAATGTAAACAAGATACTTAACTTTGGACCTTCCAGCCCTTTGATCATAGACTCACATACATATAAGTAATGACCCATTAAATACTTACTTGCTAAAGTCCAATAGTTACCAATCACATCAGAGATATTGAATTCTTCCACTATGATTTTGTGAACTCTCCCAAGAAAAAAATAAATAGCCCAAATCTCTTATAAGAGCTTGGATTTAGACTAGTGTTATACGGAATTGTGATATACAGATAAATGAAATTCCCTAAGTGTGACATTTATCACTTAGAAAAATAGAGGAAAGAATATTTATTATTTTTTTTACAACAAGAAGATATAAAGAATGGAAAGGAGCCTACCTGTGATTCTTTCACTTCTCCTTCTCCTTTTGTCGTTGTTGTTGTCGCTCTCAATCGAACTCAAGATGCTAGATCAATTCCTGCAAACGCAAATAGAGAACATAAAACAACATGAAATATACAAATATCTACTTATCTTACTCAAATAAAACCTTTTAGATCTGAAATACATACATCATTCAAGAATACATTACACAAGAAATAGAGACATATGTATAGGAAAATGAACAAAAATATTTATTAAAGAGTAGAAGGGGAAGATTACAACCAATGGATTGATTTGTTGTCAACCTTCTCCAGCTTCATTCTAGCCTCATCACATCCAGTATTATCCCAATATCATATCACTACTTTCACCCTCCTATCAAATGAGAATCCAACAACATAACTTTGCACAAAATTATTCCTCCCTAGAACTAGGATTAATGCTCAAATTATAGGAAAATTGATGGTATTTTATCAATGAATGACTTTATAATAATAGGAAACACATATTTCCAAGTTCAGAGGTGTTATATGGACACTTGGATTCAAATTATGACACCTATGGACTCTTATAGAAGGCACTAGCCATGTGGAGATTCCCAGAAAAATGATAATTCCTCTCCGGTGACCAACACACTCTTGAATTTCAGGAAGTGCATTGCAATACACCCTTGCATGGAGGAATTGGCATTGCAGTGCAGTTAGTACCTTGAAGAGGAGCATTGGTGAGTCAGTGGGTTATATAACATATACTTCAAACCTTGGAAATTTCATAATAGAAGCCCTGAATGAAAGGTTCTTCACTTGGGGCATATAGCAACTAAAATATAAGGAGATGATAGACCCTATTTCATTGGTCCTAGGGATGATGTCCAGTTTGAGCGGGCCTTAGGGGATGCTGCCCAAATTTCCCTATAACAGCTTCCCCCTAAAGCATGAATTTAAAATAATAATAGTATTTGGATGAGATGCTTTACATTGTGATGAGTAGTAATTGAAGTAGCTGGTGACCTGCATCAATCGTACAATACATTAGATCATGATATATTTCATCTTGATCATGAATTTCTGTGGGAGGCATTCCCATGCTCAACACACAAACTATATAATAACATGTACATAATTTAGAGAGTCATATAGATTGGAATTTTGCCCAATATAGACATGCCTGTAGATATAGGCCCATGTTCGGATGATGATCTGTATGTAAAGGCATCATACAAATGATGTGTACAATAATCCTAAAATTGTAGCCTGGATGGATGAAAATAGATCCAGGGTCTTCTTATCTCCTTCACTCGATCATTCAGGTACAAGTCTAACCATCTGAATATTTGATTTGAAATCGAACATGGAAATACATTGTTTGAATACCAGCCAATTATGTGAGCTTTTAACAGACGCGAGAAAACCACTATTAATGTTAATGGCCCTCAAGATACTACAGTACAATTTGCAAGGCATGAATAGATGATTTGATGTCTAATTCCAAAAAAAATCTTTCAGTCAAAGGTGCGGAAGCGAGAAAGTTGTCGATGATGTAACAAGCCTTAGGTTACTGGAAGATGTTTCTAAGTAAACTTCCTAGATGATGAGCTTAAGTTGACAGGAATAAACTTTATCGAGAAACAGGAGTTACTGATTTCGAATAAAAAATGTGACTTGATATAGCAATGTTCATGGATGACTGCCATGAAAATGAAGGTTTATGAGTATTTTAGAGAAATGAGGATTTTACTAGATGACTTCTCTTGAACATATTAGCGACACTGAGATGAGTTGGAGACATTGACCCAAAATGAAAGTGAAGGTATGATGAACCATAGGTATGAATGAACCATCAAGAAGATTACCCAACCCAAAAGTCACAATGATGGAGTGAAAGTGTCATGTTCAAGAGTGACCTTCTACCATAAATTGTTCTGTTATTTTTTCCAAATTTTGCCCTGTATTTTGTTGACCAGTACCTCTTTTTTTTTTAACAAGATTTAGTAGGGCAACATATGCTTGATCTATAATTCAACCCTTCGGGTGAATCCATCACTATTTAATAATTTAATGAGTCTAGCGATAAATGAAAAAGTCTAGCATTTAGTTATTTTATGTTTTAACGAGCCTAATGACTATGACAACCTGGTCCATTTTAATATTTAGATAGTTTGAAAAAGAGGACAAAAGAAAACTCCATGAGCCCTTTTTCGTAAATTTTTCGCTTAGGTCCGAAAAAGTGTAAAATGATAATTGAGAAAACCTCTTAGCCATGTTTGACTGAGGTTTTACTTTTTCTTAAATAATCTATCTTTGTCTGGAAAAGGGTTAAAATTATATTGAGTAGATTTTGTTTCATTAACTTTTACGGGCTCAAAAAGACAAGTTCTCAAAAATCTTTTCACATTATTGGAGTCTGAAAAGAGCTAAAAGAAGACTGTAGGAGTTCCTTTTTTCCCATTATCGAGGCTCGAAAAAGAGATAAAAGTATGCTTCAAATCATTCTCCATTTTTATCAAACCTCGAAAAATAAGGATAAAAGTATTCTTTGTGGTAAAATCATTCTTGAATAAGTGTGCATGACTAATCTGTTGTATCAGTTCTAAAACCTGTTTAGAACACCATGAAACGGATTAAAAATACATGTGTCATAGAAAAAATGAATGAAAACATAGTAAAAACATTAAATATGATTAAAAAAGAAACAAATTGACTAGTTAAAATATTTTTTACCATTCATTTGAAAGTAACCATCTGAAAAATAGGAGCTCTGAACTAGTTTTTGTCCCCTAACTTCAACAGTTTATTGTGAGAGATTATGTGGATGATTTCCCTCTCTGTTAGATCTAGGTTGGATCTATAAACCTTCTCCTTCTTTTAGTATAATTTTCATTGCATTTCATGGGAATTTTTTAAGGTTTTGACCCCTTATGGTAAATCTACTATGCTCAGAGGGAAACACACCCTTGTATGTTATAGTGCACTGAAAATGAAGGCCACATGTACTGCAATGCTCTGTCCCTTGACCTAGGGTGCATTGGGTGCAATTCTCATTCTTATTTTTTGTTGTGTGCCGAAAATTTCCCAAGTTTTTTCATGAAATGCATCCTAATGAAGCTTATGATTGTGTTTTAGGTATTCATTAGATCAAAATGACAATTACATGGAGGGAAAGAGAACATGAAGAAAAAAACATGATTGTCCTAAACGATCTGCATACAGTAGGAGCCCTCCGAGATTTTAGGTTGCTAAAGTACTTCATATTGTCGAGTATGATGTGGAAAATGGAACTATTAGTGTTCCTTTCTCGTTCATGCGATCCGGTACTACAGGCTTTCCACATTGGGGAAAAAGTGATCCAAATATTAGTGGAGGACATTTATTTTCTCACAAGATTATCGAGGAGAGGTTTTCCCATTTCTCTTTCAGGATATTCTCTTGGAGAAAAGATAGTGAGAGATTACATACTGCAGCATTGCCATTCTAGGATTGAACCTAGTAAGGATGGGAAAATAAACATCCACGATGTACATTATTTGAATTTTAGGACCATATTTTTCACTATCGCAAAGCTTTCCGGTTCCACTACACTAAATGTGGAAAATAGATCATACATACAGTATGCACTGGAGTGTTTGGAACCAACAATATTTAACTGGGCTGAAGCTGTCCTCCTTCAGATGAAAGAAAAACTAAACAAGGAAAAGGGAGGAAGGAAGAATAATTTCAATTATGGATTCATACTAATCTCCTTTTCCTTAGATAGGAATTCATTGATGCAACCTCAGCATGTCACACTAGGTATATCAGTACCTAGAGATCCACAGATGTAGAGATGGGTTTAATTTTTGGCTAGAAATGTTTGTCAATCTACCATCATATTCTCTACTGGATTATTTTCCCAGTTTAGATGACAGATGATTTCCATCGATGATTATTCATATGCAGGTGTAGACTTCCAAGGAAACCCAAACTTGATTCTACTAGGTGACACTCAATGGGGTGAAATTGGTAAGGATGTTTTGACCATGTTTTTTTATTTTTCTAAGGTTTATACATGTTTTTGTATTTTGATGTTTCCCAAGACTAAAAAAACGTTTTGATGTATTCAGATGTGGGTTAAGTTCAACCAGTGGGTCAGCTAGAGCAGATGAGCTAGCATAGAGGGCTTTCGGGAGAGCTACAACAACATGTAGAGGTATTGACTCTTAGGATTCTAGATTATTAGACCAAAGAGATACCCATGAGACTACAGCGCCACACTATTGGCGTTCTAATTATTAGATGCAGTTATTGCGTAGGATAGCTAGATCAGTACCTTTTTATCACGAGCATCACTAGCTTAATTTGACATTTTGAGGTCACATGACAAATGTGTCTTGGGCACAAATTTTGTAAAAATCTATAACTATCTATGTATTTTTTTTCAGTGTTTTCCCATGTTTATTAGGAAATCCTATTCAATTATGTGATGTGAATTGAAAATTTGTCTTTACATGTGTTGAAAATGTTTGTTTATAACATAATTCTCTAAGGAATCCGTTAATGTGTTCAAGTTTCTGGAAATGTGTTGATATTGAATGGAATAAAAATGTCTTTCCAAAAGTCAAACTCTTAGGAATATATGATGCAGTGTTGGATTTCTTACAGTATAAATGCTAGTAAGTTGCAGTATAACATGTTGGGAGTCTAACCTAATGATGATGCAGTTAATACCAAATAAAATGGCATCAGAGAACTTTGATCAACGTGCTATACTCAGTGATATTGTTTGTAGATCGACTGATACAAATCCATTGAAATCTCACTAACTCACCGCTTGGAGTGAAAATGGCCCATGCTGCCAAGGATAGATTATGTCTACTACGACTATCACCATCAACATACCCAACAAATGGTTCCAGAGATTCTGACATCTGCAATGAAATGTAAAGTGGATTACTAACTTCAAGAAAACTCTAGAAAATAAAACTAAGACAGTAAACGCAAATAAAAACCTTATATACTATATAATGCAAAAGTCTACTACTCTCATGTTTAAGCATAATAACGTTTGAGATACAACCCATTTCAGGGTTGTGCCAATGGAATTCCATCATAATCTACTAGTTCATAGGTACCTTTAGCAAGAACTCTTTTGAAAATATAGGGGCCATGGCATAATGACTTGAATTTTCTTGTACCTATCACATAAGCTTCCTCATCATGAAGTAAGACTAGGTCACTCTCTGAGAATATGTGAGGCTGGACATTTTTGTCGTATTGCACCTTAATTCCTCTCTTATGCTCTTCGTTGGCCAATGCGACTACATGAAAAATTTCATCAAGATGGATGAGGTTAAAAAT
The DNA here is from genome assembly GCA_034641835.2 of Pinus albicaulis. Taxonomy (NCBI): domain Eukaryota; kingdom Viridiplantae; phylum Streptophyta; class Pinopsida; order Pinales; family Pinaceae; genus Pinus; species Pinus albicaulis. The sequence goes on along the minus strand of CM076570.1, from coordinate 1,193,838,856 downwards.
ATGCACTTCTTCAGTAGAGGTGTTAGGTAACAATTCAACGATGAGTTTTAATGATGGTATTTCACATTCAACAGGAAAGATAGCTTCTAGACCATACACCAATTGAAAGGGGATAAATCTGGTTGTGTTTCTCACCGAGTTTCAGTATGCCCACAAAGATGAGTACAGGATCAAATGCCAATTTCATTTATGAACTCCTATCATTCGTTGAAGAATTCACTTATGAATATTGTTAATATATTCAACTTTTCCAATGGATTGTACATAATAAGGAGTAGAACTATCATGCGACAACCCTAATTTGGCAGTCAACTCATTCATCATGTGATTGCAGAAATGCTTACCATGATCTGTGACTATAGCCTTTGGAACACCAAACTGTGATATGACATGATTGAAAAATAATAATGGAGTTTTTTCACCTATGTCATTAAATGTAAGCATCGATTTGGCCCACTTGGTAAAGTAGTCTACAGTGAAAATAATATAGTCATGCCCCCTCTATGAACGAGGGTTGCAGGTCATGAATTAAATGTCCCATTAAAAAAATGGTCTCACAGTGATAACATGATGCATCAAAGATGGTCATTTGTGGAATTTACAATCAAATATCTCTCACACATGATAACTTCTGACTGGGAGGGTGCAGTCAGAAAATATGTTAGGCCAAAAGTAACCGGCAGAAAGTATCTTCTGTGCAGTAGTGTATCTAGATATGTGCCACAAGGCACAGTATGGTAATCATTTAGAACCTTCTCAAACTCCTCATGAGTTAGGCACCTCCTTAAAATCGTATCGAAACCACGAAAATAAAGTGTATCGCCAATGAGAAAATAATCTTTGGCTTGGTATCGAATACGTGGATGTTCAAAGTGAAAGGTATCGAGTTGAAAAGTATGGGTTTCGAGATAAATGATAAAATCCCCATACCAAGGATCATATTATCCAATAAGAAATAGAGACTCATCAGTAATTGATGGTTTCAATGTAGTAGCAATACTATCAGAGGGAAGGTCGCAAAGAAGCTCAAGCAAAACTAAAGAATTCTTTGACTTGGATTTGATGAATTTGAAATTAAATTCCTACAAAATGACAATCCATTTAGAATATTTGTCCCCCAGCAATTGACATGACATAATTTAAGTCATGGGGTTGTAATCAGAAATGAAAATGGTCTTCCATAACAGGATATAATGGCGAAATATTTGGACATCTTGAACAGCCACTAAGGGAAGCTCTGCAACATATGAATACCTCACTTCTATATCATTGAGATTACAACTCAAATAAGGTATCAGATGTTATATCCCATATTCTTCCTAGACCAATGCCATAGAAATGGTCGCATCTACCGTGGAAATATATAATAAGTAATCACACTGATAATTAGGGGGATACATTAATGGCACCCAGATAAGTGTATCCTTGGAAACATCAAAAGAAGCTTTTGGAACCTGATCCCAATGGAAGGGAATATCATTTTTCAAGATACGAGTAAATAATTTTTCCATTTTAGTGTAGTTGTCTATGAACCTCCTTAGGCAGTTAGCCTTTCCTTGAAGTTTCTATAACTGAAGTAAATTTGATGGCGCAGGAAAATCAAGAATGGCCTGGACCTTCAGTGGGTCGACTCAAATTCCTTATTTTGAGATGATGAATAGAAGAAAACAACCAAAACTAACACACAAAAAAAAAATTTAGTGTTGACAACATAGAAATATAGCTCGGAAATTCATCTAGTGATCAGTTTGGTTTCGTGAATGCGCGGGTAAATCGTCTAGATAAGGTTGAACAATGTGCTTCATGTCATTGAAAGCATAATCCATTGCTCTCTGAAATGTTGCCCCAACATTATTTAAACCAAATGGGACTTTTCGATAAGCGAATGTGGCCCAGGGACAGATGAATGCTATCCTATATTGGTCCTCTGGGTGGATATTGACTTGATTGTAACCAGAAAATCCATCCATGAACGGAAAAATTTCATATCCATCACAATTGTCAATAATCTAGTCGATAAAGGTGTTGGCACTCTATAATTTAGAATATTTGCAAGAATAAAATATAAAGCACAACATCAAACAACTTTGGAGTCCAGGACTTAGCCTTCCTACACTTAGAGAGGACTCTCTCTATTTTATGATTTAAATCGATTTGACTTGCTCGTTATAAGTATTGATATTAGGCTAGTTATAGTGATGAGGGTTGTATGTTTTGATTGATAGGGTGGTTGGATAGATAGGGCTATAGACACTATTCCATTGGGAAATGGAGTTAGAGGCTAGAAAGGCACATCAAAATCAAGAGAAAATTGCAGAGAAAGCTAACTGTACGAAATGGATCTTAAGAGCTGTATGAATTAAGAGGTGGAATAAAAAGTAAGGTTCATTAGTGACTAAAGAGAAATTAATAATTATTTAATTAGAATTTAGTAGAAAATATTCAAATTATAAATACAGAAAAAATTAAGGTACTCCGACAACAAATCTTAATCTAAAATTTCTGATTTAGAATTAGATGAGAAGATACATAGAACAGAAAACAATAGAAACATTTAAAAAAAGAAGAATGAAATCACCATTTTAACACAGCCCAAGAATCCCATATCTGGTCTTTGATTATCGATTTCCAACTTCAAAAATTATAGTTCTCCAATAGTGGTTCTTACAATACAGTTGCTAAAATATCCAACCCTTGTTAATAAGAAATATAGCAGTATTTAACTAACAACAAAGTATGTTTGCCCTAATCTACTATGGAAACCTTTATTTATTATAGACTAACTAAAATTAGACAAGTGTGGCCTTACAAGGCCCGAATAAAGAAAAATCTCTGATAACACTTCCTGTAGAATTAATTTCGGTAACTCTTCAATAATTCTAGAAACTCAAGTGGAAGTTCGTGAATCCAACAAATGATTTTGAGGTGGCTAGGATGGTTGCGAGGAGGAAACACAGGGCCATTCTGCCATCTGGCTTTCTCTATCTAGCTTTGATTTTTAGACCTCTCTTTCCAGATAATAAATTCCACTGTGGCACTGGATACTCTCATTTATTGATGTTGGTGTTGATGTGCTTTTCTATCCCTTTAGGCACCATGGTTAAATCTCTGCGTAAATGCTCAACTCGACCTTTACCATATTTTCTTTATGATGTTCAGCCTGGCCCTACCTTTTACCACCCTTTTCAGGTTTGGCCTGAGTATTTCTGTCGTGCGTAGCCTATTTCCTCATAAATGGTGCACTAACCTTATATGCCCGATTGTGGAGGGATGGCGGTTGGCAGACGTGGTAGTGGTCAAATGAATACGATGACAGTTTGGAGGCGAGTGAAAACAAATTTTCATAGGGGGTCCTAGGTGATAAGTGGTAATATAGAAGGGGGGTGCGAAACAAGAGAAGGGCAACACGTAGCAGGGAGGGGGTAAGTGATACCACCCATTTCGGAAGGGGGGGAAGGGGGTAATGATGTGGCGGTAAAGTGGGACCAGACTCGACCCTTTCTTTTCTTTTGCAACCCGAGCCCTTTCAGTCATGTTCAACCCATTTTTGAATCCAAACTGCGTAAAAAATAATTCACCCAGAATTGACATCCTTTAGGCCTTCGCTTTGAAATACATCGCATCCGCATGAACATCGCACTTCACATGATTCAGGACTTAACATTCACCCTTCACACTTTAATATTTAAAACTTGTAATGTGCGATTTGAAATTGGGCCCCACCACATCACACATCACACTTCGACGAATTTAACATTTACCTTTGCAGCTAACTTGTAAAACATGTGATCTGCGAAGTGCGATCAGGCCCCACTGGGCATCGTACATCGCACGTCGACATTTTTAACATTTACCTTTGTGACTAATTTGTAAAACTTGAGAGGTGTGATTTGTGATCGGGCACCACTGCATCGCATATCACACTTCGGCGAATTTAACTTGTACCTTTGGAGCTTATCCTTTATCATTTTCAATTCACGATTTGTGCTCATGTCACATCGCAAGTTAAATCTCTTAACTTTCGGGCACTTACCAGTAATTCCTAAATGTTGCGAAGTGCACCATTCACCATGTTAAGCACTGAAGGGTGCGAACTGACAAAAAATAAGGAAAATGGGAGAAACGAAGGTTTTCACATGGTTTGGGGAAAATGTGGTAAAGCCATGGAGTGTGGAAAATAATATAATTTCATAGTTTAGACATAAGTGGGTTTTATAAAGTAGTAAGTCCGAAAAAGGTTAAGTATGTGGGTTTTTGGGGTTTTGAAATGAATTTTAGACCATGGGAGTGTCAAAATTGGTAAAACAAAAGGTATGAAGAGGGTAGATGGAATAAATGGAGGCATTATGGAATTTCTCATCATCATACTTAACTAGAAACATTTTCCTCTTTTAACTGAATTAAATGGTAGATATATTCATTTGATCCTTTTGACATCCAGGATCATCCTTTCTTTTCTAAAAATAAGAGATAGTCATGGAATATTATTTTCAATATGAAAAATATAAGAAGTAATAAGTCACCTTTTGAACGTAAAATACGGGAGTCTAACAGTGGCTTCAACTGAGGATGGCAGCTACTTCGGGAGGTGTCCAGAACATCGTAGACTAGTGGCCTAATCCATTGTGTTGATCCCACTCTACAACCTGATCTGCTAAAATCTCCGTGCCTGAAAAAAACAATTAAGCTGAAATCAACACTCTCTTCTATCTCTAGTATGGGACACACTTCAATTGAAACTAGAAAGCAAACTGAAACTAAAACTGAAAATATGGTCAGAGTGTTGAGCTTATTTTCACACCTACTTACCCTGATCTAACTAGGAGATGATTATATATAATTAGTGAACTCCTTACTCCAATGAAACCAATCAAGTAAATGATTACATGATTGATTCTTGTTCACTTCTTTGAGTAAGCTGGAAAAACAAAAGGGCCACTCCCATATTACTTGCCTTTGAACAACAGTTCTCAAAATTTTTCTTCAACTCTGCAACAAACCATTCCTAACATAGCGTACTCCTTCTTTAGATGATTCTAGGAAACCAAAAAAAGGATCTTGGAAAAACACTTGGCCCTGAGGATTCAAATAAAAAGCTTCATATACGACCACTCCTTGTTCCACTTTGTCATGCTCCAAGATCTTCTGAAAGAGAATATCTAGCCCTTATTCATGGTGATATGATGTGACACCCTCATAATATACCACTATGCTGTCCTCAAAAAAACCTGGTATGTCTTTACTGAGTTGACTGATTTATGTTTGAAGGCCATTATTTTTATGAATAGGAGTATCTAGAAATAGGCCTTCTTGAGAAGGTAGAACAACATTGGTATCAAATTTTTCTTCTCTTTCTTCATGAGAAAGTGCTTCGGCACAAATCAGAATAAGAACAGATAGAAATAATATCCTTATTACATAAAACTTGAGAGGATGGTTGCATGCTTAGAATCTGATTAATTTCTTATTTAGTTAACGGAGGAGGGAGTCTTAGTTTTCTTTGGATTGAACAACAATTGTTTTCTTTCTCTTGCGAAGGCTGATCATGAGGCTAATTTTATTATTTAGCCTCACACAAAATAACATATGAATTATCCTTTTTCTCCATAGAGAGATCCAGTGAATCGTATTTCATTTTCTGATTTCTTTAATTGTCAACTAACTTTTCTTGGTTATCATGACAATTAACTTGAGAATTAAATTCATAAATTTCTTCTAAGAGATCCTTAGGATGCTAATTTCCTAGATCTTCATCAATATTTACAATTTATTGTATGATATCCTCAGATTGATCACAACAATTTTTAGTTAATGATAAAGATGGAGAATTTTTTTTATAATGCTCATAAAACGCCTTGTGGAAATTTTTTAAAGAAAACAGACTACCAGGACTCAAGCCTTCACACCATTCCCTTGTTTTCCCTTCTAATGTTACCATGAACATCTTCATGAGCCAATCCTCATTCCATTCAACTTTCAACCTCCATGAGTGTATATGAAATTTAATGAGGTGGATCATCAACCTTCTGATCCTGAAAAATAGGAAGATTTATGTCCCAATTTACCTGAGGCATTTTGTGTGGGAATACATGAATGTGATCTCTGTTGATTGGACCATACCTGTGTTGTATTCTTGGATCCATCTTATCAATCAGTCAGAGGGCGGGGTCACTATATATTTATCAACGATCTAGATTCTTCTACCAGTGGATTCCTTATTTCAACTGAAAACTATGGAGTCACTAGGTGGATTATTTCAACTTTCTTGATTTTGGTTGCTGTCCACCGTCAACAACCATATACCAATCTTGGAACATACCTGAATCATACTTTATTTTTACTGGGGTTTCTGAGTTTTGATGAAATATTAGCTTTTCAATAACTTCCCCAGTATGGTCACCAATATGTCTGCTCTCTATAAATTAGAATATTGGAAAAACTAAACTATAAAGCACAAAATCAAACCACTTTGGAGTCGAGGACCTAGCCTTCCTAGACTTAGAGAGGGCTCTCTCTGTTTTATGATTTAAATTGATTTGACTTGGTGGTTATAAGTACTAGTATTAGGCTAGTTACAGTGATGAGGGTTGTATGTTTTGATTGATTGAGTGGTTGGACAGATAGGGATGCATAGGCTATTCCATTGGGTGATGGAGTCAAAGGCTGGAAAGGCACATCAAAATCAAGAACAAATCGCAGGGCAAGCTAAATTTGTGGAATGGATCTTAAGAGTTGTATGAATTAAGAGGTGGATGAAACAGTAAGGTTCATAGTGACTCAAACTTTACCATCTTTTCTTTGTGATGTTTAGTGTCATCGTACCTTTTACCACCCTCTCTCTGATTGAACCTCAGGTTGAAGAAGGCAAGTACGAGGTAACCACAAACCACGCTTTGCCAAGTAGCTAGCCCTATTAGGCAAGGAGAGGGCTCTCTCTGTAAGGATCACAGCTAAGATGGCTAAGTAAAGAATATATTAGGGTAGGTATAGTAGCTCCAGGTTATGATTTTTTTGATAGGCTTGTGCTGGATTAGAAGGAGCAAAATAGTCAGGACAAAGGAAATTAGGTCAAAATTTGTAGGGTGTTTTATGAGGCAAGGTAGGCATATTAGTTTGTCACTTTAGGCTTTAAATGGGTGGGATGATCAAAACAGGCGAGGAGCTAGAAAGAGGATGGTGAAATCATGGGTTCTTTCTAAACTGAAGAAATTATAGATTGTGAATGTCTACCCAAATTAGAGCATATGAGAATGGATTCCGCTTATCTAACTTGCATAAATTCACTTAATATCAATGAAATGATGGATGAAATATAAAAAAAATTCTAACATATGAGAAAAAAAGGAGATACTGAAACTAAACATCATATCGCGGGTATCCCATAATAATAGCTACAAATTTGATTAATATTCCTTCTCATAACTAATACAAAGTGTGTCTCTTCAAAGGAAAAGCATCCAACTGAGTCCAACCCTTACTAACGAGAAAGAAGAAGAAGATATAGACCTCAAAACAACTCATCGTAGCCTTAGGGGGTCGAATCCATGAGATGAGGATCAGTTTCCACCAAATGCTGAACGAGAATCTAAAGACTAGGAAGACCCAAAAACTTGCCTCTAAAAGAGAGGAAACTGATTCATTTGACCTCCAGAGGACTCAAGATAATGAATCTACCTATAGTAAACTAATCCCCATCACAATTACATTCATATCTATCATTTACATCATTTAAAACCCCAAATAGTGAGGTACAACTCAAAAATTACGTGCAAAATAGAAAAAACTCCAAAATAGGTATAATTTGTCCTATGTGTCGTGCCAAGGAGGAAAACCTAGTCCTTCTTGCAGGTCACTTTTGAAGGATGTACCAATGTCCAAATTGCGCTCATGATAGCTCATTAGAAATCCTATCCTGTCTAGCTTCTAGATCATTTTTTTTCTAATTTGAAGCTGATTTGACCCTCCAAAAGGGAAATCTACCAAGACTTCCTCTATGTGCAACGCCAACCTAAAAAATAGGAAAAAACATGATGTCTGAGTGTTTTTGGCCGTTTTTATTGATTCGTTTTGCTCCAAATGCTTAGAAAACGTACACGGGGCATGTCCTCATTATTATGAACCAAACGATGTCTTCCATTTTTCCATTGGATTCCCCAAAAGAGTGTGCAATGCCAAGGTGCTGCACATAGAGCAGAAATTTCTGTGTTTTTCAAAATTTGCCCAAAAACTCAAAAATTTTGAAAAATTTTCAAAATTGCTCAAAGTTTGTGGGATAGGCCCACAATCACATGTCAAGTTGATCTAATGAGGCATCAAAAAATATCTTCAGTTTTCCACCTCCTTTCTTGCCCTTATGGATCTCCTACATTTTATCCTTCATCTATTCAACCTTCAATATTGCAAATTTTGTTTTGGGTCTGATAGTGATGGGCCATGTGTCTAAGCATATGATATTCTCTATTAGCCTTCATTAGGAGCTTATCCAAGTGAATGTTGAATATCTCAAGCAAAAATTATCTATTATCTTCAATCGCCTTTTCTAACTACTGGTCAAAAATCAGACTTTGGGCTTCTTGTTTTTCTTTCTCCAATGCTTCTTTTGAGGCCTCTTGTCTTTGGCCTTTTCCTGATTTTTTGAGCCTCCCTCATGTGGCTTTCCCTATTTTCAAATCTCATATTCCTCAAACTCATCATCATTATGTTATTCCTCCCTAAAATCTTTTTCGTCTCTCTCGGTGATTATTCTTCGCACTTTGGAAACCCTAGGGGAGAGTAAAGAAAAGGGAGAGTGAGTGAGGGAGTGAAGGGAATGAGAGCAGGGAAAGAAATGATGAAATGAAAGCCTCAGGGGATAGGGATACGGCCACAAATATTAAGGAGATGGGGAAAAATGTTATGAAAACTTGTGAGGTGATGGGAGGTGAAAATATTAAGGGAGATGTAAATGAAAATTCAATTACAGGTCAAAGGTAGGGTGAAATCTAGGAAAAATAGTGAGATTCCTAGAAATTAGGGCTTTTATGGAAAGTAGTGTAGGGACTAAGGGATGAGGATGTCAGGGTAGATTTAGTGTCTTTAGAGGTATAGGGTGATGCAGTAGGGCTTAGGGACAATCAATTGGGACAAGTATGGTTTTCAGAATTTTGTGAAGGGGATGGGGATTTTTGGAGAGGCAAAGGAAAACTAGAGTTTCCTTGCAATTTTAGCCAACATGAAACACACACACACAAGCATAAAAATGAATATGGAGGGAGCTATAAGGGTTGAATTAATTGTATTTGAGGTGGAGAAGAAAATTTTAGGAGTTTCAGATCAATTTGGAGGAATATGGCCCTGTGCACATCACCAAACCCAGGTGCGCAGTGTAGTGTCGTTTAACACTTTGAAAACTGCTCTATGCGCAACACACTGCTCCTATGCACAGTGCCTTACCGCTATGCACAACGCAATCTTGAAATCCAATTTTAAAGGCCTTTTCGGAGTTATAATTGGGCGCATGATGGCTTTTTGGAAATATATTTCTCTTGGCTACACAATGGATCTATCAAGCACTGAAAATGATCAAGTATAGCTCCTCAAAAATTAATTCGCCCAAGACTAGTAAAAAATTCCAGAATGGGGGTGAAAAAATGAACTATTCTCTTGTAGGAAAATTTTGGAATCCTTCCTCAACTCCAAATGGAGTGAGGATAGGTCATTGAAAATTTATTCTTGTATTTTTTTCATTTGAATTATCAAGTAAGTCATTTGGACACTCCAGCTAGGAGAAAATGTGTTTTTCCCAAAGTCACTCTAGGAGTGAAGCAACTCTCCTATGGCACATGTATTTTTGAAATTTATCCCAAACCATGACACCTATGTAAAAAATGAAGGATTTTTTTCTTCTTGGACCTATGATGGACAAAAAACACTCTCACTGTTGTGAAATTCATCTGTATCTGTTGAGAAACATTGTTTGAAGTAAAACTGGACCTATGAGTGGAAAATGGCTTAACTCTTAGAATGATTTCCTTGAAAATGATGGAGACATGATTTTTATGAGTTTAGAATGAACTCATACTTATTGATATCACCTACATTATGCCTCCTCTTCTCATGTGTCTCTAATTCCATAGCAAACCCTATCTCAGTGGGAGAGGAAATTAGGGTTTAGTGCTTGTGGATAATGATGACTTAGGCATCTTTAGGAAAAGACAACTCCCTTTGAGATTTTATGAATCGCTAAAGTAGACACTTTTTTTCTTTGACACTTGATGCGTTGGAATATGGAACTTTGAGTTGGAAAAGTTTGGAGACTGAGTACTTATTACATTTGAACTGACATAAAATTACATGAATAAAAATAAAATTACATCTTGGAATGAAACTCACACTTTAAATCAAATTACAACTTTGGAAACCATCTTGGATATCATCTTTACATGGTAAAGAGACATTATTGGGATCACTCTCACACCTTTTTCTAACCTTATGAGATGGAATGGTGCATTTTTTACTTTTAACAATGAAACCTAATGACCTAATGGGACCTTGAATGACCTGACTCCATGGTTGACTTTGACTGACATAAGACATGGTGAAATAATCTTTCATAAGTGTTTTTTATTTATGTTCAACAAGACATGAAGGTGGACCAGAAAATGATCGTTTTTGTGGGAGAGTGATACTTTATTACAAGGGCTACCATCAGTGAATCAATTTTTTACATGACCGAAAGGAATGATAAAAAAATTATGAGTGGGACACCTAAAATGAATATGGAAAGAGTGATTTTGACCACTGATGGCAGAATGTGTATTTTCACACTAACATCAACTCCAAATGGGGATGATATCTCCTTGGAGGTGCCAATAACATTGTAGACCAAGTTCCTATCCATTGGGTATGGAGTCAAAATCTAAAGACTAACTGAATACTAAAAAATTGACTCAATAAACTGACTCAAGATTGGCTAAAAAAGAGGCTCGGAATTGATCTTATTCAACAAAACATTCTCTAACTGATCCATTCATCACTTGATCAATTAAAATGGAACAACCAATGCTTCCATGTAATAATTCTAGCTGTTGTCTGAATTTTTCGCAAGTGCTTGCTTATGAGCAAGAAGAAAGAACTATTGAAAAGCAACTCGCATGAAAACCTGTCAATAGATCGAATCTTGATGAAATTGCAAAGCACGAGCCCACCAACTGACCTAAAGAATGTTGTGAAAGGATATTCATAGGAATACATATTGATTTTGAGCCCATCTAATACATTACTTTTCTACTCTAGCTAGTCTTCGTACCTTGGTTTTAAAATCTCCTAACATCCGTGCTTTATTTCTTTGATGACTGCAACAAGTTGAAAAAAGGATCCTGAAACTCGTGAATGACTAATTTTTCTTGATGATCAACAAAAAAACACAAAAATTCTTCATTACTCTCCTTATATGACAACAAATCTTGGTATGATCTTTGTAATGAAGCACCTGCTGAACAAGACAATGAAGTCGGTCATGGGATCAATTTTATATCAACACTCTTTTCAGGCTCACCATTAGCTAATGGAGAATGAATTTTACTACAAATATCATCCAACACATCATCTATGGGGTTATGAAAAACTTGAAAAGACTACCGCAACCTAATTTCCTTTGGTTCTAATGAGATTGCATGACTTTCTACAACTTGCTCATCCTTTGCTTTAGAGATATTATGGAAATTTTCCTTTAAAAACTGAAATGCTTCAAAACATAATGGTAAAAAATCATCTTGCATCATTTCATCATATGTTTTAGCATCCAAGCCTTCATCTGCAATTTGAAATTCAATGGAACTTTGTGGCTACAAATTTTGAGCTAAGGAGGATTCTATGTCGCAAATGATTTTCTCAACCAATTCAGGAGAATGTTCATCATTTATAGTGTTGTCCATTCGCTTATCTGCTTGTTCATATTTTTCTCTTATTTTTGCAAATGAGGAGAAACACAAGGGTAAGGAGCTCTGATCAAAAATTTGATTATCCTCTTGATTTTCATGATCAAAACTCAATGACTGCTAATTTTTGATCGCATGAAAGTTATCTCTGATGAATTGAAATGAAGTAAAACAAAGAGGAAAATATCCTTTACTTAATTCCAAATTTTCTTCATTTTCCTTATCTCTGTCATCATAAATATGCATCGGTTTATCACTATATTCGAGTTGCTGAAACTAAACTTCCTCCTTCCACAAAACAACTGCTGATTTCTCTGCAAGATTAGCTTCTGTTTCAAGAACATGATCATCATCATACTAATAAAATTTTGGCAAATAATTAATATAATTAATGTCAAAAATCATACACATTAGATTATCATATTGTTTCTCCTTGAATTGATCTACTATAAATGAGGAGAAACACAAGCGCAAGGAGCTATGATCGAAAATTTGATTATCTTCTTGATTCTCAACACCAAAACTCAATGACTGTTGATTTCTAATCGCATGAAAGTTATCTCCTATGAATTGAAATGAAGTAAAACAAAGAGGCAAAGATCCTTCACTTACATCCAAATTTTATGCATTTTCCTTATCTGTGTCATCATATGCATCGACTGATCACTATATTCGAGCTACTGAAACTAAATTTCCTCCTTCCACAAACCAACTCCTAATTTCTCTACAAGAGTAGCTTCTGTTCGGAGAACACAATCATCATCATGCTGATCGAACTTTGGCAAATCATCAATATAAGTAATGTCACCAATAATACACATTATATTATCAGAATGTTTCTCCTCGAATTGATCTACCGCAAATGAGAAGAAACACAAGGGTAAGGAGCTCTAAATTTTTTTTTGATTATCCTCTTGATTGTCAAGATAAAAACTGAATGGCTGCTGATTTCTGATCACATGAAAGTTATCTATGATGAACTGAAATGAAGTAAAACAAAGAGTCAAATATCCTTGACTTAATTTCAAATTTTCTACATTTTCTGTATCTCTGTCATCATAAATCTGCATCATCTGATCACTCTATTCGAGCTGCTAAAACTGAACTTCCTCCTTCCACAAACCAACTATTGATTGTTCTGCAAGGTTAGCTTCTGCTTGGAGAGCATAATCATCGTCATACTGATAAAAATTTGAAAAATAATCAATATAAGTAATGTCACCAATCATACACATTATAATATTAGATTCTTTCTCCTCGAATTGATCTACAAATCCATTTTCTGATCTATGGTAGCTGGGATGAGCAAGAAATTTTTTAGGGCTCGCAATATTTTCTTTTCTTGGGATAAGTGGGTCATGATGATCTTGAATGAAAAATAAATCTCCCATGGTGATCCTTTGCATCATTTCCTCTATTGTACTCACCAAAATTTCAAGATTTACCTCTGAATATGTCAGGTTCTCTGCAATTTTCTTCTTCTCTTCTTCCTTCATATTTTCCCTTCTCATCACCAGATTAGCATCTACATATGCTTCATTGTTCTGCATCTCTTCAAGTGTTGACAGGTTTCTTGCTCTTAGCTAAAACTCCATTTCTAGATCAAAGGCATCTAGGTAATGTAAGAGAGATGAGCTAGGAGGAGGTCTCATACTACTAGATATCGAATAATAGACTTCACTGAATCTTGTAGAAAACTATTATAATGTCTCCCCTAGCTGTATTTTCAGTTAGTCAAGCTCTTCTAGAATTAGGAAAGGTTTTTGTTTAACCACCCACCTGTTGATGAAACCTTTTATGAACTGTGGGAAATCTGAGATGCTCGCTGTAGGAGAGTTTTTGAACCAAATCTTGACTTTGCCTTGCAAAGAAAGAGAAAATGGCATGATACTGACCTCTTCTTTGCCAACTTCAAAAAGGTCTAGGAAATTCTCAAAATTCTTGATATGTCTCTCAGTAGTGATGTTGTCATATTAACCATCAAACCTCGGCTGATATGGGTAATGATTTTCAGGGAAAGCATGGATTATAGGAGGTAAGATGAGAAGTTTGTATCTATATAGGACTATAGAAGTTGTAGGAGTATGTACAAAATCTATAGGATTAGTCTTGGTCTCTTTAGGCTCATTAGCTTGAAAAGGATATGTACAATTTTCAGGTAAGAGGTCTTGATATTGATCAAAATAAAAGGGAAACCTGATATTTAAACTCTTTAAATATGCAAAATCAATAATTTCATCATCTTTACCATACAACAAAATCCGGAAAACTTTCAAGATAGTTTTAGGAAAATAAAATAAGTAATTTACAGGAAATCAGATTAGATCCTGTATACAATTCCACTTTGAATACATGACCTTTGTGTAAGATCCTTCCATTTTCCTGCTGGCAAGGTCGATCCTCCAGTGGAGTCTTTACATCAAGTTGGAGTTTCCAGGTGAAGGGTTCAACCTTCATATGCATCTGATCGTTTTCCATGTTATGAAACCAACTCCAAAAATAGAAGAAAAGAGACATCAACGCCCTAGAAATCGACCACTTCAACGAGGAAACCTCCAATACATTACATAAATGAAAAATTCTTGGATGATAAAAATGACCAATACCTCCTTCTATATATAGGATTACATGGGGCCATAATATAATCCTAGCAAACCTAACAATATTAATGTAAAGGCACAGTAATAGCAATATTGGGGTTACAGGGGTACAACAATAACAATAAGGGGGCTACACTAATAACAATATTGGAGTTACAAGGGTACAACAATAAAAATAAGGGGGCAATAGTGATAACAATAAGGGAATAAACTAGTAATATAGGGACCTAACATGTCCCTCTCCTTCAAAAAAGTGTTTTCATCAATGCTTTAGTAGATCTGGGTGCTTCTGTATAAAATTATCATCCTCCCATGTAGAATATTCAGTGGGTAAGTTTTTCCACTTGATGAGATACTCTGAAATTGATCGATTTCGTAGCTATCGAGTTCTTTTTTCGTGACCGCTTTAGGTTCCAATATTATTTTTCCTTCCTCATCAAGTTTTGGAAATATTTTTTGAACTGGAATATTTTCATCTATAACCTTCTTTAAGCATGAAACATGGAAAATAGGATGCACTCGTGAAGAAGCAGGAAGCTCCAATTTGTATGCCATAGTACCAACCTTTTGCAACACCTTGTAAGGACCATAGTACTTTGGAGATAATTTATTATCCTTCTTAGCTTCCTTGAGGGACATTTGTTTGTATGGTTGTAGCCGTAAAAATACCCAGTCTCCTACATCAAAAATTCCCTCGCTGTGATGTTGATAGGTCTGTTGTTTCATTAAATTTTGTGCCAAATTTAGGTTATCCTTTAAGAGTTGGGGAACTTCTTGTTGATGCTCGATGTGATCTTCCACTGCTTGAACCCTAGAATTTTCTCTTAAAGATGATGTGATGAATGGTGGATGATATCCATAAACTGCCATAAATGGGGTCATTTTTTCTGTAGTATGGAAGGAAGTGTTATACCACCATTCAAAGAGAGGTAACCACTTGACCCATTGTGTTTTTTTATCAGATACAAAACAATGAATATATCCTTCCAAAAATTTATTCACTATCTCAGTTTGACCATTGGATTGAGGATGATAAGATGAACTATGAGCTAATTGAGTACCCAAACAAGAAAATAATTCCATCTAAAAATTTATAGTAAAAATTGGATCTCTCTTGCTCACAATAATCTTTGGGTTTCCATGTTGCTTTTGAATTGTCTCCATAAATGTAGTAGCAACTGTACTTTTTTTAAATGGATGAGATAATGCACGAAAGTGTGCATACTTTGTAATTCTATCAACTACCACCATGATGACACTCTTTCCTTCGGACATAGGTAAACCTATGATAAAATCCATTGAAATATCCTCCCAACGTTGAATTGGAATGGATAAAGGTTGTAGAAGACATAGGGTATTAATTGTCTCAACTTTATTTTTCTGGAAAACCAAACATTCTGCCACAAAATTTTGAATATCATATTTAAGGCCATCCCAAAAAATTTCTTTCTTCACCCTGTGGTAAGTTTTTAAAAATCCAAAATGTCCTCCTAAAGGAGAAGTGTGAAATTCCAAAAGAATCTTTTGTTTTAGTTGGGAATTATTACAAAGATATAAGTGATCTTTGTACCATAAGGAGTCATTTTTCGAACTAAATGTATTAGATGTACTACGATCTTGCTGCAATTTTTGAATGAGTGTCCAGACTTATCTTTCCTTCTTCCATTCATCCCTTTCTTCAGTTATCCAATCTAGTTGGATAATAGAAATGGCACAAAGCAATGCTTCCACCTCTTCATTCTTTCTTAAGAGTGCATCTGCAACAAAATTTAGCTTCCATTTTCTGTAGATTATTTCAAAGTCATAACCCAACATCTTCTTGACCCATTTTTGCTACTCTTCTAAAGATAGTCTTTGTTCCAAAAAGTGTTTAAGACTATCATAATCAGTTTTTCCTTTGAAGTGTCTTCCCCTTAGGTAAGGTTTCCATTTCTTTAGTGCATGTAGTATTGGTAACATTTCCTTCTAATAAATAGCTTTCTGTAAATACTTTCCTTTGATTGGAATATTTTCAAAAGAAATGGGTCTTCCTTCTTGCATTAAAACACCACAAATTCCATTTCCTGAGGCATCACATTCCACAATAAAGGTTTTTGTGAAGTTTTTCATAGCTAAGACCGGTGCTAGGAACATTGCATCTTTAAGATGTTCAAAGGCCTTAGTTTCTTTAGGAGTCCATGAAAATTCATCTTTCTTCAATAATATTTTTGATGGTTCTGCCATTCTCCCATAATTATTAACAATGTTGTGATAATACCTTGTTAACTCAATAAATCCTCGTAACTGCTTTATGGTTGTGGAGACTTTCCATTCCTTAATTGCTTTAATTTTGTTAGGGTCTACCTTAACACCCTTGTGAGATACAATATGACCCAGATATTCCACCTCTTGTACTCCAAAGAAACATTTGGATGTTTTCTCATATAATTGTTTCTCCTACAATAGTTTGAGCACCCTGTCAACATGTTGAACATGATGCTTCCAAGACCTGTTGTAGATTAGTATGTCATCAAAAAATACTAGCACAAATTTTCTAAGGAAGGGTTTGAAAATGGAATTCATCGACCCTTGAAATGTAGAAGGTGCATTAGTAAGGCCAAGAGGCATGACCAAAAATTCATAATGACCCTCATGAGTTCGGAATGCCATTTTTGGAATATCTTCAGTCTTCATTCTAATTCGATGATATCCTAAACAAAGATCCAACTTGGTAAAAGAAATCACTCCATGTAATTCATCCAATAATTCATCAATCATAGAAATGGGAAATTTATCTTTAATGGTGAGCTTTTTGAGCTCCCTATAATCCAGACACATGCACTATGATCCATCCTTCTTATGCACCAATACTATTGGAGCAGAGAAATAACTTTAACTAGGTTGAATTATACCAACCTCTAACATTTCTGCAATCATACGTTCAATTTCTCTCTTTTGGGCATAAGGATATATATAAGGCCTGATGTTTGGAGGAACACTTCCTAGAATCAAATTAATAACATGATCATGATCACTAATAGGTGGGAGTCCTTTGAGAGTTTCAAACACCTTGGAATGATTGTCCAAGACCTTTTGGAGATTTGTAGAAATAGATGATTTTGATGTTGGAACTTCTAGTGAGCATAATTGTGAAATTATGCCTCCTTGTTATTTATTTAGAAGCTTTTTCATGAAATTAGAGCTTATTACCTTTCTCAGCTTCCCTATGATACCCCGTAGTTTGACTTCCTTAAAAATTTCAAGAAAAGTTATTGAAAATTAAAAGCTACCATTGCCAAAGATTGTAACCATTGTACTCCTAGTACAACATCATCACCTCCCATTGGAATGGAAAGCATTGGACTATTCAATACATATTCCCCCATGGTTATCTTGATATAATGGCATTTTCCAGAGCAATTTATAGTTCCTCCATTTGCAACCATCACTTGAAATTTTGGTGCTGGGTATAGCAAACAATTCAATTCCTTGGCTACCTTACAATGAATAAAATTATGGGTACTACCTGAATCAATCAAAACTATTACCTTTTTCTTCTTGATATTTCCTTATATCTTGAGAGTTTCAGGAGTGGTATTTTTTGGGAATGCATTACATGATATGGTCAGACTCGTTTCTTCCTCTTCTATGGTTGGTTCCTTGTGTATATCCTCTTCTTTTGAATATTCTTGTTTATTTTATTCTTCCTCTTCGTAATCTATGTATAATAGCTTCTTCTTAGAACACTTATGACCTTTAGTGTATTTGCTATCACAACTATAGAAAATCCCTTTTGCTATTTTTTCTTCCGATTGTTGTGGTGTCAAACATGTAGGTTGTGGAAGTCTAGGAGTAGCAACACTTCCATATTTATATATGTGAGTAGTAGGCTTCCTTGTCACCATAATTTTACATTCAATGTTTCTTTCCAACCTGAATTCCTTTTCCAATGAATCAGGTTCCCAAACGCGAACTTCATGTTGGATGTTATCCTTTATGTTAGTATGAATCTTAATCGCAAGCGTATGAAAAAATACCACTTTAGCTGTGCATAACAAAAAAACCCTAACAAAAAATATGGCTGCCAATATATTTAGATTTTCAATTAGGTGACCAAGATAAATGCTGCAAAAATCTAAATATATGCATTAAAAGACATTAAGTAGTAAGTAAGAATAAGAGTTTCTCCATGCATCCAATAGACAAGACAAGAATATGTTGAATGAATTTTGTACTAATGGCACGTGGGAGGAAAACATAGAAGGATGTTACCAGTTCTCCTCAATGGGACGGGTTCTTGTAAGTCCTTAGCACTTCTGATGTAGAATATCTCTCTCTTGATGGTGTAGAAAACCCAGACAAAAGTGCAACTCAAAGGGAGCTTAGAATAAAAATAGTAGCAAAATATGACAATGATGGTGGATCAAAGTCAGACCAAAAGTATAGATCCAGAGTAATCTTTAGGCAACAAAATTTACTGAATAAATGGGAAAACCCTTCTATTTATAACAAAATATTGAGTTAGTCTAGATATTGGTGCATATTTAAAATATTATTAACCAAATCCAGATCCAAATTTTATGGAATATTTTATTATATATGTTGGAGAGAAAAGGAATTTGACTTGGTTCTAATCCCTTTATTTGTAAATAATAAATAAATAAATGATTTATTTATTATTTTAAGGATGTGGTTG
Source organism: Pinus albicaulis (assembly GCA_034641835.2). NCBI lineage: Eukaryota > Viridiplantae > Streptophyta > Pinopsida > Pinales > Pinaceae > Pinus > Pinus albicaulis. Next base: position 1,193,819,663 of record CM076570.1, on the reverse strand, counting down.
AGTGATAATCAAATAAATTGTGATTTATTTAATTATTTATAAATGATTTAGTCATATTTAACAAGGAATATTATTTAAATAAGGTTTAAATCATTATTCCTATAAAATAATAAGATAAATAATGATTTATCTAATTAATTTTCCTGTTTTTGGTTAAATATAACTAGGAATATTAATTAAACTGTTGTTTAACTAATTATTCCTTGAGGAAATTCAAACAAATGTATATTTATTTAATATTTCCTCATGGGGTTTCCTCTTTAGACCACAAACAACTTAATAAATGTGGTTTACTAAGTTTTTTTCATAGTGAAATCAATTTTACTTAGGGTAAAATTGGTCTTACATGGTGTACTTAGGTCCATCTAATAGTAACAGGTTAGATGACCAAAAAATGGTGTAACACTTTAAAGTCCCTATGAAGACATCAATCTTGTGTTCCTCTGGACAGTTGCCCTTATATTCAATTTTTGGAAGTCCCCAATGTGCTCCACCATTGAACCCTTTTGTTTGAGATTTATCAATTGGCTAAAGAAGGTGTTTCTTTTTGTATCCTCATAATGTGTTATCATTTTCTCAGTAAAAATTGCCCAAGTGAGAATTTTTTTACTGTACTAAAGCCATTAATACCATACAAATGTATTTTGTTCTAAATGTAAAGTTGTAATGCGTACCTTTTATGTGTTTTGCACATTATTGAGATCAAAATATTGCTCCATCTGTAGTATCCATGTTATGGGATCCTTGCCATAAAACTTGCTCATATCCATATTTGGAATATGGTGGTTCTTCCATCCAACATTAGAGTTTATGATATCATGATTAACATTTATTTTTTTGTCATCATGACTTTCCTCTACTATATTTTCGCCATTGGTAAACATTTCTTGTGTCAACCTTGCCAAACCTTCGATGTATAATTTTAGATCATTCTTCATGTTTTCCATTTTTCTGTCGATATTAGATTTCATGCCAACTTCCATGTCATCCATATTAGCTTCCAAACCATTCATCTTAGCTTCCATACCTTTCTTGAAACCATCCACCTTAGTTTCCATGGCTTTCTTCAAAACTTCGATTTAATTTTTTGTTTCTCTTTGCGATATGTGCACTTGCTCTTGTAATTTTGATATCTCATGTTTCATTTCTTCATGGTAGAGATTTTTGAAGGCTTAATGGGTGTTGAATTATTTATAGGGGGAATTTTAGAACCCAATACTGATATCTATTCTTCAATATGCCCTTGGAATAAATTCAAACTAATTTTTTCAAACGAGACGTATGTAATTCGAAAAAAACACACACATTTTTCTTGGTTTTAAGGAGCTTGATATTGAAAATGAATTATCTCTATGATTTCAGATATTAAATATCTAAAATTGGGCCCTGTAGTAGCCCTCTGAATATTCTTTCAAATTTTAGAGGTCTGACGTGATTTGGATTCTTCAAGACAAAATTATGCCAAATATCCCACAATGTCCTAATTATGGATTGGTTCCATAGGTAAACCTTTTACGGCGTGCCGCATTTCACTGTTTCCTCCTTTAGCTCTAAAATTGATACAGATTAAACTAAATCCCATGTACTTATGCCCAATTTTTACAGAATTCCAATCTAATTCTCAGAGAGAGAGTTATGACGATCTTCCCATGGTCACCTCTTTGAGATGAAATTTGGGAGCTTGAAAAATCCCTAACTTCCACAGACACTATCTCTGACAATATTTCGAATCAAATCTGAATTTTTTCCATGACATTCCTTAGGATTGTGGCTTCGCTCTGTGAAAATTTCAGCTTATGAACCCTCATAAAAAAAACATTATAGTACAAATGCCATGATGACCTGTTTACGTTAAATTCAAGAGCCTGCAAAAATTCGTAAATTGAATAGATCATATCTCCGAAAATATTGCGAACCAAGATCTGAAATTTTTCCACAATGTTCCTTAGCATTTCAGCTTTGATTTATAAAAAATTCAACTTCTAAACGTTCATAGAAAAAATGTTATAGCGAAAATTCCACAATGACCTATTTGGAGCAATGAAACCCTAGAATCGAAAGCTCTGATACCAAATGTTATTAAACCAGCTCAAAAAATAGAAGAAAAGAGAGATCAACACCTTATAAATAAGCTACTTCGAGGGGCCAACCTCCAATACATTACATAAATGAACAATTATTGGATGATACAAATGACCAAAACCTCCTTTTATATATAGGAGCCCATGGGGCCACAATATTATCCTAGTCGACCTAATAATAATAATGTAAGGTCAAAATAATAACAATATTAGGGTTACAGGGGTACAACAATAACAATAACAGAGCTACACATAACAATAAAGGACTAAACTAGTAATATAGAGACCTAACAGTCCACCATCAAAAAATAGATCTAAACTTTGTCGATATTTCCCAGGGAAGATACAATCTTTCACTTCCCTAGTATGATGGCCAATATGTTATCACTCACATTGAACCTCAGGCTGAAGAAGGCAATTCCAAGGTAACCTCAAACCACATTTAGCTAAGTAGCTAGACCTACTAGGCAAGGAGAGGGCTCTCTCCATAAGGATCACAACCAAGATGTCTGAGTAAAGAAGATATTAGGCTAGGCATAGTAGCTCAAGGTTTTGATTGTTTTGATAGGTTTGTGCTGGATTAGAAGGAGAAAAACAGTCAGGACAAGGAAAATCAGGTCAAAATTTTTAGGGTGTTCTATGGGGTGAGGTAGGCATAGTAATTTGGAACATTATGCTTTCAATGGGTGGGATGATCAAGACAGGTGAGTAGCTAGAAATAGCATGGTTAAATCAAGGGTTCTTTCTAAACTAAAGAAATTACAAACCGTGGATGTCTACCCAAAACATAGCATATGAGAATGGATTCTTGTTATCTAACTTTCATACATTCACTTAATAGAAATTAAATGATGGATTAAATAAAGAAAACATTCTAACATATGAGCACAAAAGGAGAAACTAAAACTAAACATGATACCACAGAGATCCAAAAAAATAGCTGCAAATTTGATTAATATTCCTGCTCAGAACTAATACAAAGTGTGTCTCTTCAAAGGCCAAGCATCCAACTGAGTCTAACCCTTTCTAATGAGAAAGAAGAAGAATATATAGACCTCAAAACAAATCATACTATCCTCAGGGGGTCGAATCCATGAGATGAGGATCAATTTCCACCAAATTCTGAACAAGAATCTAAAGACTAGGAAGACCCAACAACTTGCCTCTCAAAGAGAGGAAACTGATTCATTTGACATCTAGAGGACTAAAGCTAATGGATATAGATATATTAAACTAATCCCCATCATAATTACATTCATATTTATCAATTACATCTGTGAAAACCAAAAATAGTGAGGTAAAACTAAAAAATTACGTGAAAAATAGAGAAAACTCCAAAACAGGCAGAATTTGTCCTATGCGCAGTGCGAAGGAGGAAAAATTAGCCCTTCTTGTAGGTAACTTTTGATGGACTTCCGATGTCCAAATTGAGCTCATGATATCTCATTGGAAATCTTGTCCTGTCTATTTTCTAGACATTCTCTTGGTTTCTAATTTGGAGCTGATTTGACCCTCCCAAATTGAAATCTCTCAAGACTACCTCTATCCGCAGCACCAACCTGAAAAAGAGTCAGAAGCATGATTTTTTGCATTTTTTGGCCCTTTTTACTAACCAATTTTGCTCCAAACACTTAGCAAATTACAGGGGGAATGTTGTAATATCCCAAATTGGGAATGCTTAGAAAGGCATGCCTGAAAAACACATTTTTTAGGAATGTATACTACAAGATTGGAAACCAAAACTTGGATCCCTTGGATATGATAATCTAAGACCCAAATCCAATAGGAGATCTGAAACAAATCAAACTAGGTGAGGTAAACAGACCTCCCACACCTAGTATGGCTTGAAAAATGCCCAAGGAAGGGACTACAGCAATACAAGACAACACTGCCCAGAAAATAGCGAATTTCAGCCCAATATATGTATGAGACCAATATGGAGGATCACTAATCACTTATACATCAGCAAAATAGATTTATAATATGGCCCATACAATGTACAAGGGGAAAATAAAAGACTTTGATGAAGAAACCCTCAAGAATGAGGTGCTGCAACAATGTATTAGGCTATAAGAAGGCTTGGTAGTGCTATATTAAGAGATGTAGTAGTTTTACATTACAATTATGATCTAGAACAGATATTTGTACAAAATATTAGATCCATATCAGATATGTACACTAGATGAGTTCCTCTACGAATTCCCCTTGGGGTTTTGAGCAAAACATGAAGTACAAAGAGTAGATCTAAGATCTAAATTTACAAATCTGTAGTAATATTCAGAATTTATGAAGTAAATACAACAATAAGAAGATCATATCTGAAAAAGAAATGGATTATATTCCTAATCCATGGATCACCACAGTGAAGGGAAGAACCCCACACTAGAGATCTCTCCTCCAAAAGTATGCCAAAACTCCCTGCAACTGTATACTTGCAAATAATGCAATTATGGGAGAGAAACTGCGCTGTAGGCTCTGGTACTGATTTTTCCTAATGCCAAGGTCTGATTATGCAGCTCCAAAGATCCGATACACTCTTCTCAATGAGATAGAAGACTCTCCCACTGAAAAGAGGCACTAGGTTGGCCTAGATCTGAGAAGATCTAGCCTTCACTTGTTGCAGATTACAAGGACAACCAAACCCTCAATAGGATCTGCGTTATAGTTGGAATATGTAGCTTTTCCAAATGCCTGATAGTGGACAAGATCAACAAGTCTCCTCCTTGACCTACTCAATGGAAGAGGTGGTATTCCCGCTCGGGAACACCCAGTGCTAAACAACACTATTCTTAGCTAAACAACAAGAGAATAAGAAATGTATAAACAGAAAATATCTTCAAAAAATTTCATATCATGAACAACCTTCTCTTGATGTCTTCTTCTTCCTTTTATAATATAGAAAGCTTTCCAAACCCTAAACAAAATTGATGATTTAGCTCTGTTCACATGTGTAGCCTCCAACTAAAACTGTGATGTGCATCTAGGAGGTTCGTTGCATCTAGACAAAGCTCTTGATTTGGTCCTGGTTGACTTGGTCAATTGATCCAGCCTCTCTCAAACTTAAGTGTGCTTATGAGAATAGCTCAGATTTAGCCTTGTTCACATTGAGAATTGATTTTATTTAGGATCCACTCCTCAAATATTAATGTTGTTGACTTGGTCAAATTTGACTTTTTCCACATGCAAAAGTCCCTGTTCACACATGAGGGTGTGAAATATAACTCTTATGTTGATCCCTTTTCACATTATGAGGAATTTTATTCATATTTTTATTATGCATGAGCCTCCTTACCCATTTCTTCTTCTCCTAAGTGAAATCATCAAAAATTAATATTCCAATTTGCTGCATGAAAAATTTTGGAATATTACGGGCCTCCCATCCCAAATGTTTCTTTTCCTCAGGAAACTGCAAGGATATAAATGAAGAGTCTCCTCTCCTCCTACTATAGCATCCACATATAATGAACTCCTCCAAAGAATGAGATGTTGTTTGATCAATGAATCTCCATATTGCCCCTCCCAAGCATGCAAGTTAGCCAAATAGCCATCATCATGGATAAGTAAAGTACTTAAGGGGGAAATAAGGTGCTATATAGAGGCCCTATTAAGGCAAGGAGTCTGAAATGTATTGGCAAACATATTTCCCAAGTAGACCCTCCATCCCCAAGAAATCATCCATACATAATGAGTCACCGCCCAACATGGCCAGTCCTGAAAATGTTCCTTCACCTTGAGCTTCTGCAAAGTAGGTGGGCTGAAAATATGAACATGGTAGACAAAGTAGCCTACCCCATGTTATCTTCCTCTCCACTTATGATAAGTGTAGAGCATATGTTGATCCTGGGCTGCAATAATGTTTCCCTCAAGTGGCAAGATGAATACTAGATCTCCAAAGATCTCCTCCCCAACGTTGTGAATCAAGCTGGCCCAAATAATTCCATATGTGATGGATAGGAAATCATCACTATATGGCATCCCATCAATCTCATGGGCCACCTCAAAAGGAAATAATTTTTTGGCTGTGGTGGCCATATCTCCTCCCATGCTCCCATTAGAAAATGCAATGAAGAAAGTGTGGGAATCCTCTTCCCAAAAGGACACATCCAACCCATGCGTCTCTCTCCCAAACATGATATCAATAGAAATAAGTACAATATCAGCAAATGAAATCGTGACCAACATCAAAATGAGGGAAATAATGAAGGTTTATTATGGTGCAGGAAGGTACTAACAGTCTCCCAAGTAGTTACAGCGCAGTTTTTCAAACTGCTGCTTCATAAAATTACATGGCAAGTTGTTTCTTGATACATGGATGATTATGTATGTTATATCATCTACTAATGAATGGTAAATGGTTGTGTAAATCAAAGCAACATACATGAAATAATACAACACTTTCCCATGGCCATGTAAGATATGGTTGTCTCCATCATACATTTTGGCCCAATTTTGATCATGGAGCTCAATGAAAAGCATTCCCTTTTGTGAAGCAATGCACCTCATGAAGAGAATTGAATCATGTGCTGCATGAAGATCCTTCCTCTTATACCCAGAAATCCAAGCCAAGAAGAACATATCACAATAATAGATGTCTCCATCCACTACTCCATCCTTCTCACGACCTCCTTGTCCATCAGGTTCTTCAAGAGTGAAGTGATCCTAGGGACACTCCATCCATAAGTCCATGCTCCAAAGTCACATCATTGTTGGCCTATGAAAATAGGCTCCTACCAGCTCCATTCTTTCACATGCATATTGTCAAATACATCTCTCATAATGCTACTACACATAAGAAGTTCCTCCCAAGGTGGAAGCACCTCTTGATCATCCAAGGCTAAGGAGAAGCCCTTTTGCACCATGAGAGTGCCATCTCATTCTCCTACAACATCATGCAAAGGGTGAGAGCAAGTCTTCCCTTTATCTCCAAAGAACATCCAAACCAATTTTTTTTTTTGATGCTCCCACATACCTCCATCATAAAAATCATGTGGTGAAGACATAATGATTGGTATGAATAATGCCATATCATTATAATGCATCCACACTCCTTGCTTCCCATTCATGCAAGTATCCTGCCAAGTTCCTTCCACCCACACACCCTTAGAAAAAAAAAATGTCTCATGATGGCCAAAGTCTCTCAAGAGTAGCCAATGCAACTTTTCCTCTCGCTGCCCGATGTCATAGATTTGGAAGTGGATCGCTAGCCTCTTGCTCTCCACCCACATCCACTCAACCACTTATGGATGTCTCCTTCCATTCTACATCTTGGTACTCCTCCAATAAGGGTTACCATCCTCCCAAATCAGTTTCCTCTTCTTGCATTTCATGGAATGTTGAAATGTAACTCCTTGTAGATCTTCTAGAAAAGACCTCATACCCATAACTACCTTGAATCTATCAAGATACAAATGAGATGAGGGTAAAAAATATTGAAGAACCTTGCACTCCATGATATGTTTAAGTGCACATCCAATGAGATCTCTCCATGAGACCTTTCCCTCATCAATGATCCTCCAAAACCAATAAGGTCTTGGATCTGCTACAAGTAGAAGTTTCTCTTTGAGATGTGAAATTCTCATGAAGAAAGTGTCATCTGGAAAGGAGAAAGTTTTTCTCACCTCAACATGTCTACCATCTATCATAATTTTCTCCAAATCTTCAAATCCCACCCTCAAATGTGGTATGAAATCCAATAATGGATCATGAGGATGATGGTTCACGTCTCCCTTGAATGGCTCAAGTTTGCACAGCAGAGTGGAATTCTGTTGCTCTAGATTAGGGGTATGCAATGATGTATTTCTCTCCATAATATTTTCTGAATAGAAGAGGGAAACTTAGACATGGCTTGGTGAAACTTGGAATCATCTTCTATGGCTGTAAGGGCTTCTTTCTCGAATGTGTTGTCTTCCCCAACTGTTGAAGGTGAAGGCTGCTCCTCCATGATTGTGACAGCACTGGTACATACCCCCTCAAGTGGTGGTGAGGGCTCCTCCTCCTTTGATCATTCTTCATCAAACCTATTGATTACCCTCTGAGTAAAATCTACAAAATAAGATACTTTTTCATGACTCATATGGCTGAACCACCAATTTCTTGCTTTACCCTCGAGGGGCAACACTGCAATCTCCACTCCATCTCTCTCTTCCACTGGATGCAATAGGAAGAATGAATAAAGTATTCTTGCCCAAGTCCTTGCTGTAGAAGACCCATGAAAAGTGGACAATAGAAACATATTTCCTTTGATTCTCCTTTTGCTGTAAGGTTTACTCTCTTCCTCTAGCTGGATGAACTGCGGTAAGGCTAGAGTCTCCTTGAAGACTCTAGGTTGAGATTTGTACTCAACAAGGTATTCACTTAGAATATGATGATATAAGTGTTATTCACGCTTATGGTCTTCTCCTCTTTGAGAATATGAATTGCATGGCTCTTCCTCTCCTTGAAACCCTCTAGGAGTTTCATTGCATCTCTTCTCCTTCATCTACTCAACCTCCTTGGAGAGGTTCTTTCTGGATCTAAAAAGTGATGAGAGCAAGTTCATTCTTCTCATCATCTTGATCTATGCTCTTCCTTATTTTTATTCTTATTATTCTGATAGCATAATGGATGGAACTCATAGGCAGAGCCAATATTATGCTTTGATACCACTGTAATATCCCAAATTTGGATTGCTTAGCAAGGCATTCATGAAAAATGCATTTTTCAGTAATCTATGCTATAGGTTTGGAAACCAACCCTTGGATCCTTTATATCTGATAATCTAAGACCAAATCCAAGAGGATATCAGAAACAAATCAATCTAGGTGAGGTAAACAGGCCTCCCACACCTAGTATGGCTTGAAAAATGCCCAAGGAAGGGACTATAGCAATACAACACAACACTACCCAAAAAATAACACAGTTCAGCCCAATATATGTAGGAAACCAATATGGAGGATTATTAATTAATTATACATCAGAAAAACATATTTATAACATCTCCCATACAATGTACAAGAGGAAAATAGAAGAATTTTATGAAGAAACTCTCAAGAATGAGGTGTTGCAACAATGTATTAGGCTGCAAGAAGGCTTGACAGTGTTATATTAAGAGTTGTAGAAGTTGTACATTAAAATTCATATCTATAACAACTCTATGTACAGAATATTAGATCTGTATCAGATCTGTACACTAGATGAGTTCCTCTACAAATTCCCCTTGGGGTTTTGAGCAAAACATGAAGTACAAAGACTAGATCTAAGATCTAAAGTTGTAGATCTGTAGTAATACTCAGAATTTATGAAGTAAATACAACAATAAGTAGATCAAATCTGAAAAATACATGGATTAGGTTCCGAATCCATGGATCACCAGAGTGAAGGGAATAACCCCAACACCTGAGATCTCTCGAAAAGTATGCCAAAACTCCCTGCAGCTGTATACCTGCAAATAACGTAGTTATGGGAGAGAAATTGTGCTGTAGGCTCTGGTATTGATTTGGCCTGATGCCAAGATCTGAATATGCATCTCCAAAGATCCAATACACTCTTGTCAATGAGACCAAAGATTCTCCCACTAAAAAAAGGCACTAGATTGGCATAGATCTGAGCAGATCTAGCCTCCATTTGCTATAGCTTAGAAGGAAAACCAAACCCTCAACAGGATCTGCATTGTAGTTCGAAGATGTAGCTTGGCCAAACTCCTAATAGTGGACAAGATCAACAAGGCTCCTCCTTGAGCTACTCAATGGAAGAGGTGGGATTCCTGCTCAGGAACACCCAGTGCTAAACAACACTATTCTCAGCTAAACAAAAAGAAAATAAGAAATGTCTAAACAGAAAATTTCTTCAAAAAATATCATATCATGAAAAACCTTCTCTTGATGTCTTCCTCTTCCCTTTATAAGATAGAAATTCTGCCAAACTCTAAACCATCTCAATGATTTAGCTTCATTCACATGTGTAGCCTCCAAATAAAACTGTATTGTGCATCTAGGAGGTTCATTGCATCTACACAACGGTGTTGATTTGGTCCTAGTTGACTTGGTCAATTTATCCAGCCTCTTTCAGACTTAAGTGTGCTTATGAAAATAACTCATATTTATCCTTATTCACATTGAGCATTGATTTTATTTAGGATCCACTCAAATATTAATGTTGTTGACTTGGTCAAACTTGACTTTGTCCACTTGCAAAAGTCCCTTTTCACACATGAGGGTGTGAAATCCAGCTCTTATGGTGATCCCTTTTCACATTATGAGGGATTTTATTCAGATTTTTATTATGCATGGGCCTCCTTACCCATTTATTCTTCTCATAAGTGAAATAATCAAAAATCAATATTACAATTTTTTGCATGCAAATTTTGGAATATTACAAATGTCCTCATCATTATGAACCTACTGATGTATTCCGCTTGTCCATTGGATACCCCAAAATAGTGCGCAACGCCAAGGCCCTGCACATAGAGCATAAATTTCAGTGTTTTTCGAAATTTTCCCAAAAACTAAAAAATTTCCAAAAAAAATCAAAATTGTTCAAAGTTTGTGGGATAGGCCCACAATCACATGTCAAGTTGAGATAACGAGGCATCAGAAAGTATCTTTAGTTTTTCACCTGCTTCTTTTCCTCCTCGATCTCCTTTAGTTTATCATTCATCTATTTTACCTTGATATTGCAAATTTTGTTTTGGGTCTAATAGTGATGGGCCATGTGCCTGAGCATCTGATTGTCTCGGTTAGCCTTCATTAGCAGCTTCTCCAAGTGAATGTTGAATCTCTCAAGCCACACTTCTTTATTATCTTCAATATCCTTTATCAACTGCTGGTCAAAAATCAGACTTTGTGTTTATTGCTTTTCATTCTCTAATGCTTCTTTTGAGGCCTCTTGTCTTTGGCCTTTTCTTGATGTTTTCAGCCTCCCTTGTGTGGCCTTCTCTATTGTGAAACCTCATCTTCCTTAAAATCATCATCACTGTGTTATTCCTCCCTATAATCTCTATCGTCTCTCTCCATGTTTGTTCTTGGCACTTTCGAAACCCTAGGGGAGAGGAAAGAAAAGGGAGAGTATGTGAGGGAGTGAAGGGAATGTGAGCAAGGAAGGAAATGAAGAAGTGAGGGCTTTAGGGGATAGGGATAGGGCCACAAAAATTAAGGGAGATGGGGAAAAATGTTATGAAACCTTGTGAGGATATGGGAGGTTAAAATATTTAGGGAGATGAAAATGAAAATTAAATTACAGGTCAAAGGTAGGGGGAAATCTAGGAAAAATAGTGAGATTCCTAGAAATTAGGGCTTTTGTAGAAGAGGGTGTAGGGACTTAGGGATGAGGATATAGGGGTAGGTTTAGGGTCTTTAGAGGTATAGGGTGATTTATTAGGGTTTAGGGACAATCAATTGGGACAAGGAGGGTTTTTGGAAGTTTGTGAGGGGGATGGGACTTTGGGAGAGGCAAAGGATAACTAGGGTTTCCTTGCAATTTTAGCCAACATGAAACAAAAACAGAAGCATAAAAATGAATATGGAGGGAGCTATAAGGGTTAAATTACTTATATTTTAGGTGGAGAAGGAAATTTGAGGAGTTTTAGAGAAATTTGGAGGAATCCACCCATGTGTGCAGCATGAAACCTAGGTGGGCAGTGTAGTATTATTTAACACTATGAAAAATTATCTATGCACAACACACTACTCCTATGCACAACGCACTACTCCTATGCACATTGCACTACTCCTATGTGCAACACCTCATTGCTATGCACAATGCCATATTGAAGTCCACTTTTTAAGACCTTATGGGAGTCAAAATTGGGTGCATGATTGTGTGTTCGAAGGAGGTTTTTATTGGCTACAAAATGGACCTATCAAGCACTGAAAATGATCACTTATATCCCTCAAAAAGAAATTCTCCCAAGACTGGTAAAAATGTGCAGAATGGGGGTGCAAAAATGAAGTGTTCTCTTGCAGGAAACTTTTGGGGGCCTTCCTCAACTCCAAATGGAGTTTATGATATCTCATTGGAAAGATATTCCAGTATAGTTGTCATTTGAATTATCATTCAAGTCATTTGGACACTCCAACTAGGAGAAATATTATGTTTCCTAAGGTCACTCTAGGAGTGAAGAAACTCTCATATGGCACCTGTATTTTCGACATTTATCCAAAAGCATGAAACCTGTGGAAAAACAGAAGGAAAATTTTCTTCTTGGACCTATGATTGACAAAAACCTCTCTCAATATTTTCAAATTCATCTCTATTTGGTCAGAATCATAGTTTGAAGTAAAATTGGCCCTTTGAGTGGAAAATGGCTTAGCTCTTGGAATGATTTCCTGGAAAATGATGGAGACATGATGTTTATGAATTTGGAATCACCTCATACTTACTGATATGACCTACCTTATGCCTCCTATACTCATATGTCTTTGATTCCATAACAAACCCTAGCTCAGTGGGAGAGGAAATTAGGTTTTAGTGCTTGTGGAAAATGATGAATTAGGCACCCTTGGAAAAAGAAAACCCCCTTTGACATTTGATAAATTGTTGAAGTAGTCACTTTTTGTATTTGAAACTTGATGTGTTGGCATGTGGAACTATGAGTTGGCAGCCTTGGAAGACTGATTACTTATTACATTTGAACTGACATAAAATTACATGAATAAAAATAAAATTACATCTTCGAATGAAACTCACACATGAAATCAAATTACAACTTTGGAAAACATCTTGGAGATCATATTTACATGGTAAAGAGACATTATTCGGATCACTCTCACACCCTTTGTTGACCTTATGGGATGGAATGGTACATTTTTTAATTTGAACAATGAAACCTGATGACCTAATGGGACCTTGAATGACCTCACTCCATGGTTGACTTTGACTAACATAAGACATAGTGAAATAATATTTTCAAAAGTTTTTTTTTATGTTCAACAAGACATGAAGGTGGGACAACAAATGATAGTTTGTGAGGGAGAGTGATACTTTATGACTAGGGCTACCATCATTGAATCAATTTTTTACATGACCTAATGGAATGATAAAAAATTTCTAAGTGGGAAACCTAAAATTAATATGAAAAGAGTGATTTTGATCAGTAATGGAAGAACCATATTCTGACACTAACACGTCACACATCACACTTCGACGAATTTAATATTTACCTTTCTAGCTAACTTGTAAAACTTGTGATATGCGAAGTGTGATTGGGCCCCACCAGTTATCACACATTGCATGTCAAAATTTTTAAATTTTACCTTTGCGACTAATTTTTAAAACTTGCGAGGTGTGATTTGTGATCACGCCCCACCGCATCACATATCGCACTTCAGCGAATTTAACTTTTACCTTTACAACTTATCCTTTATCATTTTTTATTTGTGATTTGCTCTTGGGTCGCATCACGAGTTAAATATTTTAACTTGAGGGCACTTAGGAGTAATTCCTAAATGTTGCAAAGTGCGCCATGCACTGCATTAAGTATCGAAGGGTGAAAACCGGTGGAAAATAAGGAAAATGGTAAAAGCAAAGATTTGCACATGGTTTGGGGAAAATGTGGTAAAGGAATGGCGGGTGGAAAATAATAGAATTTCAGACTTTAGACATAAGTGGGTTTTATCAAGTAATATGTCCCAAAAAGGTTAAGTGTGTGGGTTTTTGGGGTTTTAAATGGCAGTTCAGATCATGGGAGTGTCATAATTTGGTAAAACAAAAGGTATCAAGAGGGTAGATGGAATAAATGAAGGCAATATGGACTTTCTGATCATCATACTTAATCATCAACACTTTCCTCTTTTAACTGAATTAAGTGGCAGATAGATTCATTTGATCCTCTTGACGGTCGGGATCTCCATTTCTTTTCTGAAAATAAATGATAGTCATGGAATATTATTTTGAGTATGAAAAATATAAGAAGTAATCAATCACCTTGTGATACTGTAAAATACAGGAATGTAACAAAAGGGAGTAGGATAGTTGTCTTTTGGACAAGAAATATTGACATCCCAATAATCTCAGTAAAATTTTGTAATCAAGGGGTTCGTCAATGACCTCAACTTCAACAATTTTTATTTTTCCCATAGTTCAACATGCAGGTTATTGATGATACCGCAAGGCTTATATGTACAAATGTCAAAAGATTTCAACATCATAGGTGATTGAGATAGGCACGGTGAGCCATGTGACTTCTATCATTTTAGAGATATAATGCATGTAGATGATCCCTAATCAATAATAGTACAATGAAAAAGGTGATTGAGAACATTTACTTGGATGGATAATGCAAATTATGCTGGTAATTGTGCCACATAGCCCATATGATCAAAGAATACACGATTGGAATATGAAGGATTGATTCCACCAATTTCTGATGACAAAACCTGCTTTTGGGAGGGATAATTTTGAAGTACCTCAAGCATCCTCATAGCTGAAGGGGAATGAGCCAAATATTCAACTATATTAAAATTTTGAGTAGCTCGACCTTGAGAATTGAATGTCGATTTATGGACGAATCTGTTTGGTGGCTTTATCATTAACTCAGGAAAAGCAGTTGGCGGAATAGATTCCATGGACGAGTTCATGGTCGAGGTACTAGGTTGATTAGTAGCATGACTACCATAATATTTATTATGCATTGACAACAAAACAACAGTTTTTGGCTTTGTGACAGATAGCATAAGAACTTGGGAACTAGAAGTTGGATCCGTAGCAACCATATTTGTATCTGGATTTGGAAATGGATATGTCAACACAGTGGATGCAGTGGAGGTCTTAAGAAATTTTGAGACTTCGGCGCTGTGGGGATAGTCTCGAAAAAAGTGCTCCTCATTACATATATTTCAAGGGTAATGAGGTTTTTTATTGCTCCCAAATTTTTGATCAGATGATTTTCCTTGCAAGGTTGAATTTTTATTTTTGTTCGCCTTCCCCTTTTTCTTACTTCTGGGTTTCTTGTCACTTTTTCCTTTGTGAGATGAAACGACATGAATTTCAAAAGAAGGTTCAGGATCAAATGCATTAGAGTGGTTTGTTCTTGAAATAATATCATACTATCATAACTGATGTTATATTACAGATCCTTCATTCTAAACAACAGTAGCAACTTTACTTCACTGCTTGACTCAAAAGGATGGGAAAAAACAGTGATTTAAGACCTAAAAAGGTCATTTTCAGAAATATGCCTAAAAAAAAGGAAAGGGATGGTTGAATATGTTAGCTTATGTCATGAGGGACTCCCATACAAAATTTCAGCTTAAAAAAATCATTCTAGCTAAGTTAAACAACTCTCCCACTCCCGGAATGGCTTAAAAATGTTGATTTCCCATGACCTAGAGTATGCATCATGTGACTAAAGCATATGCAGCGTAACTTTCTAAAGGAATTAGGTGAAAATAAGTATGAAAATTAGTGAATCAGACCTATGATATGATTTATGCAATATATTAGAGAAATACAGGAGTTTAACATGGATCAAGGCTTCAAAATGAGACACTACAACACAAGAGAATGCAGAATAAGATTGACAGTGTAATTTACAGAGCACTGAAGTAGTGTCTTATAATATTCCAGATATAGGGTAGATATTTACATAAAATTATAGATCTATTACAGATCTATATGCCAAAGAGGCTCTTCTTTACACGCCCCTTGGGGATCTCAACAAAAGATGGATATCAATGAATAGATTTGAGATCTAAGCCACATATCTGTAGTAATATTCAGAAATTTCTGAAGCATATTATACATAGAAGATCATATCTAAAATTAACATGGATTGGTTGGCCAATCCATGGATCGCCACAGTGAAGGGAAGGGTCCCTTTCACCACAGATCTTTCCTCCAAACTAATACACAAAACCCCACTGCAACTCTGCCTGCAGAAAGGATGTAGTCTCTTCAAGGAACTACGCTGATGGTCATGCAGAATACTTTGGCCTGATGCCAAGATAAAAAAATAAAGCTCCAACAATGGATGCACTCTTCCACGAGGTTAAAAGACACACTCATTGAGAAGATGCTCCAATACAAGCTAGATCTGAATAGATTTAGTATTCCACCTCCTGCAGCTTACAAACGTAAGAAAACCCTCACTGGATCAATGTTGCAGTTGGAAGTAGAAGCTTGGTCTCCAACCTGATAGTGGACAAGCAATACAAGCTCTCCCAAGAGCTCCTCAATGGGAAGAGATGGAACTCCTAAATAGGAAATTCCAATTCAATCTAGGCTAAGCAACCAAGAAAGTTGTTTTTCTAAATAGACAGCAATTCAGAAATCAAATCATGAGCAACCATCATATATTTCCTTCCCCTTCCTTTTATAATATGAGAGCTTGCCAAAACCCTAAACCATCTAAAAGGTTTAGCTCCTTTCACATTTGTAACCTCCAACTAGATTTGCGTTGTTTATGTTGGTAACTTGAATTTGGACAGTGTTGTATATTTGGTCAAGGTTGAACTAGTCAAGTGGATTTGTTCTTTTCACAGTCAAGTGTGTTTATTAAAGAGGCCCAGATTTACCCTTTTTCACATTGGGCATGTATTTATTACTTTAATAGGAGTTTTTGACCCTTCCTTACATAATTATTCTTTGATCAAAGAGAACAAAATGAAATTGAATATTCCTATCAAAATAGGAATATTACATTCCTCCCCTCCAAAATGTTGCTTGCCCTCAAGCAACTTACAAGGACTTGCAAAATCTTCCAATGGAATTGTCTCCTTCAAGGGTAAAAGTGTGCTTTTGGTGAATGAACCAACCAGCTGTCATCATAGAGAAGTGGGAGACACATAGAAATAGTTTCTTGTTTTCCATTGCTCTCCTCAAGGCATGAGAGATAATAAACGCAAGGTACTTCAACCCCATGAGAGGCTTCAATCTCCATGCTATCATCCAAAGAAAGTAGGCCATATTGGGTAGCTCACAGAAAAAGTCACGAATAGGGGCTCCATACATGGAAATGATAGATGAGGATACTCAACTGATGCTGTCTCTCTTTCCATTTTTGATGAATGTGGAGCTGCTGATCCTGGGCTGCAATAAAATAGTCCTCATGAAGCCAAAAGGAACATGGACCTTCATGATTTCCTTCTTTGATTCTAGTGAGTCTCCTTACCCAATCTCCCATGCATATAGTGAGTATATTTTCTTCACCATATGTGCTCCAGAAAGAAGCATGGACTAAGTGTCATATGATATATTGGATGGTGACAATAGCCCTCCCCTTGAGACCAGCATTGTCCATCATCTTACTGCCTCAAATCACGGTACAATAAGTGGTCATCCCACCACCTTCTTTCTGAAGTAAGATTCTCCAAAGCTTGAAAATGATAGATTATAATAGGTGTTGGCTGAACATGATCCCAGCAACACTTGCCTTGCTCCAAGTGCTCCCTTGTGAGAGATCTTTTCTCATGACATAAGTCCAATAA
Source organism: Pinus albicaulis (assembly GCA_034641835.2). Taxonomy (NCBI): domain Eukaryota; kingdom Viridiplantae; phylum Streptophyta; class Pinopsida; order Pinales; family Pinaceae; genus Pinus; species Pinus albicaulis. The sequence continues at coordinate 1,193,802,184 of CM076570.1, read as the reverse complement.
ATGACCCTTTGCATAAGAAAACATAGTATATAAGGCAACAATTATATAAGGCCCTATCCTCTTCTGGAAATACAAATGAATATGGGATATTTCATCCCCAATGGACACATCCACACAATGTGTCATTTATCCTTTCATGTTCATAACAAATATTGGAGAATTTTTATCATCATGATATAAACAAGCTCCCTCATACCATCTCATGAGAAGGTTACATTCTCCCCCAGCCCAAGGTACATACATGATTATGATATTCATTCTAAACATAAATACATGTACATACATCATAGGTATAAGCAAATGTATGGACATGGAATTCATCATGGGGTGCTCATACTTTCTTCTTTTCAACCAAAGCATCCATGCCTCCTTCCTATGCATTCCTTTCTTGAAATACAATGCATGAGACAAGAAAATGAAAAACTTTGGGTGGTACCCACACTCACCCAATAGAAACCCGTGCAGGTCATCTCCTCCCTGCTTCAGGTCTAGATGTGGTAAGTGGTTTACATGCCACTTAATTTCTACACTTATCATTCCACGATGGCTGAAAGTGAAATGTATATTTGGTGCTTTATGGAAGCACCTATCATGCTGCAAGACCTCCCTTAGCCCATCAAGAGAGTGGCCATATTCGGAAATAGTTCTGGCCCATAGTTGGCCATGAATTTTATATGGTAAGACACTCCTTATAGGATTCATGTCCTGCACATGTAAAGAAAAAGAATGCATCCAATCATAAAGTAAAATGTGATTGACATAAGCATGCTTCTTACCCAAATTCTCCAGCACTGTGATAGTTCCTCTCTTGGCCAAATGTATCATCAATGTACAAGGTTGAGAGAACACTTTTCTCTTTTAATCAAGAGGTTTCCCTGGTGGGATTCTTCTAAGTAAGGATACATCAAGGCATATACCATGATAGAAGGATGTATGGACTGATGTGTCCTTGATTTTCTTGCATAGATCTTCATGCCTTCTTATGACATCACTCCTTTGAAATAAAGAGGGGTAATTGTTTCTTACCCTATGAAGCTTGCCCTCCTCTTCATCTTCTGAAGTATTTAGGATCCCTCCATCTAATATTGATGGCACATGTTTCTCATGGATTGCACCATAATTTATATATTTTAGGCTCCTTGAAACTCCTTGCAATAATGAAAAAGCTTCTCTTCTTGGAGCAGTTGCTTCTTCTCCTTCTACATGAAATGCTAGAGATGCCTCTGTCATGACTGTGCTATCACCGCTAGCCTTTTCTTCAAAGGTAGAAAATGCCTCATCCTGAATAGGATACCTTAGATCTTGGTATACCTCTAAAATATGAATCTTCATGACTTCCTTTTGAGAATAAGACTCTTCATCCAAAGGTGGATGCCTCCAATCATTTCCTTCTTTGGTATATTCCTAATGGAGACTACCAATCACCCAAAGCAAGTATTCCTCCTTACAGCTCATGGGAAGTTGAGATGTAACCCCTTGGAAATATTCCAAAAAATATCTCTCATCAATGATCCTCTTGGATCCAAAAGAATCCAAATGTGTTGAAGGCCAAAAACCAAAAAAAAGTGGCACAACACTCATCATGCCTCCAACCATCTTGCACCCTAACTCCTCATGCTGCATGAAACTCAAATAAGGTGCAAAGGACTAAATGTTCATCCCCTCTTGGATTAATCCCAAACTACACAACGTTATGCAAGCTTGCTGTTCTTGTTGAGCCTTGGGAACCTCTTGTATGGATGAAAGGGTTCCTCTCTTCAATGTGTTGGCTAATCCAACTATTGTTACAGATGGCTGCCCCTCCATGAATGTGATGGCGCTGGTACAAGGCTCCTCAAATGGGGAAGTGGACTCGTCCTCATCCTCTGATCTTCTACTTCCAAATATTATGATTATCTAATGAGGGAAATCAGAAAAAGTAGGTACTCTTGCATGAATTCCATGGCTGATCCACCAAATATTTGCTTCACCTTCAAGGTGCAGCGCTGCAACTTCTACAGCTTCTCTGTCTACTACAGGATGTATTAGGAAGAAAGACTCTAGCTTCTTCACCCGAAACTCTGTTGCACATGTGAGTGATCCATTAAATGTAGACAACGGAAATTTTCTACCTCTTATCATTCTCTCACTGCAAGATCTTCTTTCTTCTCTTAGTTGAACAAAATGAGGAAAATCTAGGGTCTCTTTGAAAGCCCTAGGTTGGCACTTGTATTATGCCAAATACCCACTCAGGATTTGATGTTCTAAGTGGTATTCTTTCTCTCCATTTCCTCTATGAGAACAAGAAGTACGTGGATCTTATTCTTGCTTTTGAAACCTTCTAGAGGTCTCACTGTAGCTTTCTTCTTCTTGAAACCCTCTAGGAGTTATATTGCTTTCTTCTTCTTCTTTCTCCTTAGGTCTAAAAATTGATGCGAGAAATCTCATGCACTCGATATTTTTTTTCTCTACTACTTCTTTTTATAGCACTTTTTCTTGAGGACCATAGGCTGAGCCAAAGATCTTGCTTTGATACCACTGTAATATTCCAAATTTGGAATTTTCTACAATAATAAGAATACCCTAAGGTATTCCAAAGCTGGAGAGAAGGAAGTAATCACTTAAAAATTATTTTATATTACAAATCGTTCATTCTATACAACAACATAATATTTACTTCACTTCTTGACTCAAAAGGATGGGGAAAAATAATGATTTAAGCCTTAGAAAGGTCATTTTCAGAAATATGCGTAAGAACAGAGGAAAGTGATGGTTGGATATGTTAGCTTAGGTCATGAGGGACTCCCATACCAGATTTCAGCTTAAAAAAATCATTCTAGCTAAGATAAACAAGTCTCCCACTCCCGGAATGGCTTAAAAATGTTGATTTCCCATGACCTAGAGTATGAAAAATGTGACTGAAGTATATGTAGCGTAAAATTATGAAGTAATTAGGTGAAAATAAGTATGAAATTAAGTGAATCAGATATATGATATGATTTATGCAATATATTAGATAAATACAGGAGTTTTACATGGATCAAGGCTTCAAAATGAGACACTAGAACACAAGAGAATGCAAAATAAGATTGACAACGTAATTTATAGAGGGATGAAGTAGTTTTTTATAATATTTCAGATCTAGGGTAGATATTTACATAAAAATATAGATCTGTTATAGATTTATATGCCAAAGAGGCTCTTCTTTACACTCCCCTTAGGGATCTCAGCAAAAGATGGATATTAATGAATATATTGGAGATCTAAACCACAGATCTGCAATAATATTCAGAAATTTTTGAAGCATATGATACATAGCAGATCAGATTTGAAATTAGCATGGATTGGTTGGCCAATCCATGGATCACCACAGTGAAGGGAAGGGTCCCTTTCACCAAAGATCTTTCCTCCAAACTGATACACAAAACCCCACTGCAACTCTGCCTGCAGAAAGGATGCATTATCTTCAAGGAACTGTGCTGATGGTCATGCAGAATAATTTTTCCTAATGCCAAGATCAAAAACTAAAGCTCCAACAATGGATGCACTCTTACAGGAGGTTAAAAGACACACTCACTGAGAAGAGGCTCCAATACAAGCTAGATCTGAATAGATCTAGTATTCCATTTGCTGCAGCTTACAAAAGAAATAAAACCATCACTAGATCTGTGTTGAAGTTGGAAGTAGAAGCTTGGTCTCCAACCTGATAGTGGAAAAGCAATACAATCTCTCCCAAGAGCTCCTCAATGGGAAGAGATGGAACTCCTAAATAGGAAATTCCAATGCAATATAGGCTAAGTAGCCAATAAAGCTATTTGTTAAAACAAACAAAAATTCAGAAATAAAATCATGAACAACCATCATATGTTGCCTTCCCCTTAATTTTATAAGATGAGAGCTTGCCAAAACCCTAAACTATCTCAAAGGTTTACTCCTTTCACATTTGGAACCTCCAACTAGATCTGCGATGTTTATCTTGGTACATTGAATCTAGACAGTGTTGTAGATTTGGTCAAGGTTGACCCAGTCAAGTGGATTTTTCTTTTCTCACTCAAGTGTGTTTATTAAAGTGGCCCAGATTTACCCTTTTTCACATTGGGCATGTATTTATTCTTTTATTAGGAGTTTTTTACCCTCCTTTACATAATTATTCTTTTATCAAAGAAAACAAAATGAAATTGAATATTCCTATTAAAATAGGAATATTACAGAGCATGTCAGACCGATTATAAATCAAATATAAATATTGAGCACGAGAAATGACCTTTTCTTGAGTGATTCCACCACCCTTAGCCACATCCTTACTGATAGATGGCAACAAGGACTTAATGAACCACTTAGCAAGGAGCTGATTAGGAACAAATGTTTTTACCATTCTATGATGACGACGGCACTCATGAATATGATCAGAAATGTGAGTAGCATTAGTTTGTTTGAAATTGGTTAGTAGTTCTGTTCCAATTTCATATCATATGGGTAACTGGAAGTGAGCTAGAAATGCAGTAGCTAAGGAAATGAAATTATCAAATGAAGCTCATGGTAACTCAATGTACCACTTTGTGGCCTGACTAGTGAGTGTACGCTGGAAAATACGTAGTCGAACAGAGTCATCATTTAAGGAGTTGGATGAACACCAAAAATGATAAGTAGCATGTGTAGACATGTCTTCTCCAAGGTTTCCATTGAACTGAGGAATATCTAAGGGTAATTTATGTGGTAACACCAGCCACTAAGGAGCATAACTGATTGGATCATTAGTAAGTCAGTTTAGATCGAGCAATTCTAAAGTTGCGAAAAAGGGAAAATATCTATTTAAGTCAGGTTGATCATAGACAAGGTATGATGGAATTTCCTGGGAAAGAGTCCTTTGAGCACCCACATAAGGAATTTGTTTCTAGTAACATAGATAGAGGTTGTTTTGATAAGCAAACGCTTGAGGATTCTATTGACCAAAACCTGGGTAAGTTACTTGTTGTTCGAATGATTATTATGGTTTTTGCACCTGTAGTTTCCAAAGTGTATTCCCACTAATATTATAGCCCAAAATAGAATAGCTTGGACCTGATTATGGATAGGTAAAACCTAGTTGTGCCTGTGACATCCCATAATAGGGTAATCTAGCTTGTGAATAAATAATTCAAGATACAGGTGGTTGTTGTAAACCAGCCGAAGGAGTTGGAGTTTGAGGGCCTAATACATCAGGGTATTGGGTTGAAGGACCCACCTGAGATGGTTGAGGTACAATACTCTAAGCTTGTAATAGGGGTCACGATGTATTTACAGGTGGATTAGATGTGGGTGCAATAGGTTCAACCAGTTGATATAAATGCACAATCATTTGTGGTTGAATGAGAAGAATAGGTTTCCGTTGGAAAATAGTAATTCCAACATTCGTATGAAAATTTTACGATGGATTACTATCAAAATGGGTGACCATATGTTTCCCCCTAGCATGAGGAGTGTAATAATATGGAATATATTTTTCCACAATTGATGGGAGTTCAGTTAATATTGTACTGGATAAAATATACCAAAATGGACCGGCTTGATATTGCACTGAATATGTATATAAAGGATCAAGCCGTTCAATACTCATTAGATATGTGCTAAATAGAATACTAGATGATGACATGGGTGAGGTCCATGGGTTTCATGATGCACCAAAGAAGGTTCCAGATAAATATTGGTAACCAGGTGGGATGAAGGGACCACCATATAGATGTGACTTCGGTGATATGGTGAACATCGAAGGGGTAGAAATAATATATTTTTTCAAAATTGCAAAATATGGTGTAGCTAGATATGTTGACTCAGCCATGGTCATGTGACCCAATTTATACCCTATAGGATCTATGGGAACTCAAATTGACATAGGATAAAAGAAGGCAGTGTGATGTGATTGAGGAAAACACATGTAAAGATAAAGCTCCTCCTCAAAATGAGTAGGAGTTGAAGGTATTGTTATATGTCAATTTTTTCATCATCTCCAAATACCTGGTCAAACTTGAAATCATCCCTAGGACCAATATATAGGGTCTATCATTCCCTTAATATCATTTTCTATATGGCCTAAGTGAAGAACATTTCATTCTTGAGTTTTATTGTGAGGTTTCCAAGGTTTGAAGTATATATCATATGACACACTGACTCACCAACACTCCTCTGCAAGGGACTAACTACGTTGTAGTGTGAATTCTTCTATGCAAGGGTTCACTTCAGTGAGATTCCTGACATTCAAGAGTGCATTGGTCACCTGGGAGAATAATTCATTTTTCCGGGAATCTCCACATGTCTAGTGCCTTCAAGAAGAGCCCATAGGTGTCATACTTCGAATCCAAGTGTCCATCTAAAACCTCTAAACTTGGAAACATGTTTTTCCTATTATTAGAAATTCATTCATAGAGAAACTACCATCAGTTTCCCTATTAAGCACTAATCCTAGTGCTAGGGAGGAAGAAATTTGGGAAATTTATGTTGTTGGATTCTCATTTGATAAGAGAGAGAAAGTATTGATATGATGCTAGGATAATGTTGGATGTGATGAGGCTTGAATGGAGTTGGAGCAGGTTGAAAAAAAATCGATCCATTGGTTTTAATATTCCCCTTCTACTCTTTAATAATTTTTTTTGTCAATTTTCCGATACATATGTCTCTATTTCTTATGCAATGTATTCTTGAATGATTTGCATCTTTCAGATCTAATCGTGTTGATTTCAGTAATATAAGTAGATATCTATATATTATATGTTGTTTTTTGTTCTATGTTTTTATTTGTAGGAATCGATCTCGTGACTTGATTTGGATTGAGAGCGATAGAAACCGTGATAGAAGGAGAAGGAGAAGCGAAAGAATCACAATTAGGCTCCTTTCTCAATCTATATATCTGCTTGATTTATAGAAAATATTAGGTATTCTTTCCTCTATTGTTCTAAGTAATAAAAACCACACTTAGGGAATTTGGTTTATTCATAGATCACAATTCTGTATAAAAAATTGGCGACTCCACGGTGGATCGAACCAGGATTACTGATTTTAGAGACAAAATGTGACTTGATATAACAAAGTTCAAAGATGAATATCATGAAAATGAAGTTTTATGAGTATTGCAGAGAGATGATGATTTTACTGGATGAATTCTCTTGAACAAATCGGTGACACTGAGATGCGTTGGCAGCATTGACCCAAAACCGAAGTGAAGGGATGATGAAACATAGGTATGAATGAATTGTTAATAATATTACCCAACCTAGAAGTCATAATGATGGAGTGAAAGTGTCATGTTCAAGAGCGACTTACTACCATAAAGTGTTCTGTTCCTTTTCCCAAATTTTCTCCGATCATTTCTGGACCGGTACCTCTTTATTTTTTAACAAGCTTGAGGTGGGTAACATATTATTCATCTATAATTCAACCCTTCAGGTGAATCCATCTCTATTTAATAATTTAACCAATCTAGCGATAAGTGAAACTATATTACTTCCATGATTGACAAGTTTCTCACTTTCGTACCTTTGACCGAAAGATTTTGTTTGGCATTTGACATGAACTCATCTATTCATGCCTTCAAAATTGTACTGCAGTACATTTAGAGACATTAACATCAATGGTGTTTTTCTCGCATTTGTTAACATATCACATCATTCGCTAGTAAAGAGATGATGTCTCCCCATGTTTGAATTCAAATCAAATATTCGCATCGTTACACTTGTACCTAAACAATCAAGTGAAAAAGATAAGAAGACCTCGGATCTAGTTTCATCCACCTGGGATGTGATTTCAGGATTGTTGTACACATCATTTGTACAATGTCTTTACACACATATCATCATGCGAACATGGGCCTATAACTGCAGACATGTCTATATTGGGCAACATTCCAATGTAGATGACTTTTTGAATTATGTACATGTTATTAGATAGTTTGTGTGTTGAGCATGGGAATTCCTCCCTCAGCAATTCATGATCAAGATGAAATATATCATGATGTAATGTATTGTAAGATTGATGCAGGTCATTTCCCGCTTCAAATCCTACCCATCACATCCTAAAGCATCTCATCCAAATACTATTATTATTTTGACTTCTACTTTAGGGGGAAGCTGTTATAGGTCAATTTGGGCATAATCCCCCAAGACCTGGTCAAACTGGACCTCATCCCTAGGACCAATGAAATAGGTTCTATCATCCCCTTATATTTCAGTTGCTATATGCCCTAAGTGAAGAAAATTTCATTCATGGCTTCTATTGTGATATTTCCAGTGTTTGAAATATATATTATATGACCCATTGACTCACCAATGCTCGTTTCCAAGGGACTAAATGCATTGTAGTGCAAATTCCTGCATTCAAGGGTACACTTCAGTGCACTTCCCGACATTCAAGACTACATTGGTATCCTGGGAGCGAAATTATTATTGTTCCAGGAATATCCACATGGCCAATGCCTTCTAGAAGAGTCCATAGGTGTCATACTTCGAATCCAAGTGTCCATATAACACCTTTGAACCTTGAAACACATCTTTCCTATTATTAGAAATTCATTCATTAAGAAACTACTCTCAGTTTCCCTATAAATTTAGCACTCATCCTAGTGCTATGGGGGAATAATTTTGTGAAAAGTTATGATGTTGGATTCTCATTTGATAAGAGAGTGAAAGTACTGATATGATGCTGGGATAATGTTGGATGTGATGAGGCTCGAATGAAGCTAGAGAAAGTTGAAAGAAAATCAATCCATTGGCTATAATCTTCCCCTTCTACTCTTTAATTAATATTGTTGTTCATTTTCCCATATATATGTCTCTATTTCTTGTGCAATGTATTCTTGAATGATCTATGTATTTTATATTTAATCAGTTTGATTTGAGTTAGATAGATAGATATTTTTTTATTTTCTATTGTTTGTTTTTCTCTATTTGTGTTTGTAGTAATCGATATAGAGACTTGAGTTGGATTGAGAGCGACGACAACAATGACATAAGGAGAAGGAGAAGTGAAAGAATCACAAGTAGGATCCTTTCTCATTCTATACATCTTCTTGTTTTATAGAAAGTAATGGTTATTCTTTCCTCTGTTGTCAAATCAAAATCTAACAACATAACTTTTCAAAAATTCTTCCTCCCTAGCACTAGGATGAGTGCTCAATTTATAGAGAAATTGATGGTAGTTTCTCAACGAATGAATTTGTAATAATAGGCAATACATTTTTCCAAGTTCAGAGGTGTTATATGGACACTTGGATTTGAAGTATGACACCTATGCACTCTTCTAGAAGGCATTGACCATTTGGAGATTCCCAGAATAATCAAAATTCTACTCCCAGGTGACCAACACATTCTTGAATGTTGTGAAATGCACTACAATGCACCCTTACATGTAGGAATTAGCACAGTACCGTAGTTATTCCCTTGCAGAGGACTATTGGTGAGTCAGTGGGTCCTATAACATATACTTCAAACCTTGGAAATCTCACAATAGAAGCCATGAATGAAATTTTCTTCACTTAGGGCATAAATAAACTAAAATATAAGGGGATGATAGACCCTATTTCATTGGTCCTAGGGATGATGTCTAGTTTGACTAGGTCTTGGGGGATGATGCCCAAATTGACCTACAAAAAAGAGCACAAACTAAATGTAGCTTTCCTAACTTGTTCCTATGCAACAAACACAATTCAATATATGCACATGCGTGTTTTTATTTTTAGCTCCCTTTAATGTTAATGAAATGAAGGAAAATATCTACATAAATAGATCAAACAAATGTTTTATTATGAGAAACTAGGAATAAAACAACAATTTATCTTAGGAAAATTAAGAATAGAGCTACAATTTTCCTACAGGAAATGAAGAATGAAAGAAAACAATTACTTTTCAAAAAACAGAATTGATCTAATGTAGAAATGAAATACTTTGAATTTGATTTGCCAATGATAAATAAAAAAACTAATGAAACGTTGAAAATTTTACTTTTCGAAGGAGGAAGAACAAGAAACCTTACTAGTCTCTAAGAAGTATTAGAAATTTGAGAATGCAACAAAAAAGTCGTTGAAACTGAAAGTAATGACAAATTTTGGTGGAATTTGTTTGGTTGAGGGGGCAACACAATCTCTAAGTGGAGACGGTGCATTGCACAACACCCCTAAGTGGGAGATAGTGGAATGCAGTGCACTATGTCTTGACCAACAATGTGTTGGGCGCAAATAAGATTGAAAAATCAAGTAGCTAGACACACTTCTAATGCAATTTGTTCATTCAAATGACTAATGATAGAAATTAGATGCTACTGATGATGATAAACAGAGGAAAAAACACCAGGAATGATAGGATACTCCCCAGTGGAGTCACCAATTTGTTATATGGAATTGTGATCTATGGATAAACACAATTCACTAAGTGTGATGTTTATCTCTTGGAACATCACATGAAAGAATAACTATTATTTTCTATAAAACAAGAAAATATACAGAATGGAAAGGAGCCTACTGTGATTCTTTCACTTCTACTTCTCCTTCTGTCGTCATTGTCTTTGCTCTCAATCCAACTCCAGATGCTAGATTGATTCCTACAAACACAAATAGAGAACAAAAAACATCATACAATATACAAATATCTACCTATCTTATTGAAATCAAACTGAATAGATCTGAAATACATACATCATTCAAGAATACGTTGCACAGGAAATAAAGACATATCTATAGGGAAATGAACATGAATAATTATTAAAGAGTGTAAGGGGAAGATTAAAACTAATGGATTGATTTGTTTCACCCTTCTCCAACTTCATTCTAGCCTCATCAGATCTAGAATTATCCCAGCAGCATAACAATACTCTCACTCTCTTATCAAATGAGAATCCAACAACATAACTTTGCACAAAATTATTCCTCCCTAGCACTAGGATGAGTAATCGATTTATGGGGAAACTGATGGTAGTTTCTCAATGAATAAATTTATAATAATAGGAAAGACATGTTTCCAAGTTCATAGGTGTCATATGGACACTTGGATTTGAATTATGACACCTATGGGATTTTCTAGAACGATCTCGACATGTGGATATTCCCGTGACAATGAGAATTCCACTCACAGGTGACCAATGCACTCATGAATGCTGGGAAGTGCACTGCAGTGAATAATTTCACGGAGGAGTTTGCACTCCAACACAATTAGTACCTTCTAGAGGAGCGTTTGTGAGTCAGTGGGTCATATAACATATACTTGAAACGTTGGAAATATCACAATAGAAGCCATGAATGAAATGTTCTTCACTTAGGGAATATAGAAACTAAAATATAAGGGGATGATAGACCCTATTTCATTGGTCCTGGGGATGATGTCCAGTTTGACCAGGTCTTGGGGGATGATGCCCAAATTGACCTATAACAACTAAGAAGCTTGATCACATGCATTAAAATTCATTCACCAATATTATTCAATAAAAAACAATCCATCTCCACTCTGGATATGAAGCATTGTGAGGGATAAAAAACTCAAAGTCCTCAATATTAGATTCATTAACCAATATTACTTGATCTAAGCTACTAAAATTTTATTTTGAAAATATAAATTTATCAAATTTTGAATGCAAGATATCCTAGTTATCACTTGTACATCAATCATGTCTAGGATTTGAAACTAGGAAAACTTATTCTAAGTTCTATGATTTCCTTCTATATTTGGATGGTACAAAGTGTGCCATATCCTAGAAGGATATATCATCCTTCACTAAGTCTCTTTAAAATATACCTATATAGTAGTTTTATATATAACTATATTATTTCCCTATCTTATTTGCTTTTGTGGTATTGAATTTCATTATGTTCCCAATTATACACAATATATTTTGTGGGTGCATATAAATCATGAACAACTATGAAACGTTTTGAAATTAACTTCTTCCTTGGATTTTAGATAGCCTTGTTTATGTATAATTTTGACTTTCATCAACAAAAAGGTACTAGGATAAAAACACTCAATGTATTGTTCCAATATTCATTGGTAGATCCTAAGTTGGCGGCACTAGCTGAAGGATTCGTTTTATGTGTGCCAAAATTTCTATTATTTTTTTCTGTAAGTTATAAAAGTAAAATCCATAAATTAAGTGAAAATGTAAATGCTAGTACTTTGAGAAGGCTAAAATGAAGTTGGAAGTGAAATGTGATACAATGAAAACTACTAGAATACAACCCTACTTAAATGGTTGTGTCCTTTATCCTCTTGTAATTGCATGGTGACTTTCATCAAGAGGAGACTACACTTTTAAGTGCATGATACAAGAAAAAAATAGGATCACTTAAGAGTTTATGCTTCAATTGATTTGGAAACACAATGAGTTTATCTTTTAGCTTTTATAGTTGGATATGTTGAATATACAAATGAGGGTCATAATCATCAAGTCCCAATTTACTAGTACCCTCTACATCTTGAGGCATGTTTCTTATTTGAATGGAGCTAGAAGGAATGAAGGAAATAAGATCCAATTCATCACACCATAAAACCTAATCCAAGCTCTAATCTCCAGCAATGAAATTGATTGGTTGGTTATTTTGGTGAAGATGTAACAAATGCTTCATCAAATAGTTTCCTTCCATTAAAATCATTGTATTATTTTATATAAGTTATAGGTCATTACTAATTAGTGTTTTTGAATTTATAATGTCAGAATCATATTTCCATATATCTGACATTTTCCAGCAAATTATTTGACATAGTTAAAAAGTGACTTAACCAACATTCTTCTCATCATCTTGGTCATGAAGAAATTCTCGAGTATACAAAATTCCTCCTACACTTGAAATCATCCACAAAATACCTCTTACCCTTGAGATACAAATAATAACTCATCAGATTATATGTAGTATTAAATGTAGAATATTTTATTTTTCTAGTTTGAGGAGATTATATGTAATATTAAAGGTTGAATCTTTGTTGGTCCCATGTCAACTCTGCTTTTATATGGAGGATAATGTGCAAGCCCTTCAGATTCTCCAGAGCCAAGTTATAATAGGGTTACCAAAATGTACGAGTGTGCAAAACAAACTTTATAGCATCTATATCCAGAATAGAGGCAAGTCGGTTGCAGGGCCTATTGTGGAGCTATCAGTTGTTGGAGCAGTAAATCAAGTAGCAAATCCAGTTGACTAAGTCCTATATTAAGGAAAGGATGGAGCATCACCGATAGAACGTGAATATACTATAGATCCATTTATAAATAAATTATAAGTAAGGGGCATTTTTCAATTACAATTCAGATTATGTATTTGGTTCATAGTAGTGGCATCCAAGCCACTTTCTTGGACTCATGGGACAAAACCTAACAATGGAAAACTATTTTAGAGAGGTAGCGAGTTGGTCAACACTCATTGACAAATATCCAAGATTATGGAAAAATTATTATGGTAAATAATCTCCTGAATATATATATATATATATTAATGTTTATATCTATGAAGAATATTAGAAGATGTGGGTATTGAACTTGAGGATCCAATAAAGGATACTATATTTGCTATTATATTGATGCTCATCACTTCCAATAACAATGATGTTATGTAGGGAAATTATGATTCTGATATTTTGATTTATTATGTAAACCTAATGTAGATAATGACACTTTTTAGCTATAAAGTGGTGTTCTCAGCATGTATAAGAAATTACTTTTGTAAGAATAGAAAAAATATTGGCTCAACCACAAGATACATATATCTTTATAGCTCCAACTATAAGAAAATTTGTTGTGGAAGTTAAAAAATGCTTACAACTTTAAGCAACCCAAAAAAGGAAAATTATTAGTTACATTCAAAGAGAAAGATAATATAGCAAGTGAGGAAGTATTTGTGGTACAAGATCATTCATGTCATAGATAACTTAGCTCCTAAAATTACAAATTTTGACATGTGGATAGTCATTTAAAGCATCTTGCAGTTTGGCTCATCATTTCTTTTTACCATGTTCCACTGTGACAATTCACCCACATGGTGCCAGTAGGTTGCATTTCTCTTTTCCATTGATAATAAGTGGGGAAGTCACTACAGTATGGATATGATTTTTTATCCCTTCCAAAACGATTATCATTATCTTTCCTGTGAAACAATAATGAACCATTAGAAGTGTTTTTATTAGAAACCATGACTGGATAGATGGGATGACAAATTCGTTGTCAAGATGTTATTTTAAAGGATAAGCTTCTGTTGATGCAACCTTTGGAGATAGGATACTTTTTTCACATCACTTGCAGTTTGCATTCATGCGATTTAGTATAAATAATGTTGAGCATAAAACCCTAAAATCCATATCCATTTAAGTAACATAATTCATCATATTCTTCTTTTCACTTACTCTTTCATTTTCTCGTGTTGGCAACAAAAATCTAAAACAGAAATCACATATTTAATATTAATTTGCATATAAACCTCCCTGGTATCGTAATCATATTTGGGAATGGGCCTTTCATAAGTGTGATTAGACGCTCCATCATAAAATCTCCATATTGGAAAAATATCCTCATTTCTAAATATTTTGAAGTTCTACCCCACTGAAACCACCAGTATTATTTTTAGCCTTGCTCCAAGAAATATAATTGTTGCTTAAATGATTGAAGTGATAGGTGAATCAACTCAAATAATAGTAGCAACTTTGAGCATCTTAATCACCACAAGGGCAAGGGCTTCATGATATAATACCTTTATGAAGTTAAGTAATAAGTAGTATAGTAATTAGAGAATCTTTATTTGTTAGAACTATATAGCATGGTCTTTACATCAAAATAGAAACAAGAACCTTAACCTCATACTCTTTAGGATTTATATAAGATTGAACCTTACTCCTACTGATATAAAGTATTTTTTATGAACCTTTAGCTCCTTTATGTATTATTTTTTTAGAATGTGTATTTACTTTTCAAGTATTCTTTATGAGGTATATTTACTTCATTAGGAGGTATTTTAATTGAACATTGGTATAGAAACTCTAGTTGGTATTGTTTAAGTAGAGTACAAAGATTAGGATAGAAATTTCAATCTATAGGATCAAATACTTACTCAAGGCTAAAGCTATTATAACAGGACTATACTAGAATTAAGCACTAACTACCCTCTTTAGTTAGACAGGGAAACCTCTAACTAACCTCTCATTGCAGCTATCTAGAACTACCTTTTAATTGCGGCTATCAATAAGGTGTAATATTCCCAACTATTCCTAAGCTAATTGGAATATTCATTTTTGTTTTCTTTCTCTGTTTAAAGAATAAAAGTGTAAAGGAGGTCCATTTAACTCCTTGATAATGAATAAATTAATGCCAAATATAAAAAGGCTAAATCTTGGTTGTTTAAACAAGCACCCTTAGGTGTGAAAGGGGCTGGATATTTTGACTGGGTGAACCTTGACCAAATATACAATGCTTTCATGGATAAGTGGCCATCAATGAGGCACAATGCAGTTTTAGATGGATATGGCTTGTGTGAAATAACTGATTTCATTGAAGGTGGTTTAGGGTTTACAAGCTCTTAACTTATAAAATAAAGAGGATGGAAACATGAGAAGGTTGTTGATGATATGATATTTTTCTGAGTATATCGTCTTTTTAGACATATCTCATTCTCTTGTTGTTTAGCTGAGAATAATGCTATTTAGCATTGGGTGTTCCTGATCGAGAATCCCACCTCTTTACTTAAGAGACCTCTTGGAAGAGTCTTTTATTGCATAGTCCACTATCTGGCTAAAGGCCAAGCTTCTTCTTCCTACAACAACGTAGATCTTGTTGAGGGTTTGGTTGTCTTTTAAAGCTCCAACAAGTGGAGGCTAGATCTACTCATATCTAGGTCATTCCAGTGCCCTTTTTCAGTGGAGGGGACTTCTACTCTATTGGGAGGAGAGTATTGGAGTGCTTGGGCTTCATTTTATGATCTTGGAATGTGGCCAAACATATTCTAAACCCTGCAGCACAGTTTTACTTCCAGATCTGCGCTATTCCTGTAGGTGTTGTTGTAGGGTCATTTGGCATACCATATGGAGAGATGGTTTTCAATTGTTGGGGATTTTCCCTTCACTTTGGAGATCCATTGGAGGGGATCATTCGCTTGCTCATATCAGATTAGATACAGTTCCAGATCTGAATACTACTGTAGATATGTAGACTTAGATCTCAGATCTACTTATTGTACATGGTGTATTGCTGAAAACCCCGAGGGGATTTTGAAGAGGAGAATATATAGTGTATGGATATGATATAGATCTGAAATTTCATGCATTTATTTTCTCTAAATCTAATGTGTAATCTACAGCTTGTTTCAGTCAATAAAATAACGTTGTAAAGAAATTTCTAGTCTATATACATGGTTGCAGTGCCTCTTTTTGAGGATTTTCTTCTATTGGTGACTTGTATTCCCAATTATTCATCTTATGGGCTACATTTTACATCTATTTTTCTACTGTAAATACATTTTAAAGGTCTCCTTATTGGCCTCCTACTATATCTTAGATGAGCTGTGTTATTTTCCTGCATATCTGTCTTGTATTGTTGTATTTCCCATTTGGGAATATTACAGTGGTATCAGAGCATAATTTTGGCATAGCCTGTGCTTTCTAAGAAGCCAATATATTTTGAGGAAGAAGAACCTCTTACTGACAGAGAGAATATGTATTTAAAGAGAAGATAGAGGACTAAATTTGATTACACAAATGACAATGAAGGCAAGGGTAAAGCCCATGTATCTGGAAGTGAAGAAGAAGGAAAGGATTTTCATAAGATCCTTTTGAGAGCCATGGAAGATCTTGCTAGAGAGATAAAAGAGATGATATTGGACAAAATAAAAGAATCCCATAAAGGATTTCATTTTGGAGAAGGCTCTGGCATGTATCACCACTAAAATGATCAACCATTGCATCAACCACAATTTTCCCAACGCTCTACCATGCCTACACTTTTGGCTGTTGGAAATGAAGGGTTTCAAGAGCATGAATCCCTTAAAGAGTATTTTGAAGAATACGAGTCTCAAAATCAGAGATTCAAGTATAACTCGAGTTTTCAGGAGTTTTGTCACATAAAGGACAATAGAAGACCAAGGCATCATCATAGAGGTGGTGGCTTCATTCAGAATCATGATCGACACCACACTATGGGAAGATTTGTTTTACTCGACTTTGATGGGCCATCCAAGTGTTCTGCCAAATATTGGGTAGAAAAACTTGACATCTACTTTCAACTGAAAAAAGTTCTAGAGATGGAGGCTATTAAGATTGCAGTGCTGCACCTTGAAGGTGAAGCACATGACTGGTGATTCCATGGCTTGCCTACATTGGGTCATGCCAATGTGACTACTTATTCAGAGTTCAATAGAAAGCTGGTAGAAATGATTGACAAAAGAGATATAGAGGCTCCATTCATGAGCCTTGCAAAGTTAAAACAATCAGGTAATATAAAAATTTACATCTCTAAATTTTTATGACTTCCTGTTATGGTTCTTGATTTGTCTGTAGCAAGAAGGGTGTATATGTTCATAGATGGTTTAGATGAACCTCTTCATGGGTTGGTGAAATCTACCAAGCCCACTACCCTACATGATGCTATTGAAAGGGCTAGAGACCTTCAAAATGCCTTTCCAAAATCAAAAATAACTTTTCAACACAAGCCCTCTTTTCCTTGAAAAGGAAAGGAAGAAAAAGATGCTCCTTCAAAGGAGAGCTCATACAAGAAGCCTCTTGATGATGAAGCCCGGAGAGATCTAAGAATAAGGAAGCTATGCTTTACTTTCCAAGAATCATGGGCACCTGGACATAGATGTGCTACTGGAAAAGCACATTACATAGAGGTCTTCTCGGATGATGAGGAAGAAGAAGATGAACCAAGAAGAGGTCACAACGCTGACATTGTAGGAGGAGAGCCAACACCATCAGGAGATGGGAATGGAGCATTTGCTCCTATTCGAGGGGCGCTTGCATCTTTGAGAGGAGTAACTAAGTACTTGACCTTAAGAAATCAAGGTTCCATCTTGAATCAGAGGGTATATGTTTTGATTGATAGTGAGGAAATCCACAATTTCATTGATGCCCATCTAGTGCAAAGGAGGGAAATACCCACTGATACTTTTGAGGGATTCTCTGTTTTGGTCCCAGGAATTAGAAAAATGCAATCAATGCATTATTTCCCATCACTTTCAGTCACCATGGGAACATATACATTTATTGATCACTTCTTTGTGGTTGACATACCTAACACCAATGTGATTTTGGGTGTCCAATGGTTGATTACATTGGGAAAAGTCACCACTGATTGGGAGGTTTTGAAAATGGAATGGGTGGATAAAAAGAGTGGTTAAACTAAAATGATAAAATACAGGCATATATATCCCTCAAATACCACTTCCACACAAGAAACAGAGATGGATTTGCATAGTGGAAGCAAGGACCTTATAGTCCCATATATCATGCTCATGAAATTGCTGCATGGGACACTTTTATCTAGTGGAAAACAACCTGGGAGGCCACCTGAGTCAGATTTTATGGGATATGTCTCACAACATGATGCTCTAAGCATAGATCTAGGAGGGATGGGAGAATTAGAAGACCATAAGACAATGTTGGGAGTCTTGGGTAGGCTCAAGGAGGAGGGAGATCTTCTGCCAACATCATCATTACCCACTCTCATTTAATAATCTGCGCTGTGGGAGGGGAAGAATGGAAGGAATGGTCTTCCAAAATATACCTTTGGCATGGGATATGTCAAGGAGAATAGAATAAACATGATAGACATTTCAGTTGATACATCATCAGTGTTTTCATTGTTGAGGAGATTAGATCCATATTGGAAATCCCAACTGTTGGTGGATTATTCCAATGATCTTCACACTTGCATGATACTTGATGACCAACTGAATGAAGAGGGCTATTTATTCCAATAAGGAGTCATCTATCATCATGGTAGGATATTATTTTCTAGAGCCTCCAAGCTCAAGGAGAAGTTGCTACGAAGAGCCTATGAAGAGTTTTGTTTCAGCCACACATATTCGATGAAGATCTACAACATCATCACAAGAAGATTTGATTGGGAAGGCTTGGAAGGAGAGCTACATCAAAATTTCCAAAAATTAATGAACCATGTGGAGCTGGGGTAGCAACATGACTCTATGAAAAAATTATTTCAGCCATCTCTTCCTTCTTTTGAGAGAAGAGAAAGACCTATGCACCACTCGATTTATACAAGGAGGATTGTTGGTGAAGGACATACTCACGTAAATCATGTTTTACTTTATAATTTTATGTATTATTTTACCATGTGTATTCAAGACATGAATCCAAGGAGGAGTGTTGTACCTTATAAACATCATGTAACTTTGTGCCACAAAAATTTCGGAACATGGCCACTCCCTGGGAGGACAAAGGGAGATTTTGCATCATGATGGGTACTTTCCTAAGGCACTAAATATATCTCACAATTTCAGCCATGGTGAGATAACTTGGGAAGAAATTAAATGGTGGGGAAACCACTTACCACATCTTGATCTAATGCAGTCAGGAGATGCACTACGCTGGTTCCACATGTGGGACTATGATCAAACTCCATATGTACAAATTTCTGTTTGTATGTATTTTATTTTTCTGCCATACATTGATGATGTACTTGTGACTTTTATGGGATTGTATGGAGGGAGGATGGGAGGGATGTATGTGCCCTCTGGGATGGATATTATCCATGTACCTTATGCTACCTATTTTAGGGAGAACATTGGGAAAACCATGTTTATTTCATGTGAACTATTGTTTCCTTATGGGATGGACTATTTTCACCTCATCAGAACTTTGGAGGAGAAATCCATGGAGGGATGGATTGGTGAACACTTAGCTTGTAGAGGAATCTAATCACATGTTGGTGTCACCAATGGAGGAGGAGAAGAGCTATAGCACTCACCTTATCAGTTGCTTGAGGACAAGAAACATTTGGGATGGGAGGACTGTAATATTCCCAATTACTCCTAAGCTAATTGGAATATTCATTTTTGTTTTCTTTCTTTGTTTAAAGAATAAAAGTGTAAAGGAGGTCCATTTAACTCCTTTATAATTAATAAATCAATGGCAAATGTAAAAAGGCTAAATCTTGGTTGTTTAAACAAGCACCCTTAGGTGCGAAAGGGGCTGAATATTTTTACTGGGTCAACCTTGACCAATTCTACAACGTTGCCATGGAGAAGTGGTCATCAATGACGCAAAATGAAGTTTTAGATGGAGATGGCTTGTGTGAAAGAAGTGATTTCATTGTAGGTGTTTTAGGGTTTACAAGCTCTTAACTTATAAAAGGAAGAGGATGGTAGCATGAGAAGGTTGTTGATGATATGATATTTTTTTGAGTATATGGTCTGTTTAGAAATATCTCATTCTCTTTCTGTTTAGCTGAGAATAATGTTGTTTAGCATTGGGTGTTCCTGATTGGGAATCCCACCTCTTTCCTTGAGAGGCCTCTTGGAAGAGTCTTGTATTGCATATTCCACTATCTGGATAAATTCCAAGCTTCTTCTTCCAACTACAACGCAAATTCTGTTGAGGGTTTGGTTGTCTTTGAAAGTTGTAGCAAGTGGAGGCTAGATCTACTCAGATCTAGGTCATCTCAGTGCCCTTTTTCAGTGGAGGAGACTTCCACTCCATTTGGAGGAGAGTATTGGAGTGCTTGGGCTTAATTTTCTGATCTTGGCATGTGGCCAAAAATATTCTAGAACCTAAAGCAAAGTTTTTCTTCCAGATCTATGTATTCCTATCGCTGTTATTTCAGGGTCTTTTGGCATACCATCTGGAGAGTTAGTTTTCAAGTGTTGGGGATCTGCCCTTCAGTTTGGAGATCCATTGGAGGGGATCATTCTCATTCTCATATCAAACCAGATCCATTTCTAGATCTGCAGACTTATATCTAAGATCTATTAATTTTACATGGTGTATTACTGAAAACCCCAAGGGGATTTGGAAGAGGAGCCTATATAGTGTATGGATCTGTTATATATTTGATGTTTCATGCACTAATTTTCTCTATATCCAATGTGTAATCTATAGCCTGTTGTAGTCAATAAAATAATGCCGTAAAGAAATTTCCAGTCTATATACATGGTTGTAGCACCCCCTTTTGAGGATTTTCCTCTATTGGTGACTTGTATTTCCAGTTATGCATTTTATGGGCCACATTGTACATCTATTTTTCTATTGTAAATACATTTTAAAGGTCTCCTTATTGGATTCCTGTTGTATGTTAGATGAACTACGTTATTTTCCTGCATATCTCTCTTGTATTGTTGCATTTCCCATTTGGGAATATTACATAAGGTTTATATTTTATAGCTCCTTTAGATGGTATTGCTTGGGAGTCCCTATGCATTTATGGATTATACCTATGTATGATGAGTTACTTATAAATTGTATTCTTAGATAGATACAGGAAGAGGAGAAGGAGGAAATGGATCTATTATTTACATATATGACAAAGATAAATAGTATGTTAAAGCTTGGATACAGATTTATTATTTATATAGCTCGGCTTGGATACGATAGATTAGAAACATGAGAGAGAGGGAAGAAGAAGATTGATTCTTCAATTAGAATAGATTTGAGACTGGATACGAAAAAGGAGACCACATGATACATGTATTCTTTAGATACCCTATACAACAACTTGAGCTTTATGTTGGATTATTATCTTAGCAATACTATTTATATTCAAGTAGAGGTCAAGTCATCAACAATTTGATGAGTCAAGTACCGCTTACCATTTCTAGTAGAGTACAGTATGAAACAAATGACTTACCCTTCATTTCTAAGTTTTCAGCAAGAACCAAGTCAGTCAAGTAGTGTTTGTTAAGTATGTACCAAAACCTGGTGCCAGTATTCTATGCTCATTGGGGAAATAAACCAACCCTTCATGTAAATATGTTTAGTATTCAAAGAAAGAGAAATTACACATTCCCTATGTTAACTAAATGTTACATATGTTAAGTAGAAGATATTAGTACAAGTTATAAGGTTGAGAAAAGTATGAAGCTTGGTAGACTTCCCATTTCAAGTTGATCAAGTTAGGTATGTATGAAGAACCAAGTGCTAGTTTATATGTTCATTAGAAATAAGCAAGTGATGCAAGTTGTATAATGTCGGGTATTAAGAAGATATGAGGAACCAGTTTTATGTCGTTGGGTATTTACCCCTTAACACTGGATGGGATTTCCTCCTTCTAGGGTATTGCATCTCAACTACAATCCAAACAGAAATGGACCATGATCTTGACTATTCAAATTCCAATGATAGTGACTCTTCAAAATAATCATTTAGGTTGCAGGGTGTTTCGTAAAAGTTTGGTTTGTACACCTTGAAATTTCAATAAAAACTTTAGCATAAATGAAATTTAGATTATTATAGAGGCCCCAAGATTTTTGATACCATATTCTATCATAGGGATGGGGAATTTTTAGTTTTATAAGCAACCAAGAAATAAAAAAACATAAAACCCATATGTTAATTAACCACTACTCTAGTTAAATGTAATAACAAGTCAGGACAAAAGTTTTCTTCAGATTCCAACATAATAGTTACACCATCCTTTTTGGACAGTAACCCATGGAATTTATTCCATTTGGAAACTAAATTTACCAGTACCTACAGTAAAATATGTATTGACGACGGTTGAATAAGAATAAAGGCCATATACAATTCTTGGGTGAGTTTTGTGCACAGTAAAAAAATGTGGTGGTCTCTTCCATTGGACTAGTCACTATTCATCGCTTAGTTAAAATATTTAGTTTGTTAATAAATTTTCAAATATTTTTTGCTGGATTATTGATAATCAGTGGATGTTTCAATCATAGAACATCAATGTTTTCACCTTCTTCCTTGTTTCCCAAGTCAGAAGTTAGAGTGTTGGACTGGTAAGCTATAAAGAGAAGAGTATATTTCTTTTGTTGGAAAGAAAAATTAGTGTGGAAAACTCCATTGTTGATTATTTTCCTTGGGAAAATAAGGTAGTAACACATCAAGACCCCAGTAGGAGCAACATACATTGGGAGTTGAAGCCAGCAATTGTGTATCAATGTGGAATCACCAACCACACTATTAAGCCTTACTATATGTGGATTCTAAATAGATTTTCTTTCTACTCTTTAGTAGGACACACTGAATAGGTATATTAAGAATTTATACATCTGTTATTTAATACTAACAACTATTTTTGTTAGTATGAATCTTAATCGCAAGCGTACGAAAAAGGCTCACTTTAGCCGCACATAACAAACAACCCTAACATCAGAGATGGCTGACAATATCTTTAGATCTACAATTATTTGACCAAGATAAATTTTGAAAAAATCTAGATCTATGCATTAAAAGACATTAAGCGGTAAATAAAAGAAAGAGTTTCTCCATGGATCCAATAGACAAGAAAGGATTGTTTTAAAGAATTTTTATATTTATTGACACATGGGAAGGGAAAATAGAAAGATGTTACCAGTCCCCCTCAATGGTATGGGTTCTTTCAAGTCCTCAGAACTTTAGATCTAAAATATATCTCTTTTGATGGTGTAGAAAACCCATAAAAAAATGGAACTCAAAGGGAGCTCACAATAAAAATGGTAGAAAAATATGACAATGATGGTGGATCAAAGTCAGACCAAAAGTATAGATCCAGAGTGATCTTTAGGAAAGAAAAGGTAGTGAATGAATGGAAAAACCCTTCTATTTATAACAAAATATTGAGTTAGTCTAGATATTGTTGCATAGTTAAAATATTATTAACCAAATCAAGATCCAACTTTTATGGAATATTTTATAGAGGGAAAAGGAATTTGACTTTAGTGGAACCCCTTTATTTTTAAATAATAAATAAATAAATGATTTATTTATTATTTTAGGGATGTGGTTGAGTAATAATTAAATACATAATTATTTATAAATGATTTAGTCAATTTTAACAAGGAATATTATTTAAATAAGGTTTAAATAATTATTCCTAGAAAATAATAAGATAAATAATGATTTATCTGATTAATTTTATTGTTTTGGGTTAAATATGACCAGTAATATTAATTAAAATTTTGTTTAACTAATTATTCTTTGAGAAAAGTCAAAAAAATATGGATTTATTTAATATTTCCTCATGGGGTTTCCTGTTTAGACCATAAACAACTTAATAAATGTGGTTTAATAAGTTATTTTTCATAGTGAAAGAAATTTTCACTTAGGGTAAAATTAGTATTACATGGCTTACTTAGGTCCATCTAATAGTAACAAGTTAGATGAAAAAAAAATGGTGTAATAGTTTTCCTCCTAGCGTGCGAGCATTAGGAGCTAATCGTATGACCGTAGTATGTTGTAAGAACTCAATCACTACACACTAAAGGGGAAGTTAGAGAGAGAGAAATATAAGGTAGACTAAAGCACTAGAGGACTGGACCCTGAGGAGGCGATACTTACAGGTGCAACAAGTCTCTTTTATGAGTGAGTACCTGTGCTATAGGCGGCAAGTGAGGCATATGTATGCCTGTCGAGACAAAGTACAAAGAATAATGCGTCCACTAAATAAGGGACTGAACTCTATAGTACATGCTGGCATAAACATGAGCCAGATAAAATCGTGGTAATGAATCCCACATACATACTGTGCCTGGGATAATAGCCAGGACTTATACAATAATATCTGAGTACATGAGATGTAAATACAACCCAAATGCCCCTGTAAATAGGAAAGGGCTCTGAAAATCTAATTGATACATGCAAACAAAAATGCGCTACAAGCGGGTGAGGCCGACATCATCAAATCTATGGAGCTGCATCAAAGGCTGTAATGAAGAGGTCATCCAGGCATGTGAGGGGCTACCTGAAGGGCCACCCCTTCATGAGGTCTGAAACATCTCACACACACCTGAAAATCACTGGTACAATCTATTGCATCACGTAGCCATCAAATATACAGATCTTGATGATGTTGTAAGGAGTTGGAGCTGAGAAAAAATCAAGTCAAAGGGCAATAAGGAGTCCCTTTGCCTGATTCAAGGCACTGAACGAGAGTGGAAGCTAGAAGAAAGGTACACCACCCTCTAGACCTGTCTTTTGGAATGAATAAGATGATGTCTATAGAAGGAGGTCCACCATAGGTGAGGCAATAAAGGATCATCAACTAAGGCATGACAAACAATAGTAGAGTGACTAACAGACTAACACCAGGGATGATGATGAAATGGGGGGTATTGAGTAGCAGATGGATGACTTTCCTTGTTAGAGCATAAAGGGCATGGATGACTTAGCAGAGACTGACACAATATCAAAGGGGATAGGGGACGGTAGGGCTGAAGGCCATAATGTGCGACACAAGAGAGGGACCGAGCAATGAAGGAAGGAGGACTATAGTGGGATACAAGAGGACTTAGGATAGACTCGATGAATGTGATTATGACTCAACTCAGATACTCTAAACAAGGGCGTCTCGATGATGCTACCACACAGAAAAGGTTCAGTGGGGACAAAAATTGACACGAGAATGGACAAGTATGGAGGCAAAGTGGTGCCCCAAGTACAAGTGTTGCAAGTGAATAAATTTTATTTTGAGGAGTGGTGAAGTGACCCTTCATGGAAAAAATGTGTCCTAGTGAAGTATCAAATCATGAAAAACTAACAGATACCCATTTGAGGGCTCAGTGCGAGCTTTCCAACGGTACAAACGGTTTGTAAAACTAAGCTAAGATTTGGCCACAACAATGAAAAATTAGGGGTTTCTATTTTAATAAGACATTTTCCCTCCAAATTCACTCATTTTCATGTCTACTTGTGGTGAATGTACAGAGGAGATAAGGCCCTAAATCTTGCAGCGATCATAGCGGACAAACCGACTGTTGGAATTGAGATCCACCAGTTGCAGATAAGAGGCCTAACCCTACTCTTTCATTTCAGTGGATTGAAAGTTTTGTTTAGGTTCCCAGAGCTCAAGAACATACCCCTAATCCTCTTCATAGCTAGGTCACACTTTTTTGGGAAAAAATTGTGACCTGGGTAGTAGGTTTTGAGCAGAAAATTGCGACCTGTCCCAGGATTGCACCTGAAAAGTGTGACCTGATAGAGAGGGGTTTTTCTGTGCTGTTTTTTGGCTTAGAACTGGGTTTTTACATTTGGATATAGTCTTTCCTATCTGCACACTGAAAAATATGATGGTTTTGTGTAGATATGGCAGAATTACGGATCAATTGGAGAGAGAGAGACTTGGACACATTAAGGTAAGAGATCCGAGAGTATTGGAGTGTCCGTAGTACAATGGCCAGGTTTGGCATTCTGAAGTTTGTGGAGAACCCTTTGATGAGAGCTAGAGAGCCCTTTTTGGCCTAGATTTTCATTTATTAGGATTTGGACCATGAGGTATTTTTAGTGCAGGGGCACCGGATCGACTTGAAAGTCCAGGATATATATTTTCTAATTGGTCACCCACCACTTGGGATGGTAGGTAATACTTAGTGACTGTTACTACGAGGGCAGAACATCATGGAGTTTGTAGAGTGCCATTGTTGACCAGGTCTCCATGTCAAAGGGACATGGATACCCATCGGGGGTCTAAAGAGCTTAGAGACCCGTGCAGTGGCCATAGTGGTGATGCGGATCCTAGGCAACCAGGCACTCCACCACATCACTAGAGGGAAGATAATGCTTTTGGAGAGTGTGCTGAGTGGGACCTACTATGGGTGGGCCTAGATGATGCTGTCATCATTGAAATGACAGTTGTTGATATGAAAGCGGCAAGTGAACCATGACTGTGCATATGGTACAGTGTTGTGCTCGCTCTTGTGTGAGAATATCCTGACACTTTGATCTCGTATACAACTCCAGGATGGGGGCCTGAGGGAGCCGAGGATGCACTGGTGGGGGCGGCTACTGTGAAAAGGAGGAGGTGGGGTAGTCGAACGAGTGTTCCGACCTGAGTTCTTTGCTCATTGGGATGAGATGCCATTGTACATAGATAACTATCCCTATAGTGGGATGAGTTATCGAGGGGAGTCAGAATTGTTACTGCCGCCTAGTCGAGTAGGGGGGCCCGATGGTAAGTGACAAGTTGTTAATCTTTTATGTGCATTTTAAAGTTTTAGAATATTGTATATGGTACTAATTTTTTCACTTTTGGTATGCTGATCCAACACTGGTAAAACAGGCCGGGTATATGTGACAACCTGCAGTATCAGGAGCTGCAATACCTAGTGGATAGAGAGCATTGAAAAATGAGGATGCAGTGACCCTCCTGGAGGACATCCGTCATAGATGTGAGAGGCTTCTGACTGGTGATTCAGAGCGTGGCTGGAAACAATTAGATGAACAGTACATAAAGAAATGTATTTCTCTAACCTTGGAATGATGAGGGGTCATGTGGCACATGGAGATGTCCGGACAGGGGATGCACGACCTAGGAGCTACAAGAGCAGAGCCATTAGCTCGGTATCCTCCAAATAGTGATTAGGTGTAAGGGCAGGTGGTGCCCCCAGTTTTTATTTTTTGTAACATGGTATGGGCATGTCATATGTATCAGACTTAATGGACTCAAAAACATTTTATACGACACATACTATGGATATGCATCGTTTTGATAGTTTTATACTATTGTCTTCTGTTAAATCCATGTGCTAAGTTCCAATCTACAATATTGTTTGCAATGTTATATACATAGTGATTTTGTGCTTTAGGTACATGACTGAATGTAACGATTTCAAATTCACGCATCAAAAACATCACTCGTAAATATCTTCTAAAAAGGATAGGATTATGCACAAGATAGACACCATTCAATTGCATGACAGGAAGCCAGGAATATAAATGAACATGAAGGTGTAGGATGTGATGGGAAAGGTAATCAGCTAATAAACCTCACACTACATCATATTTGGACTGATTATTGGTGGCAGTACCAATGCACATACCCTTCAAGACAACAAGCGAATGCAAGGGGGTAAAAATGGGCCAACCTATTGAGGAAAGATTCCAGGAGTAGCAACTTGCACCATCGGCATAAGTGATATAAGCTGTGGATGGGAGGTCCATCTGAAAGGTGTCATAAGACAACAAATTGGAGGATGATGAACAATGCTAACAACGTGAGCGTAAAGTACAAATCAAACAACCACTGCTAGAGGGAGTGATCTGGGTAGGATTTCTACAAACCACATACCGACGGGAAGGTGGTGTGGGGGAGCTACCTTAGGTGTATCTTGTGCTCAAGCTGTAAAATTCATCATAGACATGGATGGTGCCATTTCGTTGATGGGCGAGAAAGATGAGGCCAGGGGTGAACAAGGCTTCCATGATGTCATCATCACAATAGAATATGGAGTGACTGGAGGAAGGGAGACCACATGATGCGGCAAAGCTACCTGACCCATCATCATGAGAAGAATGGTTCACATGCGCATCATCATGGGGGATGACAGAATAAGAAGTAGATAAATTATCTACAGATGTTGAGCCCAGGGTGATCGCTGAAGGGGGTCAAGCGAAATAGAAGGGGAAGATTCAAAAGGAGATTCCACCAAGGGTCTCATGGATGATGATAGGTAGAGGATGGTGGCCGTAGGCTCCATCATCTTGACATCAGAAGGGGGAATGTCAATGCAAGCGGGTAAATCCTCAGGCTAGCCCGAAGCATACTACGCAAGGACGGGAGAGGCGGATTGGTTCTGTTCAATCTCGTACTCCTAAAATACCTTCAAAGAGGTGCGGTAATGCCTGAGGAAGGGAGAATGGTGGGAATCATGGCCATGGATATCACACAAAGCAAAAGGTTGGTTGGTGTGAATAGTCTTAGGGTTATTGGCTGCATCCAAGGAAGAAACAGAGGCTTCAGGGACCATAGACTCAGGGAACGAAACATTAACCATGGGCTTCATACAAGGCAACTCTGGACAGGTATGAGTGGCATGATTGACAATATCACACAAAGCATAAGGCTTTCGAGGTGGAGGAGGAGCACGGTCTGCCAGGGCGGCCTTTTCTTTTGATGCCCTCTTGCAAGCTTTTCCCTTTTTACCCGAAGTTCTTGCAAGAGGAGAAGGTTCCTATTGAGATGACTGAGGCACAGTAGCAACCAGAGGAGTCATCGCAAATGGCTGAACCAAGGTCAAAGCAAGAAAAAGTTTGGGTTGACCAGGTAGGGTAGTGGCCGGGGGATCGATTTACCAGATGGGCATCCTTGGGGTTAGGTTAGGAACGGATAAGGTAGCCATGACAAGTACCGAGAACACTCCAAGAGGGGGAGCTAGGAACAGTATATGACCTGAGGGGTAATGGCCAGGAAGAACAACTCCAAGATGGTTAAGGCCAGGAGGAACCATCCTATGAGGACAGAGAGGCTCATGGATACCAGCTGCAGGTGAAGGCTAGGAGGAGGGGGTCCAGAAGGATGAATCGAAGTGCTAGGAGCAGTTTGCAGAGGGCGGGGCTGCCGACTAGCTAAAGCGGGCCGCTTGAGGGAAGCTCGAGATGATTGCATCATGCAAACATTCTATGAGCTGGGATCAGAGACAGGAGGAGGAAGACCAGGGAATGTACCAAGAAAAGAGTCTTTGTACACTCTGGGTGAGACACTAATAAAGGGATGAACGGTTTTCTTATTGGCCACCGAAGATATGATGGACTCAGGGGAGGTCTGAGACATCAGTTGGTAATATGTTAGCTGCTCAATGGTGACTATATTTTCATTATGAGGGAAGGAAATCTTGTGGTGAACTGCCAATGGTATAGTAGACATTGCATAGTTGTAGCTACGACCCAATAGAATGTTGTAATCTAAGGGCGCATCAATGACTTCTACATCAACGTAAATAGTCTTGCTCGCAAGAGTAATAGGAAAACTGCAGAACATGCTAGTGGACTTGGAGGTGTGGCCATCCCACGCTTGGAGAGTGATAGTGGAAGGGTCCAACTCAAGTGATCTGAGTTGCTTCCAAACCGAAGCGGACATAACACAAGTGTATTCCCCCTCATCAATGATGCAACAGGAAACGTTGGCATTCCAGATCTTAATTGGGATTTGGAAGGTGACGAAAGTAGGAAGAGGAGGATGTTATGACCAGTCAACATCGAAGACAATAAAATGATCATTTGAAGGATCTACAATGCCCATGGTATATAGTATATATTTTCGTGTGAAGGGCACGATTGGAGGAGTTCCAGTGTTGAGATGGCAGCAGGAGATTGCACCAAATTATCTACTATACTATATCAATTGAAAACTTTGCCAGAAGTAACGTTTTGGTATAATAGTACCTTAGGGATATTGGTATGAACCTCTGCCTTAGGCTGAGGGATTTTCAAAGGACCATTAGTTGTCGAAAGAGGCTCTGTAGAACTTGAAGAAGGTGGCTCTGGGACAGACGTAGCGGGAGGCTTTTGTACTGATGGGACAAAGTTTGGAGGTTGAGGTCAACGGTAATAGGTTGGTCAGAGTTCATCATGAGAATCTAGTAATCAGAGGTAGTAGATGGAGGAGGTTGAGTGGAAGCCTGACCTTCAGGTGGTTCGGTAGCCACAAATCCTTGCTGAGGGAAAGGATTACTAAACATAGCCGGCTGACTGGGAGTAGCATTGGGAGGGATGGAAGAGGAGGCTTGTTGTCCTCATGATGCTGCATGATTCTACCACATCTACCACATTTATGGTAAAACAGGACAATCATGAGTGTAATGATCATAAACACCACAACATGAATAAGGCTTATTCATGAGAACATGCCTGTCTTGCTTGGGTTGAGTGCCCTATTGCTGGTTAGCAGTGTTAGGTGCATTACTTGGGGATTACATCCAGGATTACCAGGGGAAGATTGATTTTGAGTGCCTTTCCTCTTCTTTTTGGAGGGAGGAGGATTAGTCGCGCCATGTTGTACATACACCTACCCCTAAAGGGGAAGTGATTGCTGTTGCGGGGGTTGAGAAGGCAAGGGAGGAAGAGGGGGTAATGCTAGAGGAGCTGGAGCACCAGGCTGCAGATACAACTAATAATTATTTGGGGTAACATTGTGGTAAACAAGAGGTTGGGAAAAAGGAGGAGGCATTCTGTATCCTAGATACATGGTACTGGAAGGGCGAAAAGTGCTGGAGGTGTTGGCCCCTCCCTGTGGAAAACGAAAGCCCATGGGTGGCTGAGTGTATGGATGAGAAAGAGCTCCAATGATACCACCGGTGGCATGTGATGCCCCTGGTGCATTGACACCACCGGGTCTAGGAAGATCAGGTATAACGGTATAAACATAAATCGACTATGCGTAGATCAGGTCATATTTTAAGGCAATCTTGAGAGCAACTTCTTCTTTTTGAGGGAAATGCAATGCGACATATTTAGCTATATTAGGCTAAAGGGATCTAAGGAACTAGTCCATGTAGACATGGTCTTTGAAGGTAGGGCCTTGATATAGGCTGTTTATTCTCCGCCATTCCTGGACATGATCAGATAGGTGGGTCATAGACGATTGACGGAAATAATTCAAAATTTTGGTACCAGTGTCATAATGAAGGGGAAGCTAGAAATAAGATAGAAAATCCCAGGAAAGAGTCGCAAAGGTGGTATGAGAGGATGAGGCCTGATCAACATACCACTTGGAAGCTTTGGGAGTAAACATATGTTGGAACAACCGAAGATGGACAGAGTCATCGGCAATGGAGTTAGATGAACACCACATGTGGAAATATCGAACATGGTTAGTAGGATCTTCTCCAGCAAGACCTTCAAACTTGGGGATGTCGGAAGGGAGCTTGGTTGGCATAGAAGGCCAATCAACATCATGGCATATAGGGTCATTAATCAACTAGTTAAACTCGGGAAGACTGAGGCCTACCATATAGGGAAGCAATGAAGAAGTCGGGGTAGTTCTTGTTACGGTCCCACTAGTAGTATTCCTAGCATTCGGGCCGAGGGTACCACGATCATTAGATCCTCAAGCAGACACGGTGAAGGTGACAAGGGGAGAACAGGGGGTGGAACCAGAAGGAGAACCCAATTAACCAGAAGAGGATTCAGAGTGCGGACTCGGTGTCAGACTAACTTGAATCCTATGTGGAGGAGTAAATATTCCTACCAGAAACTAAGGAAGAAGGCCAAGAGGTCTCTAGGATAAACGCCTTGGGGGTGTAATGATGACGGCACAAACATGGCACAAAGGGAATAGAGACCAAAAAGGTCAAGGAGGTGTAGGATCAACTGATTAAAAATGTCTAAACAAGGGAAGAGAAGTGTAGGATTAATTGATTACAATGCTAAATTCTTTGCCTAGAGGTGTTAACCAAACTCTTCTTTGGTTAGGGTGTGTGTGTTAAGTGTGTTAATTTTAATTTTTAAACCAATACGTTTGTAGAGAAAAAGAAAAAGTGTGTTGTATAGTTGTAAATAAACCTGCAGATAACAATATAAGAAACTAAAATAATAGAAAATAAATAGCTAATTATGAATTAATATAAACCCAAGGAGGCAGACCTCTCAACAACTAGTAGATTTGCTGGAAATAAGTGCAGAAAAACAACAAAAAATCAGAGGAAACATTGTTGTAAATGAGGCAGCGAAAGGCTGCGACCTAGAGGGAAATAGAGGGGACACTAGAGGAATACCCAAACAAAACTAAAGGAGGTGTTTTGGATGGATAAATAACGAATCTAAAGTGGATCTGAAGGTAAGGGATAAGATCTGAAAAATGGCTGAACACATTGAAATTTCAGACGACCTGCAACAGCTAAAACTCATCCACAAAAGATGGAGGGTACTTAAGCCCTAGGGGGCTAGGTTACCACTTTTTTGAGTAAAAAAGAATAATTAGAGGTCCCAAATGGGTGGATATTGTGGTAGAAAAAACCTGAACAGAGGCCAAGACAAACCTAGAAAAATATCAAAAAAATTCTCGCAAAAAGTTTAGGTTGTTGTTTCTGACCTATTTTTTCTATAGGTCACAGGTTTTGTCCCTGTTTTGTGCACCCTGGAGGTTCAGGTCGCATTTTTTGGCCTTTTTTTTGTGCACTGCACTTCCGGCACTCTTAGGAGCAGGTTTCAGAAAATTTTGTCGTCTCAGCTATGGTTGATGCCTGTCACCTACGCAATAGGTCTGAAAACACACGGAAGTTATAATTTTCAAGGTTTTAGGGTTTTATAGGTTAAAAAAAACACCAAAAAAAGCGAAACAAGAAGATTAAGAGAAATCCTAGCATTTGAAGTAGCTAGATATGCAACGATCTGAAAAATGACAGAGGTTGTAATCGTAAACCCTTGTGGAGTTGCCAATTGTTAGTATGAATATTAATCGCAAGCATACAAAAAAGGCTCACTTTAGCCGTGCATAACAGACAACCATAACAGCAAATACGACTACCAATATATTTATATCTGCAACTAGTTGACCAAGATAACTGCTGCAAAAATATAGATCTATGCATTAAAAGACATTAAGAAGTAAATAAAAGCAAGAGTTTCTCCATGCATCCAATAGACAAGACAAGATTATTTTAAAGAATTTTTGTATTTATTGACACCTAGGAAGGGAATATAGAAAGATTTTAATAGTCCCCCTCAATGGGATGGGTTCTTGTAAGTCCTCAACACTTCAGATCTAAAATCTCTCTCTCTCTCTTGATGGTGTAGAAAACCTAGACAAAAATGGAACTCAAAGGGAGCTCACAAGAAAAATGGTAGCAAAATATGACAATGACAGTGGATCAAAGTTAGACCAAAATTTTAGGTCTAGAGTGATCTTTAGGCAACAAAAGGTAGTGAATGAATAGAAAAACCTTTTATTTATAGCAAAATATTGAGTTAGTCAAGATATTGGTGCATAATTAAAATATTATTAACCAAATTAAGATCCAACTTTTCTGGAATATTTTATTATATTTGTTGGAGGGAAAAAGACTTTGACTTTATTCAAACCCCTTTGTTTGTAAATAATAAATAAATAAATGATTTATTTATTATTATAAAGATGTGGTCGAGTAATAATTAAATAAATAATAATTTATTTAATTATTTATAAATGGTTTAGTCAACTTTAACAAGGAATATTATTTAAATAAGGTTTAAATAATTATTCCTAGAAAATAGTAAGATAAATAATGATTTATCTAATTAATTTTCTTGTTTTGGGTTAAATATGACCAGCATTATTAATTAAACTGCTGCTTAACTAATTATTCCTTGAGGAAAATCAAACAAATATGGATTTATTTAATATTTCCTCATGGGGTTTCATGTTTAGACCATAAACAACTTAATAAATGTGGTTTACTAAGTTATTTTTCATAGTCAAAGAAATTTTACTTAGGGTAAAAATGGTCTTACATGGTGTACTTAAGTCCATCTAATAGTAACAGGTTAGATTACCAAACAATAGTGTAACAATTTTCAATTCTATTTTTGGTGGTATGTTTACTGTGAACTCACAACTCCACCTATGAGTACTTCTTATAAGTCAATATTTAATATTAGCGTGATGTATGTCCAATAAAATTATTAACTAATAATAATAATAATTATTGGTTGCACAAACGCATCGAAAAGAATTGAAGCATTGTATCAATTCCCTCAAATATTGTAATATTAGAAAGTTGACGTATGCATGTGCATTATTACATTTTTTTTTCGTTTTTCTGCAGACAATCTATTGACAAGTACAACTATTCATATTACCCCAATACCACCCATGAATTTTGGTTCCAAAAAATTCCATACATGACAAAATAACATTAAAAAAATGTTCATGAATTATCAAATCCCAAAGAATACAACTTTGGAGAATCACTAACGAAAGGTCTGTACAACCGGCTTCATTTATGTTACTATGCATCTGATTTGCTGATTTTGATATGAAAAATTCTCTCACATAAAATTTGGGCCTAATCAATTTTTACAAATTGACCAAGCTATTTTTAACTAACTTGGTGAAAAGGTGCAATTTCAATATCAATGGAAAGATAAAAAAAAACAATACCATAATTCTATTTGATGTAAACCCAGAACCTCAAAGTAGATTTGATTCTTAACAAAAAATAGCCATGTTTGCAAAATTATTTATACAATAGTGGTCTCAATTTGCAGGAATTAATGTGTTATGTGGTATTGGAATCTTAACAAATCCATATGCTATTAGAAAAGGAGGATATTTGGGATTGGGTGTGCTATTCAAATTTTATGTACTTTCCTGCTACACAACTATAGTCTTAAAATGTTGTTTCGAAAGTAAACCAGGACTTGATACCTATACTGACATAGGACAATGTGCCATTGGAACTAAGGGCCAAATA
This sequence comes from Pinus albicaulis, assembly GCA_034641835.2. Taxonomy (NCBI): domain Eukaryota; kingdom Viridiplantae; phylum Streptophyta; class Pinopsida; order Pinales; family Pinaceae; genus Pinus; species Pinus albicaulis. Next base: position 1,193,766,948 of record CM076570.1, on the reverse strand, counting down.
CTAATTTTAGTATTCTCTCTTTACTTCTGTAATTATAATTTCTAAGAGATCATTGTTGAGGAGGGACGGGGCATGTTAATTTCATAATTTATAAAACAGTACAAATGATAGCTTTACATAGAACAATAAGGCCTTTAGGAATCTCCTCATAATTACTATGTAATTTTTTTAAGTTCATACTATAAACCTTCTTATGTGGAAGTGGGGTTGCAGTTGAAAAATTCATTAAGGCACCTGAACATCTAACAGAAAAGAAAAGCACCAAGGAAAAGTTTAATATTGTTAGCATGAAAGTGAAAGAGGGTAGAAAATATATCCTTGAACTAGTAAATAAGTTTTTCTTTTTATGCTTTATTTTCTTTGTTTTTTATGGATTTCATAATTTATCTGGTATTTAAATTTACATAATGGTGCAGAATAGGCATAAAAAATTTTAGAGGATATTTTGGTTTGGAAATTAGTTTGAGAATCCCTCATTACATGGTATTTTGATTCGACGAGCATAAGGAATTTGTGGTCCTAGAATGAGTACTTGAAGTAGTTTTTCGTTATCCATAATGACCTTGTAAGGTACTTATAATTATCTTAAGAATTGAAATGTTCTTCATATTCATTTGTCTTTCTACAATATCTTGGATTCTATGGGTTCTATTCAAGAATATGTTGGCATAGGCACTTTTAACTAAATTAGGGTTTGATACGACCTAAATGTATCAATGCTTGAGGGTGTATATATCTATGTATAATTTTCAAGGTTCTATATATTCCCATTTGCACGAACTCTAGATTTGCATTAGTAAACTTTAGAATGTAGGAGCTTCTTCCAGGATTTTATGTTTTATTATTTTAGTGGGTCGATGGGATATTGGTGGTATGTTTGTCATTTCGAATAAGAGCTCTTTGTCAAGAGTCTCCTGCATGGTGGTGATAATTGTGAATATAGAATTGCCTCTAAATATATATCCAAATAAATTATTCAATATTACAACTACTTTGTATATATGACTTGTGTTTAATTTTTGTCACATATCAAATCTTGTGAGATAATGCTTCACAATAACTGAAGGTTGTTACTCATTTTGCATGGTTGGTTAGTTTCTTGAGTATGCTTGATTAATAGAAAACATTTCATGCTCTATCAGAGAGATTGGTAGTTGGTTGCTTTAATATGCTTTTAAAATAGAAAAAATTACTTGCTGTGTCAAAGAAAGTGGTGGTATCATTATTTTCCCATTGTAAAATGTGATCATACTCAATATAAAAAAGGTAGAACTGATTATAAGACAATGCTCATTAACATATCAATGCTTGTAATTATGCTAATTAACTTTCTTTGACCTAGGACGAGGTGAAAATTACAGGAATAATTTTAAACCCAATTGTTATGTACCTTAACGACAAGTCCTATGCAACTCGCTTTCATTAGGTTTAATAATTCCTCAAGACAAACTTTTCCTCCTCAATATAATTAATTAAGGCTGCATTAATAATAGCCTTTAAATATGATATTATTTCCCTTTATCGACAAAAAATTATGTGTCTTTTGATATTAGGAATGTACTATTGGTCCTTTTACATGATATATGATAAGGCACCATTTTAATTACAAGTTGTAACAATCTCATTATGTACAGTTAGACAAGGAAGTGTTGCATACTAAAAAAGTATGTTTCATCTCATATACATATAAAATTAGGAGCATATGCATGGAGTTGATCTTCAAGATTTTCACTCATCTCCCATCTTCGAACTTATAAATAATCATATCCCTCTAGGACATGAGTTTTTAGGAATCCTCGGTAGAGGGCTACTATGCCCTTTTATTTCTAATAATTTCCTCACAAATATCATTTCAAAAAAATAAACTAAAAATTATATGCACACAGTTCATATATACAAATAAGTAATCGCATCCCACTACGTGGCTCCTGTTCATAATGGCATCATATATACTCACTATTTTCCAGTTTTTGGCATGGAAATCAGTCTTTTAGAAGCAGATTTTAAGTTGTCACAACAAACTTACATGATTCAGAAGGTGAGAAATCAATCTCCAATGTAATTGTAGATTTTATGTTTGATTATTATAGGTCATTTGTAGAATTTAAATGTCTTAAAATTTTCAATTCTAATAGAGTGTTCAACTTAACATATTGATTATCTTATATGTAACTATTTTTCCCTCCACCGACTTTTCATAACTTCCATAACCATTAGGTAGGGGCCTACAACTTTGATGCTATTTTGCTTGCTTACTAAAATATTTTTCAAAACTTCAAAATGTTTTATAATTTATTAAAAATTGTAGAATTTACAATTTGATAATGTTTCAAGGTCTAAATTTTTAAAGTATAATTCTTTAGAGGGTGCTTTATCGATGGAAGAGCATGTGCGTTAGAAGTAGGAGGTTGGTGGTTCGATTTCATCATGCCTTGATATACATATGGAATGATGATGATTATTTTTTGGTGACAAAGACTCTTTTTTCCATCACTAAGGAGCTTATGGTGACATTTTTCCACCCTCTCTAAAATATGAAATAGTGACGGTCAGCGAACGCCACCATACATATGCATCAATAATGATGGTCGTAAAGGGTCCATCACAATAAATCATTGTTGTTCATATGAAATGCTGACGTTCAATGAATATTGCCATATATAGCATAAACAATGATGATCATGAAAGGTCCATCACAATAAATCATTGTTGTTCATATGAAATGGTGACGGTCACTATCCGTCATGATAATCATTATTCGTGACACACCTTGACGGTCACCACAAAACCTATACTCTTGCTGACACCACCTTTGGTGATATTAATTTTTTTGGTGACATAGGCTAAGGATCATCACCATTGCTCATATGAAATGGTGATGGTAACTATCCATCATTATAAATCATAATTGGTGATGTACCTTGAATGTTGCCACAACACCTATACTTTTGGCAACGCAACTTTTGGTGGCGTTCAATTTTTTGTGACAAAGGCTCTTTTGACCATCACCAATGAACTTATGGTGAAATTTTGTGACCCTAAACAATGTCCTTTTTTCTTGTACTAAATTCGTTTCACAGAATCTTAATGGTGTGATTCAATATTTCAAGATCGAGAGTTTATTTTTATTTGGACTTTATTACGGTGCCCTAAGACCTTTTACTTGCACCTTTGGATTCTTTTGTTGGTTCATCATCTACAATAACCCCAAAAATGTGCAAGTCCTTTTCAACCGTGATCGCTTATTCATATTTTTTGTAAGTGTTTGTTTCTCTTTGCAAACTATGAAATTCTTTTCAGCAAGGCAGAAGTGTAGTAATTGCTGGTGATGGAGTCATGAGGTTTCACATTTGCTAGGAATTTGTTCCAAATGTGGTTAAACCTATGATTGAAAATTTTCACCGTTTCCTTTTTCTGCATCCTAATATTTCCCAGATCTTTTGATAACGTGGCGGGGGTTTTTTTCTTTAGCGAATATTTGAAGAAAAATATTCTTAAACCCCCTGCAATTTTGGGTGGAATTCAGAGGAAGATTGTGATACCATACAATTTCTCTACCATGTAAGGTGCATGGAAAAGTATACATGGAACAACTGTTAATCAACAGTTTTCATTGATGTCAACCCAAGGAGCACCGGGGGTTACCCCAATATTGCATGTGAATTTTGACCTACCAAATTACTATATTCTCCGTCAAGAATGCTTTTGATTGTTTCTTCTTGTTGAGATGTTTCCATTGATATGTGGCATGCCATGTAATTATTCACGGTTTGAGAGATATTCATGTTTGAAGTTTGTAACCCCAGTTAGTGGGCTAAAAGCCCATGGGGTTGTGGCATGGGTCATTGAAAAGTCATAATTAATATTTTTTAAGATCCTAAATTCCCTCCCGCATTCTCTTGTTGAAGCCCCTCTCAACCTAAGAATTTATATAAATTGTGATCTTCATATCCTCCTTATGCAAGGTATTTCTCCATTTGAAACAGGTCATCATGGCATTTTAGCTCTAACATTTTTTCTATGAAGGTTCAGAATCTGAAAATGTTTATGAGGCGAAGCTAAAATCCTTAGGAAGCTAATGTAAAATATTTTAGAATCTTCAGAAGCAAATGTTATATCAAAAGAGAAGATCAAAATTTGGGTAAGTTAGAATCACGTGTTGATGAAGGTATATTTGTTATTTACTCGCGCAAAATAAAGGCCTATAAATGTTATAATCTAAGATGAAAATTGATAGAGGAGAGCATAAATGTTACATTTGATGAAGATGGTGTTCTAGAGAATAATGATGAGGATCTAGAATATTTGAAACTTGAGACACAAGCTGAAAAATACACAGATAAAATTCTAGAACAAGAAGCAACTATCAACTAGGAAGAAGTAAATAGTGATCATCAATATATACCAAAACAACAACAAAAAGCTCCTCTAAGGAGAAAAAAAGAATGGATTCAAAAGAACCATCCATCAAATCAAATCATTTGTGACATAAATGAAGGTTCACAGCTTCGTTCATCACAACAAGCACACATTGCTTTTCTCTCAACCTTTGAGCCTAGTAGTTATGAGGAAGCAAGCCAGAATGAACATTGGGTAGCAGCTATGAATGAAGGATTGAATCAAATCAAGAATAAAACCTGGGAATGAGTTCCACAACTAAAAGATAAAAATTTCATTGGAACTAAATGGGTGTTCAGGAACAATTTTAATGAATATGGGTAGGTTACTAGAAATAAAGCAATATTGGTTTGCAAAGGCTATGCACAAGTGGAAAGAATTTATTTCGATGAAAAATTTGCACTAGTTGCCAGAATGGAAGCCATCCGAATGTTTCTCACCTATGCATGTTCAAGAAAAATAAAAGTCTACCAAATAGATGTTAATTCATCATTTCTGAATGGAGAATTAGAAGAAGAAATTTACATCGAACAACCTGAAGGTTTTCTACTATCAGAAAAAAAAGACTATGTTTGCAAGTTAAAGAAGGCTCTATATGGTCTCAAGCAAGCTCCCACAACATGGTATGCTCGTCTTGATGGATATCAATGTCAACAAGGGTTCAAGAAAGGTATTGTTTATAGAAATATTTATGTACAATTAGATAAAGATAATTTAACAATCGTTGAGGTATATGTGGATGATATAATATTTGGTAGCAATGATGATAGACTAAGTAAGAAATTTTCTACAAAGATGAAAAGTGAGTTCAAGATGTATTTACCTGGTGAGCTGAAATAATTCTTAGTGCTTCAAATATCTCATCAAGAGAAAGGAATAATTATATTTCAAGCCAAGTACATCAAAGAAATGCTCAAGAAATTCAAAATGGAATATTGCAAACCTGTCCTTACTCCGATGGTATCAGGTTGCAAATTGAGCATAGACTATTCAACTAAGGATGTGGATCATAGGTTGTATAGATCTATGATTGGTAGTCTTATATATGTAAAAGCCTCCTAGCCAGATTTTATGCAAGTAGTTGGACAAGTAGAAAGATTCCAAGCAGCACCAAAAGAATCACATATTATTGTCGTCAAAATAATTATTCGATATTGAAAGAGCACATAAGAATATGGATTGTGGTATCCCAAGGGTAGAAATCTCATTATTCAAGCCTTTATAGATGAATATTGGGCAGGAAGCATTGATTATCGTTAGAGTACTAGTGGAGAATTATTCTATCTAGGTGGTTGTCTCGTATCATGGTTGATCAAAAAGCAAACCTCAATCTCGTTATCTACAACGGAAGCAGAATACATTGCAGCGAAAACATGTTGTACTCAAGTCCTTTGGATGAAACAAAATTTGCAAGATCTTCAAGTGCAATTCAGTGATCTTATTCCAATATTTTGTGACAACACTAGTGCCATCAGCATCTCCAAGAATCCTGTCAAGGATTAAAAAAAAAACACATTCCAATCAAATATAATTTTGTTAGAGAACAAGTCACTAAAAATAATATCAAACTTTAGTATGTTGGTACAAAAGAACAAATCGCCGATATCTTCACTAAACCTTAACCTCGTGAAGCATTTGAATATCTTCACGAGAAGCTTGGGATTCCCCCAAGTTCTCATTAGATTTTCCTTATTCATAATATAAAGGGGGAGTGGAAGTGTGTACAGATTCGGAGGATGGTTGTGTGTCAGGGGTAGTTACCCTTTTCAATTGATGTCAAAGGGGGAGAAAATGTTGTAGGAAGATGTGTTATGATTACAGGGGGAGTACTTGTGTTGCCATCGATGCCAAAGGGGGAGATTGTTGATCAGCAGTTGTCATTGACCTCAACCCAAGAAGCACCAGGGGCTACCCCAATATTGCATGGGAATTTTGACCTAAAAAATTACTATATTTTGGGTCAATAATTCTTTTTATGGTTTCTTCTTGTCGAGATGTTTCCATTGATATATGTCACGCCACGTAATTCTTCACGGTTTGAGAGATATTCATGTTTGAAGTTTGTAAGCCCAATTAGTGGGATAAAATGCCATGGAGTTGTGGCATGGATCATTGAATAGTCATAATTAATATTTTTTAAGCTCCTAAATTCCCTCCTATGTTCACTTGTTGAAGCCCCTCTCAACCTAAGAATTTATATAAATTGTGATCCTCATATCCTCCTTATGCAAGGGATTTCGCCATTTGAAACAGGTCATTGTGGAATTTTAGCTCTAACTTTTTTTCCACAGAGTTTTAAAAGTTGAAATTTGTATGAGGTGAAGCTGAAATACTGAGGAAGCCTTCGTGAAAAATTCAGATCAAGGTGCACAATAGTTTCGGAGCTATGATCTGTGGAAGTTGGTGTTTTTGTAGGCTCCTGAAATTCATATCAAAGAAGTGACCTTGGGAAAATTGTCATAAATCTCTCTGAGTATTGGATTTGAATTCTGTAAAAAGTGGAAGATATTTCACGGATTGACGTTTGCTCTCTATCAATTTTATAGAATATTGAAGAAACAATGACACTTGGCACACTGTACAAGTTCTCTTTAATAAAATAGTCCATAATTAGGGCATTGTGAGAAATTGGGTATAAATCTCGCTTGATGAATCGAAATTGGGCCAGACCTATGGCATTGGAAAGACAACTTAGAGGAATACTAAAGGACTGAAAATTAGATATTGGGGATCTGAAATAATAGAGATACACCAGATTTAATATGGAGCTCCTAGAAGGCAAGAAAAAGCTAGATCATGTGTTGTCAAGGGATGCAAAGCACCAGACTTTCTAGGGAAGCAAAGAAAAGCAAGGTGCAATAGAGGGTAGCATGAAAAGAGTAGCAACCAAGGTGTGGAACAACATCAAGAATTTCATCACATGCAGTCTTCAAGTCGGTAGCACTGCATATATTCATTGTAAATAAATTATTGTAAAAAATTTTCTAGTGTCTATCTGCCAAGAGTTGAAGAGGCAGTGTCGGGAGGTATAGGATCATCATTAGATGGTTGTGTCATAGTTGGGGTTATGGTATAGCATGTCTTATTCTTCTACATCATTGTATATGATTTTAAAGTGGACCATTTTCCCTGGTATGGGAATCCATTCTTCTTTTATTATTATATAGGGTGGTAGGGTGGTGGTAGGGTGAGTTGTAGCTCATTAGGTGTTGGGGCATCCGTTCAGTTGACTAGTGAAGAATCTTGGGCGTTGGAGTGTCCATTCGAAGGGACCTGGAGAAGAATGATTTTCTAGATTCTAGGAAGTTGGAGCTTTATTTTCAATTAGAGTTGAGTATTAAAGAATTATTAGAAAAGCATTAGGTGGTTTTTGTCCTAGAGTGGGTTTCCAGCTTAAAAATTGTGTGCATTTGTGTTCCTTTTGTTTACTACTATCATTGTAAAAACACTGATAATAATTGAATATTGACTAATTCTCTAATTGAAAGGAATACTGATTAACCCCCCTCTCAGTATTTTCCAACAACAACATCATAGTGTACCTCAAGAGTTTGTAGATGTAGGTAGAAGTTGTCTAATTGGTCCTTCGCCTTTACTATTTTTTCAGGGTTGTACTTCGTTAGGAAATTTTCTGGATGCCTTGGCATCTTGTGTAAAACACCCAAAAGTGCAAGTGGGCCCTGAGACATCCAAAAAAAATATTGGTCTTCAATGTCTTCATATTTATCCTTCGCTTTATCAGAATCTGATGGCTCCTCTTCCTCTTCCTCTTGACCACATAATCCACAAGAAATATCATCTCAGAGTAAAAAATTGACTCTATCACGACCATTATATAATGGAGGTTGTTCTAAGTTTTCTAATTTCTCCACAGAGTCTCCTAATTCCTCAAGGGTGGTGAAAACCAAATATTCAATAGTATAAACCACTCTCTTGGTAGGGGTGGTTTGGTTATTTTTTCAGAAAATATGGAATGTTGTGTACTCTTGGAATCAATCCAATATATTTTTTGAATTGACAGGTTATGGGATTGATGGCACAAATTTGGTCACAAGAGATTTCACAAGTGTGTACCATCTCAGATTGAGAAGAGTCACCAACTTTAGGAATACGAGTAGGGGATGTGTTTTTAATGTTTTTTCCTTGACCGAAAGCTATGATATTGGGATTTTTTAGGTTATCAGCCATAAAAAATTGAATTCCCTAATTCTAGCACCAAAAATTTTGATGGTGCTAGACCGGCCAAAATTTAGAGGATCTCCCCGATATAAAGTACCAATTATACCTCACACCGTTTGGTATAGGTTTCACATCTATAATAAGGCCCAGTTGTTGAATGATTAAAGAGTTTCCTTGGCTCTAACTGTTAGCAAGAGATATGGATGAAATGGTGCCCACGAAAAGAAAAATATGTTCTTGGTGAGTGTTCAGTTGTAGATGTGTGAAAGTTCCTCTACTGTGAAAGCACATGTGAAAGAAAAAATCAAATTCAAACATCCTTAGAATAATATTCCAAACATTCATAATCCATGCATGAAAAACATGATGGCCTTAAATCCTTTTTTTATTAAGTAAAAGTTCCAAGCACGTGTCTATAATGAACATTAGTAGCTCCAATAGTGGAATGTTGGATCCACTCCTTGCTCCTCAAAAGTACTAGTTTATCTCTCTAATGCATTGTGGGAGGATCCAAGCTGAAATTTACTTTTCTTTTACAAGGAGGATGTATATATAACAATGAGGAAGTGATGCTTCACCTTCTGTATGAATCTTAATCTACCCTCATGAATTTTTAACTTCCTATTACTTTTCAACTTTACATGACTCTTCATATTCCACACATGTCCTTTGTAATTCCACTTTATAATACATTTTGAAACATAATTTACATCATTAGCCACAACGGTGTGGCCTGTGACCACTCATGACATAAGATGACATGATACTTATAAAAAATATTTCTTGATGATGTATAAATGTCAAGCCGTTTTTGTTGCTAGGTGTTGAGTGTCTTCTTTGAGAATTCTTCTATTTTCACCTCCAAATAGCTTGGTGATAATAAAGCTTCAGTAATCTCAAGTCTTGAATGGTGATCACAAACGACTGTCCCTTTTCTATCTCTTGATTGATTAGCTTGCATAATTATCTAAAGGAGTGTCTTCCAACATGCTTCCATCCTTCATCTCTTTCTTCATCATCTTTCCATGGCTTGATAAAGTATTTTATTTGTAATTCACTCATGATGAGATGACTTTGGTCCGAAAACCCCTGTTTAAAATTTTTCATATTGATCCATTTCCTTAGATAGAAATAGATGGAGATATGGGAAAGGGGCTCAGTGGTTCCACAATTGTGCAGTTCAAACAACCAATGGGGAGCCTTGAGCATTGATACTGCTCAATGCGTAGTTCAGGCTGGGTTGAGGGAGAAAAATGTGGAGTTCAAGGACCTAGTGAGTCAGGATGAAGGGATGAGCATTGAATGAACACATTGTGAAATTATGGGAGACAAGGGAGGATAGGCCATTGCATAGTTCAAAGGGTCAGGGAATTATCTTAAAGCTATTTACTGCATAATGCACAGTTAGGGCTAGGTTTGGAGGAGGAATTGTGCAATTATGGGAGTCAAGGTTGGGGCTTGAGCACAGAAACTATGCAGTGAAATAACCCTGGGAGGAAATAATTTCACATTACTTAGTGCCAAGAGGAAAGGTCACAACTAGAGGACTATGACTGTGAAATGCATATTTTAGGGAGGATGGGTGAAGCTAGGTTGCTTGGTCGGAAAGCTTTTTCCAAAAATGGTTGTGTGGGATCAGTGAGACTAACTTGAACTGTGATAAGAATTCAACTGTGATCACACACTTAGGATAATTCACCATAAAAAAACATAGATAATCTATGAGACACGAATGACAAGTTACGACAAGTGGGACAATTCAAATAAACTTTGTGATGATCGTGACAACACGTATGCGACATCGCTTAAAAATTTGGAAAAGAGTGTTATGGATGCTTACATGGTTAGAACAACTCATTTACATAAATATGATCTCTCGAAACTACCAAAAAAAAATAACATAGATGATGTGATAGCTAACATGCAGAAATATGACAATTTTCCTAACCTGTAAAAGGGGCCAAAAAACTTCAAGAAAACACATGGAATGAGTCTCAAAGTTTGCAAAAGCAATGATAAAGACCAAGGAACTCTCGAAAATTGAGCGTAGGAAAACATTTTGGAGGGTGTTTTAGCAGCGACAACAGGTTCACAATTGTTTACTTGAATGTTGAGAATTTTACTTAATGGTTTAGTTATTCATAACACAACCAATGGTACTTAAAATATGTTAGGTCCTGGGTGTTTACTATCTTGTGATAGTTTTGTTGGTAGGTAAGGTATGGTTAGTAATGGGATTTGTGGAATGTTGTTAGTACTGGGGTGGTAACATTTTCTTCCAGGGGGGAAGGATTACTGCCATTTGAGACTGTCATCATTACTTCCAATGGAAGGAAGCCTGTGTTAGTTGAATCCTTATGACTTCTGCATCGTGGCTAGTGTGTTTTCTGGTAAGTCGAGGCGCTTTGAGCACTACATGGTGTCTAGTTTAAGGCTGACAGTGAAAGTTTGGCTAGTGCGAATGGAGTATCATTGGTCATAGAAAATCATGTTAAGACTGCAGAAACTTGGTTCTGACAATTACCCATTAGCATCTTAGGTGAGACTTCACCCACTCTGTGGGTGTTGTTGAAAGGGTCAATGTTGAGTGGCTATATGTTTGCCACTACATAGAAAATCCTAGTTCTATCATCACCTTATGCACAAACATTCCTTGAGTGTAGAACATCTCTAAGTGTAGAAAATTGTTATTAGCAAAAAATAAATAAAGGAAATAAATTTTTGTGATGATCAAAATATACCTTGTTATTACAGGATTTAGAGATAAAAAACCCACTTTCACCTAAGAAACTTTCCTAAGGAATCACCTTTTTTTTCCGAGTTATTTTTATTAATTCTACCACTTTACATGAAAATAACCCATAAATCCATTAACTTTATTTTATTTTCTTATTTTATGGAAATAATGCACGTAAAAAAGAGAGGGAACTATCTATGGAGTTACCTTAGACGTATGGCCTCTTAAGATACTACATAACCCTAACCCCCTATGTTATACTCTCTACCTCCCACTCTCAATTTCTCTGATCTACTATGGAACAAGATACAATAGTATGGAATGGAGAATTTACTCCTCCTAGTATCCTAGTTTTAACATAGCCAAATATCCAAATATCGCTCAGGTTTAAATCCTTCAACTCTAAATTAGAGCGAAAATTTGACCCTTCTAGCATCTCGCTCAGAATTCACACTTGGACATCGATTTTTACATGCATATAGGAAGGTGACATGTCATCCTCTTAATGTTGGTCAAGTATGGTAGAAAGACTTGCAAGAGGCATAATGTGATTATTGCATTGTTAGCAAGACCTTTCTTTGCATAACACCATCTTAGATTTAGATACTTATGTGAGAGGGATTTTACCTTGTTATTACAGAAAATATGAGCTCATAGAAAAAATTTATATATTGATTGAAATATTCCATGTTCATATAGGGTTCACACAGAAAAATCCAATTTCACCTCAGAAAATAGACTAATTAACCACTTCTTCCAGGTCATTTTATTAATTATATCAATTTACATGAAAATAACCCATAAATCCATTCAATTTATGTTATTTTCTTATTTTATCCATTTATGGTAAAGTTAGTTAATTATTTTCATCCAATTTACTTATTCGCATATAAATAATTTATTTTTTAATTATTTTAATTAATCAACTCAAAGAATAATTATTTTCAAGTGGGTTACCCATGATAAAGGTCATTATCCATTTGCTCGACTTGTTTATCTCACAAAAGATAATGAAATAAAAAAAGTAGGTATACCTTAATTTGATTTAACAAATATTTTTTATTATTTGACCATATGAAATATAGCAACTATTTTTTATAAAACGGAGAGCCTTTCCTCATTTCACCCTCACCATTTTATTATTAAAAGTTTTCTCTTGAAACATTTGAGTTCTTCTCAGTAGTTGAGCTCTCACTAATTTTTTTTTTTACATTTTTCTACCATTTGGAGATAGTTGTTTTTCTTGTTATATATGAGAAATAATGGACCCTGCAACAAAGGAGATCTAGAGAACACTCACTCTTTCTTCCTTCTCATGTGTTACATTAATATAAGCTTTTCCATTTAGAATACTGTAGTATTTTAAAATATTTATTTTTTCTTATTATTGGGCTCATGTTATTTTACTTGATAGGTACGAAATTTATGGTGTAAATATATGTTTTTGGTAGAAAATATCATTTTTGTTGTTGGAATAGAAACAATCACTAGTATCTAATTTTTTTATAGCCCTTATCACAGAAAACATCCAATAGGCCCAAATAAATATTCTTTAAAGTCTCAAAATGATTCGAGAAGCTTCATAACCCAATTATGCAAAATTGAACCCCCTCATTAAAATGACCATACAAGTTGATTCCTGCAATTTTCAACTTTGAAAGCATTGAGATAGATGAAAAAATATATAATGATCCAATTTATTTATAACCACCCCTATATTTCACCTAGCTTGGGTCACATAAAACCTTAGCATTATTCAATTTTAAGTTTCTCCTCTAGACTATAGTTTGGTTCAAAACTCAGATCACCATAAAAAACGAGGAATTTTCGAAAAAATCATGCTAGAGAGATTTTACATATATTTGTACAGTAAATGGGAGTGTTATTTTATCCACTTATGTTTCTAGGGTTCATGGTATGATTTAATATAATAGCTCTAGGTGAAACCACATCTTTGACCACTACCTCAAGGTGCCTCTATGGCTCCAGATGGAACCACACATTTGACAACTACCTCAAGGTGCAATCCATATTGGATAAGTATTTTTTTTCATCCATATTTATGCTTTTAGAGTGGAAAAAGTGGAGGCATCAACTCAGGAGACCATTTTTACTAGTGGGACACAATTTGGAAAATTGGGTTATGAAAACTTCCAAGAGAATTTTGAGGTATCAAATGATGTTTTTTGTGGATAAAAATTCATTTCTTTACCACCAAACATTATTTTCATGTTTGACGCATATATAAATTTCTATTTTTGTAAGAATCACCTCAATCATATTATGCATGAAAACATTATGCTACTGAAAAGTTGACCTTCCTATTTGGCCACCGTAATTTTTGAGGATGTCCTGTCAGCCCCCATTATTGATAGAAAAGTGTCTATCCAAATGACTAAGATAAAGAATACTCTAGAAGATTCTATATGGCAACTCCGGTTAAGAGTTGAGTTACTTAAACCTAACCACTAGTAGGCTATTAGGTTACGTTATAACTAGGTCACTAGGAGGAAAAGGGTTTCCATTCTTTTTAAGTGCATTGTTCCATAGATGAGAAATACATCTCAGTGATGGGGAGAAAGCACAAATAATATATTTTTGCAGTGTATTATCCCATATGACATGGGCATTACTTCTTTGTACTCATAGGCATTTTTCATTTAGAGAAAGAGAGGAGAGAGATTTTATCATATTTTAGCTAGGTTCTCTCCCAAAATGTTTTCCCATGCTATACCTTTTGTCAAATCATGGTTTTTGAGTTTTTATTTAACTATTCTCTATTTCTTGCATAATTTTTATTTTCCTGCATATGAAATTAACAATAATATACAAAAAACAACAACAAAAAATCCATGATAGTGTAAAATTCAGATTTGTAAATATTGTTTTATCACATTTTTTGTGGTAAACAACCTATTGGAATTTCAAGAGATGTTTATAGATCATATTGGTATTAGATTTGAATCATTTGGCTATATTGTGGATATTTTTACGGGATCTAAATCATTTAATAAAAAACTCATAAAATCATAATCATCGTTGACAAATATATGAATAACTCTCTTGATCCTATAGAGGATATGTTTTCATAGTTAGAATAAGAAGTTGCAGATATAAGTCATAATTTTTATCTCCTCATGTTAAGCATGAAATATAAGCTCAAGGCACTTTGAGAATATGGGGGTCTTAATGCAGAGGATACAACAATAGGGATATCAATATATTGAGAAGAAATGGAGAACTAGATAAAGAAGGATCCAAAAGAGATCAACCAAGTTTGAGTGACAAGAACCATTCAAATTCCATGTTAAAAATGCAAGCTAATGTAGATATAAAGCTATATCAAGACGAGATTGATTCTCTTATGCTAAATCACTAGTTTTAATAACTAAAGTAAGAGAGTCATGCCCTGAATTGGTGAGAAATAAACATAAATACCTTGAGGTAGATCCTCTACTGACTAAATCAAAGGAATTTAAACCCTCATAAAGTCACAGTTTCACCTGATCAAGTATGTAGAGGACTAGTGGATTCACTGGCACTACTTCATGTAGAGGTAGGGGCAGAGTGTATAAGAATACACCACATAATCTAGTAAGGACATAATCACAGGTATATCCAAAAATAACTTATATGTACTACTAATGTATCTGGGAGGTTTACACAACCATCTACTGAAGAAGGTGATTTTATTTAAGCCTGTATTGATGGACGAGGCTTTTGTACAGGCACAATACATGGAGAAACAAATGTTTGAAGAGAGGGAAATCTAGTCGATCGATGCAAAAGGAGAAAAAAGATGCTTCTAATGAGAGGAAGAGGAAGGGTAAAGGGGGAAATATATAAATATGATGGCCATAAAAAACCTGTGAAAATATCCTAACAGTCACTACAACCACTGCAACATCGACAATAATGCAACAGAGAAGTCTCAGAAGTTTCATTTGGAGCTTAACCTGAAAAAGAAAAAATAAAGAAAGACAATAACAAGAAGAGTATCATGGCCACTGATTCAAGCAACCAAGTTGAAGAATCTCAGATGTGTAGGAGATATTGTTTGCATGATAATGCAGAAGGAGCTGAATCTGAGTAGCCTATAATAACATGAAGATAAATAATGGAACAAACTCTTCCATCTAAAGATACATGTCAAGAACACAAAGATTGATGATTTGTTTGAATCGAGATTGCAAATGAATGGTATTCCAATAGAGATAGTTAATAAATTGGGATTGGAATTTTGTAATCACCCAATCCCATATTTATTAGGATGGTTAAATAAGGATGCAAAGTTGAAGGTTTAAAAAAAAATTAGAATTAGATTCACTATTAGTGTTGATTTTATTGATGAATTATAACTAGATTTTGCTCCCCTTGATGTATGTGGAGTGGTGTTTGGAAGTCCCTACATATAACGTGATATGAAATATTCATACGAACTTACAACTAGTACCAACTCGATAAGGTTGGAAAACCGTTCACCATCAACACGCACAAAGGAAAGTTGAAAATTTAGCTAGTAAGCGCTAACAAAGCCAGGAAACTGATCATTTCTAGAAAGAAGTATGTTTTACTATTTTTTAGAGAAAAATAGTCATTAAAAGAGTTAGCAAGAGGAAAAAAATCCCTATAGCGGTGTACTAAGAAAGAGAAACAAAAATTGGAAGAGATGTGACATGAATATAGGGATGTGTTCTGGGATCCTAAAGGGTTACCACCCAAGAGGGAAGTGAAGCATAAGATCCAGCTATTTCCAACCTCCCCATTGCCAAACATTAGGATGTATATGGAGTTTGTTATAGAAGTAAGTTAGGTGAAGAAACACTTGCAATGAATACTGGAACATGGTGTCATTTGACCGATTACATCACCATGTGAGTAGCCCATCATCATTGTCTAAAGAGGGAATGAACTTGGTAGATGTGTATTGATTACAAGGCATTGAAAAAAATGATGCTCAAGTAAAGGTACCCCCCTATGAAAGAAATATGATATTTTGATCAGTTGTAGTAAGTGAACTAGTTCACTTCATTGGACTTAAATTTTGAATGTCATTAGGTTTGAATAAAAGAAGAAGATACCTATAAGACTACCTTCAAAATCAAGTAAGGTTTGTATGATTGATTATTCATGCCATTTGGATTATCCAATGCACTAGCTACATTTATGAGGTTAATGAATGATATACTCCACCATTTTATAGATTCATTTGTTATTTTCTTTCCGTATGATATATTGGTATATATTTCTACTTGAGAAGAGCACATCTCACATTTGACAGAGGTGCTACAAACATTAAAGAAGCACTATCAATTATAAAATATCAAGAAGTGTGAGTTTTCATAAATATTTGGTGTATTTTGGGTATATTATAGGTGGAGGAGAGCTATATATATATCCTGACAAGAGCGAGTCTGTAATTAAATGGTTGGTTCCTACTAATGTTTTTGAGGTTAAAATTTTTATTAGGAAAGCACAATACCTGATGAAATTCATATCCTCATTTTTATTTCTAGTAGCACCAATCCATGCCATACAATCAAGTGGTAAGAGTTTCTAGTGGGGAAAGGGTACGAAATGGAATTTGATGCGTTAAATAAGAAGATAAGTGAAGCACGAGTTATGTTATTACCAAACTTGTACCAACCCTTCAAAGTGGAGATAATGAAACTAAGTATGCTATGGAAATGGTCTTTCAATAGGGAATAAGGTTTGTACGCTACCATTATAAGGTATGAAATGGGGTAGTTCTTAACTACCCTACCTATAAAAAGGAGTTATAAGCCATAGTGTAAGATCTGAAGAAGAACTACCTGATGGGAAAGGAGATTATAATAAACACAAATCAAAAAACATTATATTACTTTCAAGCCTATATTAAGCTACAAGAAACCAGGAAATACAAGCGGATGGAATATATAAAAACGTTTCAATCAGTGATGAAGTACAAGACGTGTGGAAAAAACATGCTGGCTAGCATGATTTGAAGACCACCCACACATTAGAGAAATTTAGAGGTAAAAGATGGGCCTAAAAACGAAAATGTACAAAAAAATAAACTTCATAAGAACCAATAGGATCCAATATCATGATGTCAACCATGGGGGTGATTCACCATTTTTGGAGTAAAAAGGTAAGAAGGTAAAAATAAATAAATAAATAACTTTTTCAACTCGTATTTTCAACTTATCTCCCTACGATTTTACTTAAATTTCGAGGAGGGAAACCCATTGGATGTGGAATTTAATTTTTCATCCAAGGAGTACCAATGTTGAATACTTTCGATGGACCTTACTACATGAAAAAAGTGAAATACATGAAAATGCACAATTTCAATCACATTTTTCATGTGTTTCACATTTTTTGTGTAGTAGGGTCCATTGAAAGTATGAAATGGGGGTACTCCTTGTATGAAAAATTAAGCTCTTCATCCAATGAGTCCTCTTGCTCAAAATGTATGGAGATAAGTTGAAAATACGAGTTGGAAAAATAGTTTTTCTCTTTTCCCTCCAAAACATGATGAGGTAATCTAATATTATTTTAGAGTTTCCACTATTATTTTATAATATTCCTTAGAATACCCATTTTATACCTGAAAGACTCTCTAATGTCAAATATCAAATATTTTGAAACTCTATGCACATGGATCCATTCACCCACGATGCATAGAGAGAGGCATATTTAGATGATCAGGACTTCAATGAGGTGTTTCAACAGTTCAAAATTTAGAGTAATGTGCATGATGGTGACAACACCATTGAATACCATCTATAGCACGAGTTACTCTATAGTCTAGATACATTATTTGCTCCTAAATTTGAGAATTTGTAGTTGATGAAATAGGCTCACACCTCCAACATTGCAGGGAGATTTGGTGTAAGGAATATTGTGGCTAACTTGTCGAGGTATGTCTTTTTCTCAAGGTTCAATAACATGTAGCTAGGCTTATAATCCGATGCAATTTTGGTTGTACCAATAAGCCTAGTAATAGGAAGCAAGTTTTATATCATCCCTTACTTACACCCACTCATCCTTTGGAAGGTATTTCCATCGGCTTTGTAATAATTTTACCAACAACCAGAAAGGGACATGACTACATGTTCATGATAGTGGATAGGTTCAACAAGATGAATATTATGATGCCCTATAAAAGGCCATCAATGAGCAAGAGAAAAATAACTTGTTTTATGGACAGGTTTGGGTGCACTTTAGGATACCAAGGAGCATAATTTTAGAGAGGGGTGTGAGATTTCTTAGTGTATTTTGGACTACATTGTGGGAGAAGATGGAAAATTAGTTAAGGAGTTCTACAACACTCCATCACTAGATACATGGGTAGAAAAAACAGTAAACGAGACTTTGGAACAACTTTTCTGGGCTTGCAATTAGAAGCATTCAAAGACCTAAGATGAAAATATGGTATATATAAAACACCCTTATAATAGAGAGGATGGAAACTATACTGGTAAGTCCTGATTTGAAAATTATTTTGGATATTTTCCACCCTCACATTTGGATATTTCATATATGAAAAAAGGGAGGAGTAAGGGACGATCTGATAGGGGATGCCTTGAAGGATCAAAATTTGTTGAGAAGATTGGGCATATCCATGTACAGGTATAGGAGATACTGGAGAAGTCATAGGAAAAAAACAAGGCCAAGTAGGATCAACACAGAACAGAGAAGTCATTCAGGGTGGGAGATAAATTATAATTATAGTTAAATAAGGAGAATTTATAGGGTCCTGGTAATAAAATTAAGGCTTTATGATATGTCCCCTTTGAGATAGTAAAAAAGGTGGTAGAAAACGCTTATAGACACATTCGTGAATGATAATAATCTGAATCTCTATGAGCCTTCCATGGTAGATCAAGAAGAGAAACATGCCATACCTTGTGTAGAAGTTTTGGCACCATGTGCTTCAGCAAATTTGACAATAGATACAATTTTTTAGATGAGGTCCAAAATTGCAAGACAAGGGTAGCATGAACTTTGACAGATTGGGTTGAAAGGACTACATTATGAAAAGCTAAGGAATACACGAAGGAGAAGGTAGGGGAAAAATTTTAAAAAGCCTTATATAAAGGACCAAAAGCCTTATATAAAGGGGATTTTGGATCCATAATAGATCATTTAAATATATTTAGCCATATCAAGGCTATTAATGTGCAAAAAGTGGAGGAATAAACTCATAGGACGATTTTTACCAGCGGGGCCTAGTTTCAAAAATTGGTGTTTGAAACCTTATTGGAGAAGTTTTAGGTATAAAAATGACATTTATTAGGGGTGAAACTTTTTATCATCAATGTAGCACCCATTCTTCATGTTCTAAATAGAGAGGTCTTTCCAATGGTGCAGGAATCACGTCAATTCGAGTTTATATGCAATAGTTACGCCACTTGCAAGTTTACCTTCTTGTTTTTGCTGCATTAATTTGAGACTATTCCAAGCTAGCCCCATTATTCATGGAAAGGTGGCTAGCCAATTTATTTTGATGATAAGTCTCTATAAGATTCTATATTGGATATTTGATTAATATTTTAGGTAGTCAAACCTAACCACAAGTAGGCTATCAAGTTGTGTTATAACCAAGACACTAGGAGGAAAAGGGGTTCCCTTATTTTCATGTGCATTGTGCCATAGATAAGAAAAATAGCCAATATGGATTGGGAGAGAGCACATAAAGAGGATTTGTACATGGTATAATCTCACCTGCCATATGACATACTTATTTGTACACGAATACATTTTCTACTGAGGGGAAGAGAGCCAATAGTCCTCTCCTTCAGTTGGGTTTTCTCCTTAAAGGGTTTCCCAAGTTATATGTGGTGTTAAATCATGTTTTTTTTTCGTTTTCCTCTATTTTCTACAAAATTCATTTACAGATAGCTCACAAGGGTAGAAAAATTAGATATTTCCTTGATAAAGAAGTATTATGTTCCATGAGATTCTAGGTTCAAACCTTATCATGGGTCACCCAAAAACAACTTAATCTACAAATCCATAAGTATAAAGATAAATAAAAACCTATAGTGTATATTTTGGATTTTTAAATACAGTTTTATCATATATGTTGTGATGGATTGTCTAGTGAAATATCCATAGAAATTTATGAATCAAGGTTCCCCATGGTTATAAATTAAATTCTCATGGGAATTGAACCTCAGGCAATGACGAAAACTCCTATTAACATTGAAAAACTCCTCTTAACATTAAATCTAGCCTGACCATAAAAAAAAATTACATTTAAAATTACCAAATATGATTATTACTATTTTTATTTAAAGTATAACTATCTATTTGATAATTTATTAACTTTGAACACTACCAATATATATATATATAAACAAACCCACACCTTTAACAAAAAAATCTTTAAATTAACCACTAATCACAATTTCCTATGTTGTGTCATTTAGGCAAGGTTCCACAACACATGAATAACATTCTTCCAACCCACTTATTGAGTAAACAAATAGCAATATTAATTATAAAATTTGATTATGTTGAGACTTACATGGTTATATATATATATATATATATATATATATATATAGATAGATATATATATATCGATCTATTTTAAGTATGAGATTTAGCATCTATTGAGAGGAATCAAATATCTTGAAATGCAAGTCTCTTTTAGAGAAAAAAATTGTATCTCTCTCATCCATCCAGAATATATATATATATATATAGAGAGAGAGATTAAATTGTATTTTTAAAAGCTATATAGAGTAAATAAGTATAACTTTCATTGTTTAAATTGTATCTTTGAATACTATATAAAGTAAATACCTTAAACTTGTAAATCATTATTAGATTTCAATTGGTTTCTCTAATATGTATATATATATATATATATGGAAAATTTTAGTGATGAAAATTTATTCTAACTTTTAGAAACCTTGGTTAATCTAAGTAGTTCAGAATATGGAATGTGTAGCAATATTTTTGTAAAAATATTCAAATTTCTAAGAATTTTCTAGTCTTTATATAAAATTTTTGCAATTTGTAAAGTAAAACAACTTTATACTATAAAATTTAGGCCAAACATTTTTAGAAAAAAAATAGAAATTAGTGAATGGAAAATTAGCCCACTTTTGAATATTAACCCCTAAATTTTTTTGTGTTATATTTCATATTAGAATATTTTACATAATATTTTTATTGATAAACTTTACCTATGGACTACATTGTCAACATTAAAATTGACTTTTTTGTTACTTATGTATTTTTAAGTATATATTACTTAATCTTCCATATAAAAATATTTTATTGATAACCATGTTAAATTTTTTTTGTTATCAAAAATATTTTTAAATGTCACGTTAATTTTATATTAGGAAGTACTTGATTTATTTTATTTTATTTTTTATTAGGAAGTATTTTATTTATTTTATTTTATTTTTTATTAGAAAGTATTGATTTATTTTATTTTATCTTTTATTAAGAAGTATTTTATTTATTTTACTTTATTTTTGAAAAGTATAGGGTTTAAACATTCTATCACATTTTTTTTACTTCCCATTATCTTATCTCTTGTTAAAGTTGATATGAAATTATATCACTCTATGTGGGCATTGAAATATTTTTTTATTACTCGAAGTAAGTGAATATTTTTACTACATTGGGTTGTAATTGCTTCAAGAGAGCCCAATATGAAAAAGGTCTTGTAATATAAAATCTATTTTTTAACAACTCATCGTTTTTCTCGTAATCTTTTTTTCTAGTATAACTTATTTAAGCTATAAAATTCTAATAATTTTAAAATAATTATTAAAACTTAATTACAACTAAAACAACTAAATTGTGGTTAGAATTACTTCTTCAAAGGCCATTTCATAAGTCCAAACATGGATGAGATAATAGCTATATTGGATTCGAAGTAGTTGTTTAAGAGAAGAACAACTTCCAAAATTCTCGTTTTCCATAATCTTTGTAATATTCCTCCTGTAAATTGCAATTGTAATTTTTCTAATTGTAATTTTTCCACTTGACAGAGTTATGTTTCACTAATGATGATGATTCTCTCAATATATAAGGAATCATTTTTTTTCTAATTGTAATTTTTCCACTTCATAGAGTTATGTTTCACTAATGATGATGATTCTATAAAAATATAAGGAATCAATTTTAAAGAATGATGGAGGACATGCATTCCAAAAAAATTTCACGGTGTTTATAAATGATTGCATAATAATTTTCAGCTTCTAACTTTATAATATTACAGGTTGAAATTATTTTAAACTCAATGTAAAATACAAGTTCTAAACATGTTATTTCTATTATTTTCCAATATAAAGTGACACCATAACATTACTGCAAACCATTAAAGGAGTCAACGAGCCATCTATGAAGTAAGAAAGTTATTTAATAGAACAATGATGATATGGAGAAATTTTCTAATAACACTCCACAATCAAATAACTCCACAATCAAAACGGGATAAATGATCACTAAAATAAAATGGTTTCTTTAATTCTATATATTTATATGGTTTCTTTACTTTTATATATTTATAAAAATAAAATGGTTTCTTTAATTTTACATATTTATAGAATTAAAAATTTTTAAAATGAGTTTTATCTTCAAATTTATAAATTTTGGCGAATCTTGTTGGTCCTTAATATGTAAATTGTGAAAAGTTTGGCTATATTTTTGTAAAAATATTTAAATTTATAATATTTTATATTAGTTTATATAAAATTTTGGCAAATTTTAAAGTAAAATAATTTTGTACTATAAAATTTGAAGAAATGTTAAAAAAAAAGGAAAATTGAGAATATTTTTAGAAGAAACTTAAAAAACAAATCCACATTTTAATATATATATATATGTAAATCTTTACTCAAATTTTGAGCTGAAAATTAAGTTTGGAATTTGAGAGATTCGAGTCATCTTTACACTTGTTAGCTCTAAAGTTAAGATAAATATAATATGGTATTAATAAAAAAAATCTTAATTGTTTTATAATTTTTTATAATAAAATTATTCTTTATAATGTTTTATATAAATTTTTACATTTAGTGAAATTGGAATCATTGATGTTTTATAATGATTTTAATTAAAAATCCATACTAGTTTTTGTTTTTTTTTATTACAATGGACATTTCTTTTATATTTACACAATATTTTTTTAGAAGGGAAAATTGTCAGTTTCAATTTGGGCATGAGCCAAATCACACATTTCCATGCAATTAAACCAATAAAATATCAAAATTGTGTATTGTTCTTAGTAAAATTTAAGAAAATTTCAATTTGCACATGTGTATACAAGTTATGATTTGTTTATAATGATACCTTATGTATAAGAAACATTTTGAATAGACATTCCGCCCATAAAATTATATATGAAACACTTTAACATTCAACGTTAGTAGGCACTCCACTCATCTTTAAAAAGAAATAATATTTTAGAAATATATATTTAAAAACTTATTTTTTCGTTTATAGTAAAAAAATAGAGTAAACTTTCTAAAAACTTCTTTTATAACTCACTATGAGTGGAATGTGCACTTCAAATACTGGATGATGGATCATTCACTCTCCGACACAAATTTTATATGAAATAATACATAGCAAATTGAAGTTATTATTTTCAGATTTAACATGTAATAAAAAATAAAACATCAAATTATTTTCAATTCAAAATAAAATTTATAAAATTAAATTATTAAAATCTAAAATAAATATGCCATTATTATATTTATATATTTATATATATGCCATTATCACTAAGATATTATTATTATTATATGCATGCACTTGCCGTTAATGTATATAAGTGCTTAATTCAATATGAAACATTAATAATTGCTTCCAGTTAAAAAGTTAAAGTCAAATTTACACCCACAATGCAAATCAAATTCTAAAAACCATAGCTAAGAAAATTCGTATTACATATCTATTCCTGTCTTATTTCATGCATAATACTATTTTGAGGATTTTGAATGGACAATTTGGATGTAGGTAGTTTTATTTATTTATTTACCAACTAGATAATTATTAAGCACAAATAATGTGGAAATATAGTCCGTGGTTAATGATAACATTAATTAATAATCAGTAAAAAGATTTTAACAGATTTTCCAAAAAATTTCAATTCCCTATTTAAAATAAAAATAAAAAAACCCTCCCTCTATAGAGTAATAGTTATTAACTCTATTATTTTAGCGATTCATTAAGAAATAGCTCGCGGTCTATTATTTTAGTGATTCATTAAGAAATAACATGCGGTAAGTACATTGATTGACAATATTTTATACGTTGTTCAATTTTTTCTTTCTTTCTTAAATAATAAGAATCGGTTATATTCTATTTTTATTTTTTTAAATATGAAACAGGAATTTTTTTATCCTTTTAAAACTTACAAACAAATACAATCGTCACATAGAAAGCAATAATGTGGGAAACTATCTGCGATGAATGTTAACGTTAATTGATAATACCATCCATATTATTGAGTAATAGTAATTAAATATATTTTAATGATTGAGTAGGAGATAGCTGCTTGAGATCCTCTATATTACTCAGTAATAATAATTGATTATACTTCAAAAAAATATTTTAGACATTAAGTAGAAGATTGTTTTTTTTTTCATATTTTATTGGGAATATGAAATCGATTAATAGACTAAATCTTAAAAGAAAATGTCCAAATTGTTAGTGGGTTGGAATGATCATATCATTTAAAATGGTTTTATAATTGTTGTTATTAATTCATAACTAGCAACTGCACTACATGTTACAAAAGAAACGTTTTGAGGAAATAGCATAGGAAAGAGTAGCCTAGAAGAAATATGATGTTGCAGAGAAGCAACCATCCTGAAGGAATGAAAGGAAAATTTTCCATCGTGAAGGGATGAAATGAAAATTTTGCTTCCATGGAAGCAGGTCGTGCAGGTTTCAAAGATATTGTTGATAAGAGTTATCAACTAGAAAATTTTGTTTTAGATATTGAAATAGGCAATTGAGGATGAAAACATATATGTAAACCAACATAATCTGTTCACATATATAAAACTTTTGTTATATATATTGAAATAGGAAATTGGGGGTGAAAATCCATGATTAAAAAAAAAAAATTTAGAAAACAACTCCAACACATTTGTAGAGAAAATTATAACACACTATCACACTTTTCTTATCAGAGCTAAATGCTCCTATATGCAACAACCATCTATTTCATCACTTGGGAGCAGTAAAAAAAATTTTATTGAGAAAACAACTCCAACAAATTTGTAGAGGAATGGATTTCATCACTTAGGAACAGTAAAAACAAATTTATTAAGAAAAAATCTTCAACACATTTGTAGAGAAAATTATAACACAGTATCACAAATTTTTTATCATAACTAGCACTTAGAGAGATTTGGAAGAAACTATTGAATTGGTGAACAAGTCTTGCCCTATGGTGTTGGAAATTGGGCATACCTTTCTTGATCTTGCATACAAGATTGTAAATTTGCATGTAACTTATACTACATCAGCCTTGAAGTTGTGAACATTTAGGGTACACTTTCCATCACATTTGTAGAGAAAATTACAATAGAGTATCACATTTTTATTATCATATCTAAATGTTCAAATATGAAACAACTACCGTGTGCCTCATAGTTTAAATTTGTGCGATGAGGAGGATAGGAGGAATGTAAGGTGCAAGCTTGAATAACAAGAGAAAGAAGAATATTGTTTGGTACATTAGAATCTTGTTTGGGACTTGAGATAGATTCATTCTCTGCACATCTAGAGTAAAGCTTAATAAAACAAAAATCACCATACTTTGAATTTTTTAAATAAATATCTTAAAATTTAGAATATCAATTTAATACATTCTACTCAATTACACATTTAACAACATTCATTTAAAAAAATAAAAATATAAATTACAATTTTAAATAAAAATAATACAACACATTTAACAATATTCATTCAAAAAAATAAAAATACAAATAACTATTTTAAATAAAAATAATACAAAGAATCGCATTAATTAACATGACCCTCGTGTACCTTCATCTTATTACTTTTTAAATACCACATGTTTGTAACTTACTCTTAATTACATAGTGTCAATTTTGTTAAAATATAATCTAGAAGTCTCACTTTTTATAGCTTTGATGGAAGGATGGAGTATCTAAATTCCCTTACCCTTTAAGAAGCATCCTCAATTATTGTACCACCCACCTCGGCATCCAATATAAAAATATTAACTTATTCTTAATTGATCAAGAGTATAAAATTTTTAGGGTGGTGTTCTATATGCACTAAAATTCCCATGATGTCCATCACATTGTATGGGGTTCATTGCAACCATGGATATACTATGTGAGTTGTTGTGATTTTTTTTCTTGTGGCTAAAACTCAGTTTTGGTTTTCACCTAGTTATCATCATTCAAAACTTTGTTATCATCTCATATCCTTATAGAATTAGATATATTCTGTGAGCTAATGTGATGTTTTTTTTGTCACAATGATTGAAAAATCAGTTATTATACCACAATATTGACTTTCTCATTGTTTGTTTTCTTTATCAACCCTTTAAAAAAACCACGGGATCGTCTTGTTCTATGGTGTTGTATATTGGGCATAGATTTCTTGATCTTGTATACAAGACTGTAAATTTGCATGTAGCTTATACTGCATTAACTATGAATTGTCAACATTTAGGGCACACTTGCCACCACATTTGTAGAGAAAATTACAAATAGAGTATCACATTTTTCTTATCATAAAAAAATATTCATATATGCAACAACTAACTTGTGTCTCATATTTTATATTTGTGCAAGGAGGAGGAGAGGAGTGTAAGGTGCAAGCTAGAGTAAGAAGAGAAAAAAGAATCTTCTTTGGGACATTCGAATTCGTTTGGGACTTAGATAGATTCAGTCTATCCACATCTAGAGTAGAGCTTAATAAAAAAAAACTCACCATACTTTGAATTTTTTAAATAGATATCTTAAATATTAGAATATAATTTTAATACATTTTACTCAATTACACATTTAAAAAAATTCAATTAAAAAAATACAAATATAAATTACTATTTTAAATTAAAATACTACAACGCCTTTCATAATATTCATTTAAAAAAAAATTAACTATTTTAAATAAAAATAGTACAAATAATCACATTAATTACCATATACCTCACCTACCTTCCTCTTATTACTTTTTAAATACCTCATGTTGGTAACTTATTCTTAATCACATAGTGTCAATTTTGTTAAATTATAATCTACAAATCTCACTTTTTATAGCTTTGGTGGAAGAATAGAGTATCTAAATTCCCTTACCCTTTAACAAGCATCTCCAACTATTGTACAACCCACCTCAGCGTTGAATCTAGACATCTTACCTTATCCTTAATTGATCAAGAGTATATAATTTTTAGGGTGGTTTTCTATGCACACTAAAATTCCCATGATGTCCATCACAATGTATGGGCTTCATTGTAACCATGGATATATTTTGTAAGTTTTTGTGATTTTTTTCTTGTAGCTAAAACTTAGTTTTGGTTGTCACCTAGTTATGATGATTCAAAAATTTGTTATCATCTCAGATCCTTATAGCATTATATATATTCTGTGAACTAATGTGATGTTTTGTTTTCCTTATTGATTAAAAAATTAGCTATTATACGACAATATTGACTTTCTCATTGTATGTTTTTTATGAACCATTTAAAAAAACGAGGGGAACATTTGATTTTACACTGTGATCTCCCCATCATGGGTGGGGGTTTTAAAAATTGGAGAGTAAATTTGGCGGTTATTTTTAGAAATTGTTGTATAAGATGGGAAATTTGGATTGTTTGTAGAGAATCATTATTAATTGATTTTTTATATATCAAGAAATAATATTCATGCATAATAAAACAATTGTAACATAAATAATATATAACAAAAAAAATATGTATTTTTGGAAGGATAATATAGTTGTAACAAAAGTAATATAGAACAAGAAAAAGTATGTATATTTGGATGTATGAAAATATTTTGTAATTCATATATATTTGCCTAAAACCTTTGCGCATGACATAGATGTGACATTTCTCTGAACGTAAACTTTAAGGGCGCTATGAATATTGTGGAATTCGTGCTACGATACCATAAACTTCAAATCCTTTTGCATGTCTGCACTAGTAATTGGACAGATTTTGATCCTATCTATCACATGAAAAAGCTTTATGAAAGGTTTGAAGAATGGATGAAATTATTTATTGTGGAGATGGTTTAAGGCATCGAATAATAAAAGCTAAATAGACATGATCAAGATTTCAAAAGGATCACCATTTTCCATAGAGGCCAAAACGGTGAGCCAGATAAATTATCCAAAGATAGATACAACTTAGAGCTTGGTAGATCATATATTTTGTTTTGGGTCACCATTTTACATAGAGACCAAAACAGTGAGGCAGATAAATTGTCCAAAGATAGATATAGCTTAAAGCAGGGTAGATTAGATATTTTATTTTCGAAAATGGTTGTTTTTAGGGGTTTGGAAACATGATTTTATGAAGTAGAAGTAACAATTTTTTGTAACTTCATTGAAAAAACAAGGTGAAAAGAGGAAAAAACTCATGTATATGCAAGTTTCTTTTATAATGAAAACCAGTGTTTTTCTTTCTTGAAAAGAAATCTAGAGAGTAATCCGACCTTCTCAATGCGAGCATCGAAATATCTGTACCCATGTGCATCAGGAATGTTAACAGGTTCTTCTTAGGGCGTCCATCGTGATGGACCCCATCGCTTCTTGCTGTCGGCAAAGCACTGGTTCCAGGCATGCCTGCAGTTTTGTTCTGTATACTATAAAGCCCCATTGCGAGTAGAAATTCAATTCCGTAATAGAGGTTTTATCGGAGAAATCTGTAGACATGTTATCAATATTAGATCCACATATCGAATCATGGCATTGTACTTCTATTCCTAATTTAAGACAGAAAAAGGCTTGTGGGTTTGGCAATCTTGTTAACGCTGTTAATGGAAAGTAGCAGCGATTCGCAAAAACAGAAGGAAAAGAAGTCAAGAAAGCAGCCATTTTTTTTGTCCAGTGAAAAAGCTTACAAGTTCTTCAATTTTCTTCAATGTAGGATGCAACATTCTATAGAGCTTCTCCTGAAGTGGCACATATTTTAACCCTTCTATTAGAAGTCATTCTTATAGAGGAGATGCACGACGTTCGTTGCAGAGCCTTTAGGGTGGCGCTGCCCTTTCTGATAAAAATTACAAACGATTTGTCTGGAACTCAGAACTCTTTCTTGAAAGGGGCTGCTATTGAGGCCAAGGCCATATCCATAGCCATGCTCTTAGCTTTAGCTTGGATGACTTCTTCTAATTATCGTTAAGGAAAGTCTCAACTGTGAAAACTGCCACAATTTTAATCAATGGTTGATCATGATCCAATCGTCTAACAGAGGATCCAATATCACACATTATGACAAAAAAGTAGTTAGCAAAGTTGTTTTCAAATAAAGACGCCTTACGGTGTAAATATTTAAGGTGTATGGCTTTTCTGAAAAAAATTCTAAAAAATATTTAAGTTGTTTGGCGTTTTTGAAAACAAATCACAACTCAATTATGGTAGTTTATTTTTCTCCACCATCTACAACTTTCTTCATTTAACTTAACTACCTAACTAACTCTAAAATTTAATGTTGATATTTTTATTTTCCTAGGCTGCTAAGTATTGTATTGGATGCAAAGTAAAATTTAATTTTGATATTTTTATTTTCTCTGGCTGCCAAATGTTAGATGCAGAGTATTTTTAAAAGTTGAAAAAAAAAATACCTTGCAAAGAGTTATATCATCTTATGAAATTATTTAAATAAAAAGTATAACTACTTTTATTTCATTTATGATATTATTTTTTATTATTAAGTTGTTTTATGTGAACTGTCTACATTGTTAGCATATATTTTGGATCACCTAAAAAATTAGAAGAGGGCAGCCAATCAAACTGAAAAGTAAGCGGTGTCTTCAATTTATTATATCCATATATTTATATAAATTTTCAATTTGACTTTGAATTTTTCTAGTTCATGAAATGAAATTTATGTTTAAAAAAAAACATAAAAATATGCAAAACACCTAACTTCTGGTTTTTTATTTTTAATCACCATATAAAAAGTTATATTATTTTATCAAAATATTAAAATAAAAAATATAACTATTTCTTATTTCATTTATAATTTTATTATTATTATTAAGTTGTCATATGTTAAGAGTATCGTTGATACCTGGATCACTTCAAAAACGAGAAGGGACAGCGATTGAGACTAATTTGTTTATATAAATTTTCATTGACTTTGAATTTTCATAGGTTCATTTTAAAGTTCTTTTCCTTGCCTTATAAAATCTTTTCTTTTAATTTGAGAATTGACTTTGTATGAGATGTATAACTAGATTTTTTGAATTTCTTTTTCTATGTATTCTTTTTCTTGTTTACAATTAGCTCACGAACTTCTCCTCCAATTTATTATATATAGTTTTCGAGACTTTTATCATGAACGTTCATATATTTATTGGGGAAGTAAAAGATATGTTCAATTCAATGTTAGTGGAGGATGGAGAATTAACCAGACCCATTTTTGGGGAAGTAAAAGATATGATCAATTCAATGTTAGTGGAGGATGGAGAACTACTCAGACTTCTGAATGACCTATATCAATGTCTTCATTCATCAATGTCTTTAGATGGTTGATAGCCTTGAGCTATTGTGGATCGATAAGCATTTCTAAAACAAGATAAAATTAGCGTTAGATGATGCTTACAAGTTTGTCCCCATATCCTTATTATAAGCATTTTTATCTATACTTATTGAATACACAAGATATCCTTATGCCCCAGTTTAACTAAACTTCTTTTTCGCCCTGAAAATCATGGAAATTCCAGTAAGATTTTAAGAAAATCCGGCAGGGATTTTTGTAAATCAATGTTATAACTATCAAAATTTAATATTTTTGGTGTCCTAGAGGTTTTTGATGGTCGAATCCATTTCGAGCATCAAAATCATGATTCAAAGTAAGATTTCTTAAATTTTTTTAGCCTGGATTTTGGCCAATTTTGACCGTCTGGGAAATTCCTCCGTCTTATTAGACAAATCCTATCCTTATTATGAGAATTTTTATCTATACTTATTGAATATAAAATATTGTGACAACTTTTGGAACAATAAGGGCATTAGAATTTATAGAGAAAGTGTGGTGATTCATCTCAAGTCAACCACCTTGGTTCTTCAAACTCTCTGGCTACAAAGTGTCTTCACATATCTTAGGATTTTATTAATTAATTACACTTTAATTTGATTATAATGGACATTTATGTGGAGATGTTCCCTAATGTTACTTTATACATTGATGCCAGATGTTCACGATCACTTCAAAATGAGGAATTAATTTTCTTCTTGAATTTATTGTATATGGTTCAGGAACCTTTTTATCATGAACGTTGATAGAGTTATTGGGAAAGTAAAAGATATAATCAATTCAATGTCATTGGAGGATGGAGAATTAATTAGACCCCTTATTGGGGAAGTAAAATATATTCTCAATTCAATGCCAGTGAAGGATGAAGAACTAACCAAACCCCTGAATGACGTATATCAATGCCCTTAGATGGTCGACAACATTGAGGTATTTTTGATTGATAGGAATTTCCAAAAAAATATAAAACTAGCATTGGATCATGTTTACAAGTTTGTCCCCATATCCTTATTATAAGCATTTTTATATAAACTTTATACACCAAATACACAATATTGTGACAAATTTTGGAACTAAAAGGGCATTATACATGGTATATAAAGTGTTGTGATTAATCTCAACTCAACCACCTTGGGTCTTCGAACTCTCCGGATACAGTGTCTTCACATTCTTAGGGTTTTATTAATTAATTACACTTTCAAGTTTTTATTATAATTTCCATTTATTTGGAGATGTTTCCTAATGTTACTTTATATATTTCTCTACCATTTAAATAGAGTCAGAGATAAGAGGTGTCTTCAAATTATTTCAAGTGTCTCTCATTTCCTTTCACAACGAAAATTGTATGGAGGAGGCTAAAATATTATCTACAATTTATTTAAAAGATTCCCTACAAAATATTTTGACCTCCAATCCTTCACAAGAGGTGAAGCCATAATACAAACACTTAGCATGATATTTCATTATTTGTTGTGATGTGTGTTTTATATTTTAAAATTTGTGGATCACATATAGAGTATCTTCTAGAATATGATTAGCACACAAATATGCCATATTGGGATAGGACACCATATTTCAGTAGGCCCATTAGTTTTATTTCCATATCTTAAAAACTGGGTGTTTTTTTTGTTAGTGTATTTTAATGCAAAATAATACTCGAATAGATCCCTGAATGTTGTGAGAAATTCAAAATATAATTATAAGGTTCAAGATGAGGATGGATGAATCTAAATATATGTTAATACATGAACATTGACGTCTAGGTTGGGTTATATGACATTATTTGTCTCCCTATAATTTTTTTTTATATAATTTAGTATCAATGCCAAATTTTCAAGTGTCACAACTTTTGGTTTAGGATGCCATATTGGATAAGATAGAAATTGTTGGAACTTCCAAAACTAGAATTCAACATATTTCACTCTCTAAAAAAGAGAGAGTTACAATCTCTCTGGAGGTGATGAGATATCATTTCATATCTTCTCCAAAATTTTATTCGAGTCATGAGAAAATCAAGAAAGTAAAAATGTGAACTTTATATGTGTAGATGGTGGAAATATTATTAGTTCACTAAAGTAACATTTCCACAATATCATCACGTTGAATACTACACTTTATCAACTTACATTACAAATGATCCTAAAAATGTTTCATTCTAACTTTGATTTTCCAAAATATCTCATCATGGTCCTTGACAACAACATTTAAGAGGTATTAATTTTAGTTTTCTTAAAGAGACATTTTTTACAATGTAGCAAAATGGAATTTTTCTTCTGTTGCATACATGAACTAACATGACTAAAAAATGTGTGTATAATGATCTGATGGCACTCAATGCTAGAAGGTACTCAATAAAATCTTTTATATCAAATAAAATCAAAAGGAACATGTTGTCGATTAATCATTCTTGGTGTAACTTGGAATTGGAACAGAGGTTAGTGACATTTGGCATGGTCAATGCAGGATGATAGGGTAGGTGGAGAAGAAGATTAATTTGTATCATTGTATATGAAGGACAATCCTCAAATAAAAAAAAGTCTAGAAAATGGAGAGATTCACAAAATTGTGAGTGGAATCACCATGAACACCTCTATTACTGAAGCCCAGAAATTTCGGAGGATATTATAAGCTCCTAGTGGCATTACATTAGTATTTCCATATTCTACACTTGTTCTTGAAATCTAGGTATGGCTGAAATCCTAATATAAGTTTGTATATATGAAGCCTTTTGGAAAGTGGGAAGGTTCATTGTTAACTATATGGCTCCCACAAATGGCTAATTATGCAAGATAATCTGAAGTCTCCACCCTTCGAAATTGGAACTATGAAGAAAGATAATTTGTTGGCAATGATGATATCAATTATCTTAATTATCCTATGTGGTTGACTGGGCTACGCAACCTTGGGAGAAAATACACTTGGAAAC
This sequence comes from Pinus albicaulis, assembly GCA_034641835.2. NCBI lineage: Eukaryota > Viridiplantae > Streptophyta > Pinopsida > Pinales > Pinaceae > Pinus > Pinus albicaulis. Next base: position 1,193,733,003 of record CM076570.1, on the reverse strand, counting down.
ATATTGGAAGGATTTGGATTCTATGAGCCTTATTGTCTCATTGACTTTTCTAATACAGACATTGTGGCTCACTTGGTTGGAGCATGTTTTCTAATGTTGTGGCTCACTTGGTTGGAGCATGTCCCATCGGCTTATTTCTTGATTCTAACCCCAATGGCATCAAGGACAATTGACCCCATGACCTCCCATTATAGAGTTGCTTTTAGTGAGGGAAACATGAGCAATTGAGCTAATTCTTGGGGATCTATTCTTGGGGGTTTTCCAAGGAAAATCCTAGACCCCATGACCTCCCATAATAGAGGTGCTTTTAGTAAGCGAAACATGACCAATTGAGCTAATTCTTGGGGATCTATTCTTGGAGGTTTTCCAAGGAAAATCCTATGAGATCGAGCTGAATTGATCACATATTGTCAACCAAACTAATCAGAACCCAACCCCAAGGACATCGAAAAGAATTGGCCTCATAACCTCCCAATAGCAAGTTGCTTTAGCAATGGGACCTCAACCAATTCACTTAACCCTCAAGGGTTCCCAATTATCCTCTATTTGTTTTACTTGATTGAAAACAAAACTAATGTCCATATTTACCTATATTAACATAACATCTCATTAGCTTACATGTTCTTTGTCAGCCAATTTAAATTGGCATAGTTTACTAAATGTTCATGCGCGTTTCCTTTGCTAATAACAAAGTTAAACAATTCACTTACTAAATATTCTCAAAACATGCACCCTACATAATCCAAAGTTCCACAATTGACCTCGTTAGTATTCTCAAAATCTGCAACGGATAGTCAAACATGCACGCTACATAATCCAAAGTTCAACAATTGACCTCGCTAGTATTCCAAAATCTGAAACGGATAGTCTGAATAAGTTCGGGTAGAAAGGAGTAATTTATTTAAAAAGAAATAAAAGGTACGTAAATACTTCAGATTTAAATATAATTGGGATAGGGCTTTTCATTTTAGAGTTATATATTCAGATTTCATAAATGGAGTTGAGGATGGATCAATGGTTAAACATAAAATTTGATCCAGAATATTAAACAAAAAAAAAAATTACACCATCTTAATAACATCCTATAACTCATTGAACGAATAGCAGTTCTTTCATCTAACCATAAACACTCAAGCAAACTTATTTATTCCATATTATAAAAACCATGGACATACAACCAAATGTATTTACTACATAGTATAAAAACACCATCTGCAAGCTTGAAGTAAAATTACACCGTAATTGCAACTAATACTCTTTATTTATGGCAGCACACGATATTTCCTGCAAAATTTGTGCATACATTTGGAGGCGAGCAGTTGGACTGGCTGCATGGCGGAGGTACATAATAACAAGAAGGAGGAAGTCTAATATCGACCCCTGCTTCGTCTGCCATTCATCACATCAAAAACAATATCTATAACATAAGTGGTTAAAACGAGAAATCCAATAAATAAAAACATAAAATGTAACCAGGCATACCAGAAGCTGTTCGGTCTGTTGTAGCAGCAACATCATTAGATGCGTCCGAAACATTAACTTTGATGAACAAAATAAAAAAAGCGACCAGAATCGAAACCGCGACCATCGTCCGAATCTCTGTCTGTCTTTTGGCCATTTTTCTGAACTGTGTAATTCTGTTTTCTCCCTCTGACATTCCAAATACCAAAGCTGAATGAAAAATAGATCTGTGCAGAGCCTCTATTTAGAGCAGAGTTGTGGTAATGGCAGATAAAGTAACTGTAAGGTTTCTTTTTTAGTGGGGAGACAGCTGAATATTCCCGAACTTTTAATTTTCCAACCTGACAGGCTTCCCTTATGGTATGTAATGTATACGTTGGAATAGCAGAGTTGTGGAAAAGGCATGTTAATGTTTCTATTTTTAAAATTAGGAAAGAGCCAGATATTTCCTGCCATTTTCAAGAAGCATGAGATTATGTTAATTTATTCAAGTTTGATTGAATTTCTCACAATTTTAGACCTTTAAATTTAGATTTCATGGATTAACTAAGCTTCTTACAATCATAATAATAATATTTATTCATAAATAAATCATTGAAATTAATAATATCTAAAACTCTAATTTAAAAAAAAACAAAACAAAAAAACCTATACATTATCATGTCCATCAAAATCGTCCTCCAAAAAAGAAAGACAATTCCAGGAAAGAACTAAAACCCTAACTTAAACCCAACCTAATCTAAAATAATAACAATAATATAAATGGGAAATCGAAGTTACCATAGGCACGGCAGCAATATTTAAACACCCCGTCCCAGCGTTAAATATGGCGAGGCAACTGCTTCAAGTTTACCTAGACCAAATTAACAAATTAAAAGTTTGCGTATTTCAGTTTCCTCTTAACCATTTATAATATTTATGTCATGTTTGGTGACATATTTCAATTTCTCCTTTCAATATTGATAGATAGAAACAGCACACTGTTACTAGTTTTCATGTAATATTCTGTGGGCTACAGTTCTATTTTTTTTCACTTGGACAGTGCTATTTTTTAACTCGGACTTCTTGGTAGCTTGTTTTATATCAGTTACTAAAAACATTGTGCTGGTTTATTTTAATTTTGATTTTAGGAATTTGAGTTTGTGAGGTACTTTCCATCTCTAAGTCCGTTATCTCGCGTGATAAAATAGGCATCATCTCACACGCCGTTCGAATAATTAAATAAATTAGTCTACAACTTACAACAATTTTTTTTTATATATTGTTATTTTTATTTTAGTTTGAACAAATCTTTAAATTAAATTTAGTGATAATAATTTTACCATATTAAGCTTATTTTTGTGCCGAGAGGCACTCTACAGCCCAGTGTATAGGGATGTGTAGATGTAACGTGTGTAATGTAAATGTCGGCTCAATATATAGAGATGTGTAGATGTAATGTGTGTAATGTAAACTTTTGATATGTCCGGCCCAATATATAGAGATGTGTAGATGTAATGTGTGTAATGTAAACTTTTGATATGTCGGGCCCAATATATAGAGATGTGTAGATGTAATGTGTGTAATGTAAAATTTTAATATGTCGGAGTGTATATAGATGTGTACATGTCATGTGAGTAATGTAAACTTTTGATATATTTACTACTTTAATACCATGGCCAAATACCATATTTATAAAAGAGTTATGGTAAATAAATAAAATATAAATAAGCCATATATATGGTAAATAAATAAAAAGACTTTTTATATTTACTCCATAATCCTATTTATATTTTTGAACATCAAAAAGTGGTTTTATTTAGGTGAATCCTGAGCTAAATACCATGGGCCAAATTATTATTAATACATGCCAAAAAAATATTATTAAACCTAATATTAATATTAATATTATTATTAATTATAATATTCACATTATTATATTATAATATTAATATTATTAAATCTAATTAACGTAAACTTTTGATATGTCCGAGTGTATAGAAATGTATCACTTAAATACCATGGGTTGAATACCATGGGCCAAATAGCATATTTATAAAAGAGGTATGGTAAATAAATAGAATATAAATAAACCATAGGTATGGTAAATAAATAAAACGTCTTTTAATATTTACTCCATAATCCTATTTATATTTAGGAACACACAAAAAGTGGTTTTATTTCGCTGAATCCTCAGCTAAATACCATGGGCCAAATTAAAGTAAAATATATGCATTGCCTATCTCAGGTAACAATAAACATGTAAACATAAATGTAAAAATAATGTTTAATATTTAGCATTTAAAATTTAATCTAATCAATCTAATGTCTGCCCTAATGAAAAATCACTTGTCTCCCTACATATATAAATTTAACACAGAGGGCCAAATACCATATTTTTCTATTTCTCTTCCATTTTATATTGGAGGGAAAAAGAATGTGAGGGAGAGGGAAGAGAGATGGGGGAAGAGAGAGGGAGGTAGGAGAGGAAGGGAAAGAGAGGAAGGAAGAGAGAGAGGAGGAGAGAGGGAGGGAAATAAGAGGAGAGAGGGAGGGAAGAAGAAATACATAGAGAGCGAGAGGTGGAGAGAGAAATTAATAACATTAGGTGATAAACTGTTATTGTATAAAGTCTAATTAATTTAATTTCGACGAGTAATTTTAAGATTTAAATGTTAATTTATTTTTGTCCGTCGTTTTTTATATTTTCAATTATTCTTTGTCAAACAAAACCTTGAAAATTATGAGAGTGACAGAATACAAATTTCATCCTACTTCCATGTAACAAAAAGAAGCTCAACCATATTACATATCCGACACTATTAATATGATTAGGTAGAAAAGCAGACTCGGTGAAACTAAATTTTTACATGATTTTAATTTTGATAAATAATTTTAAAATTTAAATTTGAAATTGATAATTAAATTAATTTTATTCTTATTATTTTTAAAATTTTAATTTCTTTGTATAGGTATATTCACGGTTGATAAAATCATGTCATTTATGGAAAATTAATTTTTTTAAATTACAATTTTATTGTTTTCATTTTTTATATTACGTGTTATGGTAGAGATGTTATAAACATTTTAATTTGGTTTTATTAACAATATTTATCATGGAAAAACTATCAGAAATATGATTAATTTTATCAATAATATGTAAATACAAATAATACAAATATAATAATTTTATATATGCTAAATATGTCATATTTATCTTATCATTTTAATTTTAAAATTTTCTTAGTTACCTCAATTTTTTGAGATGATAAATATTGTTAATAAAACCAAATTAAAATGTTTATAACATCTCTACCATAACATGTAATATAAAAAATGAAAACAATAAAATTGTAATTTAAAAAAATTAATTTTCCATAAATGACATGATTTTATCAACCGTGAATATACCTATACAAAGAAATTAAAATTTTAAAAATAATAAGAATAAAATTAATTTAATTATCAATTTCAAATTTAAATTTTAAAATTATTTATCAAAATTAAAATCATGTAAAAATTTAGTCTCACCGAGTCTGTTTTTCTACCTAATCATATTAATAGTGTCGGATATGTAATATGGTTGAGCTTCTTTTTTTTACATGGAAGCAGGATGAAATTTGTATTCTGTCACTCTCATAATTTTCAATGTTTTGTTTGACAAAGAATAATTGAAAATATAAAAAATGACGGACGAAAATAAATTAACATTTAAATCTTGGTCGAAATTAAATTAATTGGACTTTATACAATAAAAAGTTTATCACTTAATGTTATTAATTTCTCTCTCCACTTCTCGCTCTCTATGTATTTCTTCTTCCCTCCCTCTCTCCTCCTATTTCCCTCCCTCTCTCCTCCTCTCTCTCTTCCTTCCTCTCTTTCCCTTCCTCTCCTACCTCCCTCTCTCTTCCCCCATCTCTCTTCCCTCTCCCTCACATTCTTTTCCCTCCAATATAAAATGGAAGAGAAATAGAAAAATATGGTATTTGGCCCTCTGTGTTAAATTTATATATGTAGGGAGACAAGTGATTTTTCATTAGGGCAGACATTAGATTGATTAGATTAAATTTTAAATGTTAAATATTAAACATTAAACATTATTGAAAGAGAAATGTAGTTGGAGGGGGGAGATAGGGAAGATGATTTCTTGCACTCGATGCATTGATTTCAGTATGGATGGTGATTTATAATCCTATTTTTCTTGCACTATATGCATTGATTTCAGTGTAGATGTTGAGAGAGAGAGAGAGAGAGAATAACATAGTTGGAGGGTGAAGAGAGAGGGAGATATATATGTGCGAAAGAAATGGAGAGAGAGGAAGGAAGAGGGAGGATGTGAGAGAGTGGAGAGATGGAGGGAAAGAGAGATGTAGTTAGAGGGGGGAGATAGGGAAGAAGTAGATGGTGATTTGTAATCCTATTTGATTGCTTGTAGTAGATGCATTAATATCAGTGTAGATGTTGGTTTCTAATATTATTTACTACTTGCACAAGATCCATTGATTTCAATATAGATGTTGATTTCTAATCTTATTTGATTACCTGCATTAGATGCATTGATCTCAGTGTAGATGTTGTTTTGTAATCTTATTTAATTTTTTGCATTACGTGCATTGATTTCAATGTAGACGTTGATTTATGATTTGATGTACATTAATTTTAAAGTGATTGGATTAAGATTGAGCATTGATTTCAGTGTAAGCACGCAAAATTATTAACAATGTACATTAATATTTGTGTTATAGTAAATCAACCTATTAATATTGAAGAGCAAGAGAGACAATGTATGATGTTTAGTACAATAGTTCAAGCTAAATATTTAAATGGTTTATTATTTCAATTGTCCTTTTCATATAATTTATTGTATAAAGTCCAATTAATTTAATTTTGACGAGTAATTTTAAGATTTAAATGTTACTTTATTTTCGTCTGTCATTTTTTATATTTTCAATTATTCTTTGTCAAACAAAACATTGAAAATTATGAGAGTGACAGAATACAAATTTCATCCTGCTTCCATGTAACAAAAAGAAGCTCAACCATATTACATATCCGACACTATTAATATGATTAGGTAGAAAAACAGACTCGGTGAAACTAAATTTTTACATGATTTTAATTTTGATAAATAATTTTAAAATTTAAATTTGAAATTGATAATTAAATTAATTTTATTCTTATTATTTTTAAAATTTTAATTTCTTTGTATAGGTATATTCACAGTTGATAAAATCATGTCATTTATGGAAAATTAATTTTTTTAAATTACAATTTTATTGTTTTCATTTTTTATATTACGTGTTATGGTAGAGATGTTATAAACATTTTAATTTGGTTAAATAAAATAACCAGCCTAGATCCATCTTAACTTTGGATCTATCAAGCGCCGAGAGGGATCAAACCTCTCGAGGTGCAAACCTCTCTTTTTGAGTGCAAAACTTGAGGAAAGGTTTGCACCTCGAGAGATTTGATCCCTCTCGGCACTTGATAGATCCAAAGTTAAGATGAATCTAGGTTGGTTTCACCGAGTCTGTTTTTCTACCTAATCATATTAATAGTGTCGGATATGTAATATGGTTGAGCTTCTTTTTGTTACATGGAAGCAGGAAGAAATTTGTATTGTGTCACTCTCATAATTTTCAATGTTTTGTTTGACATAGAATAATTGAAAATATAAAAAATGACGGATGAAAATAAATTAACATTTAAATCTTAAAATTACTCCTCGAAATTAAATTAATTGGACTTTATACAGTAACAGTTTATCACTTAATGTTATTAATTTCTCTCTCCACTTCTCGCTCTCTATGTATTTCTTCTTCCCTCCCTCTCTCCTACTATTTCCCTCTCTCTCCTCCTCTCTCTCTTCCTTCCTCTCTTTCCCTTCCTCTCCTACCTCCCTCTCTCTTCCCCCATCTCTCTTCCCTCTCCTTCACATTCTTTTCCCTCCAATATAAAATGGAAGAGAAATAGAAAAATATGGTATTTGGCCCTCTGTGTTAAATTTATATATGTAGGGAGAGAAGTGATTTTTCATTAGGGTAGACATTAGATTGATTAGATTAAATTTTAAATGTTAAATGTTAAACATTAAACATTATTGAAAGAGAAATGTAGTTGGAGGGGGGAGATAGAGAAGATGATTTCTTGCACTCGATGCATTGATTTCAGTATGGATGGTGATTTATAATCCTATTTTTCTTGCACTATATGCATTGATTTCAGTGTAGATGTTGAGAGAGAGAGAGAGAGAGAATAACATAGTTGGAGGGTGAAGAGAGAGGGAGATATATATGTGCGAAAGAAATGGAGAGAGAGGAAGGAAGAGGGAGGATGTGAGAGAGTGGAGAGACGGAGGGAAAGAGAGATGTAGTTAGAGGGGGGAGATAGGGAGGAAGTAGATGGTGATTTGTAATCCTATTTGATTGCTTGCAGTAGATGCATTGATATCAGTGTAGATGTTGGTTTCTAATATTATTTACTACTTGCACTAGATCCATTGATTTCAATATAGATGTTGATTTCTAATCTTATTTGATTACGTGCATTAGATGCATTGATCTCAGTGTAGATGTTGTTTTGTAATCTTATTTAATTGTTTGCATTACGTGCATTGATTTAAATGTAGATGTTGATTTCTGATTTGATGTACATTAATTTTAAAGTGATTGGATTAAGATTGAGCATTTATTTCACTGTAAGTACGCAAAATTATTAACAATGTACATTAATATTTGTGTTATAGTAAATCAACCTATTAATATTGAAGAGCAAGAGAGAAAATGTATGATGTTTAGTACAATAGTTGAAGCTAAATATTTAAATGATTTATTATTTCAATTGTCCTTTTCATATAATTTATTGTATAAAGTCCAATTAATTTAATTTCGACGAGTAATTTTAAGATTTAAATGTTAATTTATTTTCGTCCGTCATTTTTTATATTTTCAATTATTCTTTGTCAAACAAAACATTGAAAATTATGAGAGTGACAGAATACAAATTTCATCCTGATTCCATGTAACAAAAATAAGCTCAACCATATTACATATCCGATACTATTAATATGATTAGGTAGAAAAACAGACTCGGTGAAACTAAATTTTTACATGATTTTAATTTTGATAAATAATTTTAAAATTTAAATTTGAAATTGATAATTAAATTAGTTTTATTCTTATTATTTTTAAAATTTTAATTTCTTTGTATAGGTGTATTCACGGTTGATAAAATCATGTAATTTATGGAAAATTAAATTTTTTAAATTACAATTTTATTGTTTTCATTTTTTATAATACGTGTTATGGTAGAGATGTTATAAACATTTTAATTTGGTTTTATTAACAATACTTATCATCTTAAAAAATTGAGGTAACTAAGAAAATTTTAAAATTAAAATGACAAGATAAATATCAGACATATTTAGCATATATAAAATTATTATATTTATATTATTTGTATTTACATATTATTATTGATAAAATTAATCATATTTTCGATAGATTTTCCTTGGCCGCGCACACGACTGAAACCAGCCTAGATCCATCTTAACTTTGGATCTATCAAGCGCCGAGAGAGATCAAATCTCTCGAGGTGCAAACCTTTCCTCAAGTTTTGCACTCAAAAAAAGAGGTTTGCACCTCGAGAGGTTTGATCCCTCTCAGCGCTTGATAGATCCAAAGTTAAGATGAATCTAGACTAGTTATTTTATTTAACCAAATTAAAATGTTTATAACATCTCTACCATAACACGTAATATAAAAAATGAAAACAATAAAATTGTAATTTAAAAAAATTAATTTTCCATAAATGACATGATGTTATCAACCGTGAATATACCTAAACAAATAAATTAAAATTTTAAAAATAATAAGAATAAAATTAATTTAATTATCAGTTTCAAATTTAAATTTTAAAATTATTTATCAAAATTAAAATCATGTAAAAATTTAGTTTCACCGAGTCTGTTTTTCTACCTAATCATATTAATAGTGTCGGATATGTAATATGGTTGAGCTTCTTCTTGTTACATGGAAGCAGGATGAAATTTGTATTCTGTCACTCTCATAATTTTCAATTTTTTGTTTGACAAAGAATAATTGAAAATATAAAAAATGACGGACGAAAATAAATTAACATTTAAATCTTAAAATTACTCGTCGAAATTAAATTAATTGGACTTTATACAATAAAAGTTTATCACCTAATGTTATTAATTTCTCTCTCCACTTCTTGCTCTCTATGTATTTCTTCTTCTCTCCCTCTCTCCTCCTCTCTCTTTTCCTTCCTCTCTTTCCCTTCCGCTCCTACCTCCCTCTCTCTTCCCCCATCTCTCTTCCCTCTCCCTCATATTGTTTTCCCTCCAATATAAAATGGAAGAGAAATAGAAAAATATGGTATTTGGCCCTCTGTGTTAAATTTATATATGTAGGGAGACAAGTGATTTTTCATTAGGGCAGACATTAGATTGATTAGATTAAATTTTAAATGTTAAATATTAAACATTAAACATTATTGAAAGAGAAATGTAGTTGGAGGGGGGAGATAGGGAAGATGATTTCTTGCACTCGATGCATTTATTTTAGTATGGATGGTGATTTATAATCCTATTTTTCTTGCACTATATGCATTGATTTCAGTGTAGATGTTGAGAGAGAGAGAGAGAGAGAGAATAACATAGTTGGAGGGTGAAGAGAGAGGGAGATATATATGTGCGAAAGAAATGGAGAGAGAGGAAGGAAGAGGGAGGATGTGAGAGAGTGGAGAGATGGAGGGAAAGAGAGATGTAGTTAGAGGGGGGAGATAGGGAAGAAGTAGATGGTGATTTGTAATCCTATTTGATTTCTTGCAGTAGACGCATTGATATCAGTGTAGATGTTGGTTTCTAAGATTATTTACTACTTGCACTAGATCCATTGATTTCAATATAGATGTTGATTTCTAATCTTATTTGATTACCTGCATTAGATGCATTGATCTCAGTGTAGATGTTGTTTTGTAATCTTATTTAATTGTTTGCATTACGTGCATTGATTTCAATGTAGACGTTGATTTCTGATTTGATGTACATTAATTTTAAAGTGATTGGATTAAGATTGAGCATTGATTTTAGTGTAAGCATGCAAAATTATTAACAATGTACATTAATATTTGTGTTATAGTAAATCAACCTATGAATATTGAAGAGCAAGAGAGACAATGTATGATGTTTAGTACAATAGTTCAAGATAAATATTTAAATGGTTTATTATTTCAATTGTCCTTTTCATATAATTTATATGGAAATATGACAAAACTAACAAGGGTGACAATAAGAATAGAAAAAGAAAATAATTTGAGATTGATCACAATGAAGACTAGTTGTAATTGACTACATTCTTATTATTTTCATTTTCTATCATTCAACACTATTACATCATCACTTTGCATTCAAAAAAATTGTTTTTTCATTAAATTTATTAACAATATTTATCATCTCAAAAAATTGAGGTAACTAAGAAAATTTTAAAATTAAAATGACAAGATAAATATCAGACATATTTAGCATATATAAAATTATTATATTTATATTATTTGTATTTACATATTATTGATAAAATTAATTATATTTTCGATAGATTTTCCTTGGCCGTACACGACTGAAACCAGCCTAGATCCATTCAACTTGGATCTATCAAGCATGGAGAGGGATCAAATCTCTCGAGGTGCAAACCTTTCCTCAAGTTTTGCACTCAAAAAAAGAGGTTTGCACCTCCAGAGGTTTGATTTAAGATGGATCTAGGCTTGTTATTTTATTTAACCAAATTAAAATGTTTATAACATCTCTACCATAACACGTAATATAAAAAATGAAAACAATAAAATTGTAATTTAAAAAAATTTAATTTTCCATAAATGACATGATTTTATCAACCGTGAATATACCTATACAAAGAAATTAAAATTTTAAAAATAATAAGAATAAAATTAATTTAATTATCAATTCCAAATTTAAATTTTAAAATTATTTATCAAAATTAAAATCATGTAAAAATTTAGTTTCACCGAGTCTGTTTTTCTACGTAATCATATTAATAGAGTCGGATATGTAATATGGTTGAGCTTCTTTTTGTTACATGGAAGAAGGATGAAATTTCTATTCTGTCACTCTCATAATTTTCAATGTTTTGTTTGACAAAGAATAATTGAAAATATAAAAAATGACGGACGAAAATAAATTAACATTTAAATCTTAAAATTACTCGTCGAAAGTAAATTAATTGGACTTTATACAATAACAGTTTATCACCTAATGTTATTAATCTTTTGGTTGGTTTGGACCGCAATGTACTAAATTGCAAAAAAATTTCGTGTTACATGCCATAGGCTTTTCCTGCGTTCATTTATAAAGATATTATATTGGATAAAAATTGGATTGAATAGAAACTGCAGTTTACAGTGAGTACTGCACTTGGAGACTGCACATCAAATGAAGAGTACACTCTACATATATTAATGAAACGATATAGCTATAAGTACAATCATAAAAGTAGGAAGTTGTAAACAAACCCCTATATCCTAAGAACTAATCCTAAGTTACATTCATTAATAAAATGATATAGCTATAAGTACAATCACAAAGAAGTAGGAAGTTGTAAACAAACTCCTATATCCTAGGAACTAATCTTAACTTAAGGAGCTACTTTAGAACAATGCAATCATTTCTCCATTAATGTACAAAAAATATTAATTATTTCCAACTCACCCCCTTAATGGAGAAATGATTACTCTGAATTCCTAACATACCTCTAAACAATTCAAACTTTATTCTCCCAAGAGGCTTAGTGAAAATGTCTGCCATGTTGTCACAGGATTTACAATATTCAACAAATATTTCCTTTGACTGAAGTTTTTCTCGAACAAAATGGAACTGAGTATTGGTGTGTTTGGTGTTTTTGTGAAATATTGGATTGTATGCTACATTGATGATACTATGGTTGTCACTTTCAATGGTTGTTTCTTCTTTCTCTTCTTCTCCTGCATCAATGAGAAGTCTTCTCAACCAGATAGCTTCACATGTGGTTGCACACAATGCTTGGTACTCAGCTTCAGCTAAAGATAAAGCTACAATACTTTGCTTTTTGCTGCTCCATGCTATGACCCCAGATCCAATACTGAATGCATAACCTGTGATAGATCTTCGATCATCCAGGTTGCCTGCCCAATCGGAATCTGAAAAACCTGCTAGAGTAACATCAGATGTGTCAATGTATAAAATACCATAATCACTAGTACCACAAAGGTACCTCAACACACTCTATGCTGTAACCCAATGACTTTCGAGAGGTTTAGACATGAACTGGCTCAACACACTAACAGAGTATGCCAAGTCTGGTCTAGTTGTAGTAAGATATATCAGACTCCCAACTAGTTATCTATACATAGTGGCATCCACCTCCTGACTGCCATCGTCATTGCACAACTTTAGATTCTGTTGCAATGGTGTTGTTGCTGACTTACACTGCTCCATCCTGAATCTTTCTAGTAGAATTATCGCATAATTCCCTTGAGTAAGAAATGTTTGTCGAGAGTCTCTCCATACTTCTATACCCAAGAAATAATGGAGATTTCCGAGATCTTTCATTTCAAATACTTGCGACATCTGCCATTTGATTTCTTTGATCAGAGTATCTGCATTACCTGTTATAATCATATCATCCACATACAAAGAAATCAAAATGATTTGCCTCTGCTTATTATACTTGGTATACATATTTACATCATTCATGCTCCTATGAAAACCATGTTGTAAGAAGAACGAATCGATATTTTCATACCACGACTTGGGTGCTTTTTTTAAACCATATAGTGCCTTTTTCAATCTACAAACTAGATGTTCTCGACACTTTTTAACAAACCCTTCAAGCTGAACTAAATAAATCTCTTCTTTTAATTCACTATTTAAAAATGTAGACTTAACTGGTGTAGCTTCCACTTATATTTTGTTTCTAAATAAATTAACATTCTAATGGTATTTAATTTTGCTACAAGGGCAAAGGTTTCATCAAAATCTATTCCCTCTTGTTGTGAATAATCGTTTTCTACCAGTCTAGCTTTAAAATTTTCTATACTCCCATCTGCATTCAATTTAGGTTTGTACAACCACTTACAACCTATGGGTGTTTTTCTTTCAGGCAGTTCAACTAAATCCCAAGTATGGTTTTTATTAATTGATTCAATTTCTTCATTCATCGCAGTCCTCCATTCATCATATTGACTTGCTTTTTTATAGTTTGTGGGTTCTACAATGTTTAAAATACTTGTCATTAAAGCATAGTATTTCAATCTGGTTCGTAATTTTGGCTGCCTACCTGATCTTCTTGGTAGGGAGCTTACCTCAAATCTGTCTGCTTCAGACTTGTACGGGCTTGCCTTATAGACTACATCGCCTGTTTCGTCTTCTTTCTGCTCCTGCTCCTGAATATCCCCGCTATTTTCTTCCAACAATAATGTAATGTGCCATTCATTATTACTGTTATCCTTTCCTTCCTCAACCTATTCATGAAATATCACATCTCAACTTGCAAATATTTTATGAATCACGAGATTAAATAACTTGTATTCTTTAAACTAAGTGCCATATCCTAGAAAAATACAATTCATGGCTTTAGCTTCTTTCTATCCACCTTGGGTATATGGCCAAAGGCTTTTGACCCAAATACTCTTAAATGACTCACTGCTGGTTTGAATCCATATAATGCTTCAAAGGGGGTTTTGAAGCTAAGACATTTAGTAGGACTCCTATTCTTTAAATAAATAGTAGTGTTGATGGCTTTCGCCCAGAAACCATTTGACAGATCTTTACCTTGAAGCATACTCCTTGCACACTCCACAAGAGTTTTGTTCTTTCGTTCTACCACTCCATTTTGTTATGGTGTATGAGGCACTATATACCATTGAACAATCCCATGATATCTACAAAAATTCATGAACTCTCTCGACCTTTATTCCCCCCCTTGATCTGAGCGGAGAATTTTTATACATTTTCTTGTCTTCTTTTCTATCAAAGTTTTAAATTCTTTAAAACAGTGAAAGGTCTGAATCTTTTTACTCAAAAAATATATCCAAGAGAGTCTAGTGCAATCATCAGTAAACAAAAGAATATAATATGCACCACCTAGAGACCTAGTTTGCATAGGTCCGCATATATCTATATGCACTAGTTCTAGAATGTCTCTTCTCTTTCTATCAATATGCAGAGGAAAATATTCTCTATGCATTCTCCCTAATTCACATCCATCACAATCTAGCTGAACACTATGAAAAGAATGGAGTTTATCGACCATACCCTTTCTCTCAAGTAACATGAGGTCTTGTAAATTAAGGTAACCGAATCTCTAGTGCCAGAGGTTTTCGGCTGTCAATCTTGTTACGACCATGGCTTATTGTGTCATTCTTTTGACATTTAGTCTGTATAGGCTCCCCACACGCACTCCTGATGCAACTTTCTCCATCTTGCTATCCTTTATGACACAACATGTCTTGAAGAATTCAACTAGTAGATCCTAATCTATTATCATAGATACAAAGATCAAGTTTTTCCTAATCCCGGGCACATACAACACATTCTTAAGATGTATAATGTCACCATTACGCAATATTACTAGAATATCACCATACCCTTTTATCTCATATCATCTGTCATCTCCTAGAAAAAATTTTGATCCACATGAATTTTCTTCAAGAAATTCAAACCATTCTTCCTTACCTGTCATATGTGAGGATGCGCTAGAATCAACATACCATATGTCGTCCTCATCTTCCTTAGAAGCTGAAAGCACACAATCAGCTACAAATAGTCGAGTTTCATGACTGTAATCTTCATCTTCATTAACAAAATATCCTTTGTGCCTACTTTGATTATTCCTTACTTCATCTGTTTTCCTCTTAAAACAAAACCTAATTTGGTGGCCAATTTTCCCATAATAAAAACATTTCTTGCTTGAAAATTTGTTTGCAGACATACCTCTAAATGGTCTCTTTTGAAACGTGCTACCTCCTCTTTGTTGCTGCTGTGGCTGCTTCCCTCTAAATTGTCGCCTCTTCGCCACTAGATTAATATCGTCATTCTACGATCTTATATTCTTCCGCTGCTCTTCTTCTTGTAGAAAAATTCCTGTCAATTCTTCAAATGCAGGGGCTTTATCCCTCGCTGCCAATCTGGTGATGAACATCTGATATCCATCCTTCATTTTATTCAATGTAATTGTGGCTAGATCGGAATCAGACATCATTTCTCTGATGTCTCCCAATCTATCCTTCAGGTCTTTAACTCTTGCAATGAATCCAATAGCAAATTCATTTTCCTCCATCAGCATCGCAAACAACTTTCCTTCGAGTGACAAGATGCAATTTGTATTTTGTGTCTGGTATATATTTTTGAGCGTCATCCATATCTCAGTGGGCGATTTTCCATCTCTAATGTGTGGGATATTATTATCCATGATTCACATCTTCAGTATGACTTTTCCTTTGTTCTCCCTTTTATCCTAGTCTTGTATAAGTGCAGTTGTTCCTGTTACAATATTTGGTTTTTTCTCATTGCTTGTGACAATTGACCACACGTTTTCTCCCTCAAGCAATGTCTGTAGCTTGAACTTCCAATTGGTGAAATTAGACCCATCGAGTTTGCTAGACTCGTTGAGATATGTTTCTATGGTATTATTCATACTAGATTGATTTGATTCTAGACCCTTTGATGATTCTACCTAGTTGAATAAGTACAAGCTACACTAACAGAAATTCAATACATACCAGATCCTAATCATATATCTGCCACAATCTGGCCCGATATTGTGACTGTAACTCAGATCCTCCACTAATCTTATGGTTACTATGTCTGTGACTTGAATCTACCACTAAAAGGAAAATCCCATGTGCAAAACCCACAACCAATGTGCCTGCGACTTAGATCTACCACCACTGGGAAAATCCCATGTGCTTCGACAATAACGTCTACGACTCAGATCCACCACAAACGGGTGAATCCCATGTGAAGAACTTCCAAAAAAAGAGATTGGCTCTTTTGTGAGACAAATATCAGCTCTAAACTAAAACTCGATTAAGTGCCAAGATTGGCGTGGGTATGGCCCTAGCAGTTGCGCCAATTACGCTTTCTGGCACGACTGTCAGCAGAAAAAATGCGCCAACCATCATGTGCTCAGAGATTTCAAAAAATCCTCTGAGACCTATGAGTCAGGTGTTTTCTACAGACCACCTGGTCCTGTGAGCAATGAAGCTCCTGTGTACACCATAGCCACGAAGGCTCTGTAGCCACTAAAAGATCTCAAAAAAACAAATCAGGCTCACCCAGTCTGACCTCTGATACCAAGATAAAAACTGGATTGAATAGAAACTGTAGCTCACATGTGAGTACTGCACCTGGAGACTGCACACCAAATGGAGAGTACACTCTACATTCATTAATGAAATGATATAGCTATAAGTACAATCACAAAGAAGTACGAAGTTGTAAACAAACTCCTATATCCTAGGAACTAATCCTAACTTAAGGAGCTACATTACAACAATGTAACCATTTCTCCATTAATATACAAATAATATTAATTATTTGCAACTATATTGAATTAATCTAGGTGCATAGCCTTTCTCCTTCATTCCATGGTATTCTCTTAACAAACTATAACACTATGACACATGCAAGAAAGTAGGAAATTCAATTTTAAGACAAATTTGCAAAAAATATAAAATGAAACATGGCAGGCAAATTAATAATTTTCATTTAATTTAATTTCTTTTGGTTTTTTTGTGGGTTGTTGTGAGAGGCATTTGAAATTTGAGGCCTTACCACTATTCATTTTATTTATTTTTTTTGGTTTCTTTGTTGGGAGGTGTTGTGAGAAGCATTTCAAATTTGAGGTCTGATCCTTCATTCCCGAGTATTCTCTTAACAAAACAATGACACATGCAATAAGGTACGTAATATAATTTTAAAATAAATTTGCATAAAATATAGAATGAAAAATGCCATCGAAATTTATAATTTTCATTTAATTTAATTTTTTTCATTTGTTTGTGGTTGTTGCGAAAATCATTTGAAATTTGAGTTCTTACAATTATTTTTATTTTATTTTTCATTTTTTTTGGGTTTGTTTGTGGGTCTTATAATCAGTTGAAGTATCTTGTAGATTATAGATTCTAAAAATATTTAGAAATCCTAAATGATTCTAAAATTATTTAGAAATCCTAATTAAATATTTCCAAAATATACCATCGACATATACTTCAGAATAACTATTCACTTAGTTTATTGAATAGTTTATTGTAATTAGACTAGATGGAATCAAGGGAGAACGGAAATTCCTTCAAACCTTCCCACTTTTGCTGCAAACAGAATAGACTTCCTTGAGTACTACCAGAAACTCTTTCGAGGTTGTTTTAAACTTTCCTATACTTCCTTGAATACTACCAATACTACCAGAAACTCAGGTCACCTAGTTATCTAGAGGATTTTAATGTTCTCAAATTCTGCTCATTACCTTTTATGTTAATGGTGTTCTCCATGGCCAATAAAGAGTAGATTTTCTAGTTGATTGTGTTATGCCCTAACTCATACATGTTCAATCCCCTTAAGTATTTCTTTGGAACTACACATATGGTTGATTGTTTTATGCCCTAACTGACACATGTTCAATCCCCTTAAATCTTTCTTTAGAACTATGGAATGCCATCATTTCATAAGATCGTTTATTTCCATTGCATAAAGTAAGTACACAATTATGTGCAATCGTTATAGAATCACTTCCTAATTATTTACATTACATTATTAGTTTTTTTTTATTGGTTGGGATTCTGTTTATGTTTTTACTTTAAATGTAAAACAAATTAATGATGGTAAGCGTGAAAATGTGAAGTTGGGTCAGAATTTTTGGTATTTTTGGAGAAAAAAATATCATTTTTTTCTGTTTTTCAACTTTGTGCAAGCCAAAACAAATTTTCTCTTTAGAATTTCATTTTACCCTAAAAATAAAACTTGTTGGAAATTTTATTAGCTTTTTATTACTTACGTTTCAGAATTTTTGTTAGACACATTTGATATGTCAACTTAACATTTCTTTTAGTGTGTCTTTAACAATGAAATGGTTCATAAAAATTCATGTTTAAACGCGTTGGTGTATTCTTTGAAAACGTTGTGTTTTTGAGAAAAAAATGTGTTACAGATAGAGTCTACTTCCATTTTGTTATACTTACGAAACCAACTTATGCATATCATAATTACTAGAATTTTTTGAATTAATTCAATGGAAAAACTACATATTTTGAATATTTTTTGGCTCCCACAAAATTTCTCAACATATTTGTTATAAACTAAAAATCCAAAAACTACCCATTACAGACGACGAAGCAATGTAATGTACCATAATTGTTTCAACTTTATTACAGTGTATTTTTGAAGACACATAATTTTGATTTCACTGAATCATAATGACCTAGAGAAATCCTTTGCACCCATTCTATTATAAAATTAATTAAAATTAGTAAATATTTATGAAATTCCATAAAAGTTATATTTCGTGAAAGTAAATTGAATTTTGCAAATGCTTGTCTTGGTTCCGACAGTTAATTCATAAAGTTTCATGGAGTTTAATCATTCCAAAGTTGAAAAATTGTGTTCAGAGCCGAGTTGCTGGGTAGTTGCACATGTGTTAGTTCTACCAAACGTTTATAAAGTTCAGCAGAATTGTTTTTTTCCACGACGACCCAATAACTCTAACGACACAGAAATTCGACCTAAATTTTTACAAAATTTCGACTAAACATTTAATCCAATTTACGTCGACTAGAAAATTTGATGAAGCCCCTCCAAAAGAATGTTTCACAGCTATAAAAATAGTCGAAAACAGAAACATTATTTTCACCTAATTTTGCATATTTCTTCATTTGGGCTGATTTTGCAAAGGAATTTTTTTGTGCTTGATTTTCAAAGCACTCTTTTTAGGCTTAATATTCAAAGGACATTTTTTGGAGGTATGTGATAGTTTTTTAGAGGTTTTTTGGGATCAATTTTCAAAGGGCATTTTTTGGAGGTATTTTGTTTTTAGAGAGATTTTTTTAGAGGTTTTCGGGCTTAATTCTCAAAGGACATTTTTTTGAATTTTTTCAGGCTTAATATTCAAAGGACATTTTTTGGAGGTATTTTTTAAAGTGATATTTTTTTTAGAGGTCTTGTGGGCTTAATTTTGAAAGGAAATTTTTTGGAGGTATTTTGTTTTTAGAGACATTTTTTTAGAGGTTTTTGGGCTTAATTTTCAAACGACATTTTTTCGAGGTATTTTTTAAAGTGACATTTTTTACAAGGTTGGGCTTAACTTTTAATGGACATTTTTTG
This sequence comes from Pinus albicaulis, assembly GCA_034641835.2. Lineage (NCBI taxonomy): Eukaryota > Viridiplantae > Streptophyta > Pinopsida > Pinales > Pinaceae > Pinus > Pinus albicaulis. The sequence continues at coordinate 1,193,713,175 of CM076570.1, read as the reverse complement.
GAGGTATTTTTTAAAGTGACATGTTTTTAGAGTACATGTTTTGAGTTGAAGTAAATATTTTATAATGATTTTTTAAAGTGAGTTTTTGTCTAACTTTTTAAATAAATTTTTTTGTAGGACTTGGAAGGAAATATTCTGAGCTTCATTTAATTTTTAGAAGACATTTTATTGGCAGATTTTTTAAAGTAAGTGTTTTAGGTTGAAGTATGTCTTTTGTGCAAAATTTTTAAAATGATTTTTTATAAATTAAATCTTTTGTGATGCTTTTTTTAATTGTGTTTTTGTCTAAATTCTTGAAGGAAATTTTTGGAGTTTCATACTCAGTTTTCATGGGAAATCGAAGGAATTTCAAGAGAAAATATGATCAAACAAGAGACCCTGGGAATATAGAGAACAGGGGAGAGAATATCGCATAAAAAAGAGAGAGGAATGCTAAAATATTGAAAGGGAAAATCAACCTCAACTAGAAGCTGAAGCAGGTATGTAAATGTAAATATTATAAATTTGATATTTAAGATTTAACTAATGTATTGTGAAAATTAATTTTTATTTGATGAAATAATTTGAAAAATATTTTGCAATGTAAAGAGAGAGACATATTCCTCAAAAAATTGATGATGAGATACAAATTTTTGAAAGAGAAAGTGAAAGAGATATTGAACCAATGATTGAGAATGGTGAAAATGTTGAGAGAAATTCAAGTGAAGAAACCGAATCATCGGGTATATATATATATATATATATATATATATATATATATGTTGAATTTGTATTATTGAAATTATACATATTTATTAATTTAGTTATTTATTGAATATGTAAACTTATTATGTAAATTTAATTCTAATATCTACCAATGAAATCAATATCGATGATGAGATGTTAGAAAATTTTGACACTCCCACATATGCATATAAAAAATCTGACCATATTATATGATATCGTGTTAATCACATTATTGATTTGTTCTTCAAAGATGAAATTGTGGCAGTTCAAGCCCAAATGTTGAGAATTCTCTTAACATCAGCGAAATTAAAATAAGCTACAACTTTATTGGGTATTCCAAAATAAATTAAAAAAAGATTAAAAAATGAAGGAAAATGTGATACAAAATGTAGATAGTGCTCGAAAGTCAATTAGAATATCTAGAAAGAAAAGTGATTTAGATGCACGTAAGTCAATAAAAATGTTAGTGGTTTCATCAAGTACTAAAAATAATCGCTTGGTAAAATCTATGGCACGAGCATTAGGGACCTCATGAAAAAATTTGCACAAACATCAGAAATTTCGATTGCAAATAAATGTAAATGATGAACTCTCTTGTTGGATAGCTATTTGTAGGCAACCATATAAATATATACTTGGAGAAAATGTTAAAAAAATAATGTATGAATATTGGATGAAAAAATCACGTGTTTCACCAAAAGAAAGGGATGTGATTTGAAGAAGAATAGCACGGAATAAGTTTGAAGAACATCCAAAACATTTCTTGGACACCGCTAAGATAGAGTTGTTCAACAAGTGAAAAGAATATAATCATGAAATTTATGTCTCAGTCAGTGATTTTGTGCAACAAAAACCATGGCATGTGAAACGTATCACTGTATGCGAAACTTGTTATTGTTCATATCATGTGCAATTTCAGTTATATTATGACAAATTCCTTAATTTTGCTAAAAAAATTTGGAAATATTAACCTCCTCCTTCCACTATCCATGATTTCGTATCTCAAATTCTATGTGGAAGAGAAATCGATGAATTATTTTACCAAAAGAAATGTGTTGGTGGTAAAAATTGCGATGATTGTAGAAATTTAACTAAATTTCAAAACAAATATCACACTGATATAAATAATCAATCATTGTGCAACATGAAAGTGAAATGGAAGAGATATAAATATATCCATACATTGATTGGTTCAAGTAGTACTACAAGTGCTAAAAGAATTGATTTACAAGAAGAAGACATTTTTGCTATAGATTTTTTAGAAAGTTTGAGGTAGAAATTTATAAATACACCAAGCATTCCCATAGAGCTCGATGGCAGTACTTGAAATTCAAAAAATCTAGTGAATTTTTTCCACTAGGGACCATTTTTCCAATATTTGATTTTGAACAAAACTACATATTTGTTCACAAAAAGAAATTCAGAGTGAATACTATCATTCTAACCAAGTCTCCATGCTTGTCCATATTTTATATAGACATGTTGAACTAAATGTTGATCATATAGAAAGTACCAGTGAGAGTCGACATGTTATTAAATACTATCACTTTTGTATCAGTGACGATCGTACACATGGTACATATTTTGTACAACATTGTTTTGAAGAGATTTATGACTCCTTGAAAAGTCACGAAATAAATTTAAATGAACATTGGATATGGTCAGATGAATGCACATGTCAATTCAAATCTTCATGATCATTCTTTTGGTTGTGTCATCTGCATATAAAAACCCACATTAAACATTGTTGTAATTTCTTTGAGACTGGTCATGGAAAAGGAGAACATGACGGTGCAGGGGCATGTATAAAACAAGCGCTTTGAAGATATCAAATGGACCACTCTGCAAAATGACTTGTCTTAGCTGAAGAAGACGTTCAATGGTGCATCAATGCACTATGCCATGAGACTCACTGATCAACGGAAGTATGAAGGTACATTCAATTTAATTTTTATTGGATTTTAAATTTATAACAATACATTTATCTGAATGATTATCTTTCTTGCTATTTTGATATCATATTTATATTCTTCTTTAAATTTTCCATATACGATTTTTTGGCATATTAGGGTCCAAGATGTAGATAGATCAATTGGAGATGATGTTGAAACAATAAAAGGGACTCGAAAATTGCATTCAATTAAACCAAAGTTCTCCAAAAATGTGTTTGCATTGGATAAAAGAAAATATTCTTGTTTTTTGTCATGTTGGCATAGACAACACAGAATCCAATGATGTTTGTGAAAACAAAATGTATGTAAAATATTGGCAACATACAAAACTAAATACAAAGGGGAAAATTTCTATTTCAAGCTTTGAAGAAATGCAATCAGAGGAGACTACAATATCATCTGAAGGTGATCGTGTTTCTGATCTTTTTAGAGAAGGTAACATTTAAATTTCTATCAAATGATAGAGATCTCGAAATAAATAATAAAATCAAGTACACATGTTAATTTTAAAGTTAATTTTTCATGTTAACTATGATATAAATTTGAATACATAATTTTGTTTATTTTGTAGGAGATTTTTTAGTTGTAGATTCACCTACTATCAACGATGAAAATGTGAAGCATTATTTGATGCATTTCACTGAACAAAATATGAAATTATTAGAAAACTATGATGATAATGGGTTTACATATGACAGAGGGTCTATTATATTGAAAGGTTATTTTTTCCAACAAACCCATCAAAGTGGGGATTTTTTTTACTTTCAAGACTATGACCCTGATGTCATAAGTTTTCAATATAGTCACTTAGTGTGTGCAGCATGCATAAAGTTGATAGAAGTTCAATCAAAGAAAAAAATGAAAATTAAGAAATGGAAAATGTTAAATGCCGATCATAAATGGATCAATGAAGATGGCATTCCATTGGAATTTTTTTGATTGAACTGCCCAAAAATTTCTTCTCTTTGGATTCATCTTTTAGAGCTTCCAAAACTAAAAATTTAACTACCTTTTTATGTTATATGTAGAAGTTTTCGCACATGTACATTGTTTTGGTACATGCACATGAGTAATTTATACACATCTACACATACACATGTCTACAATATCTGGTCTTAAATTATTTCATAAATTCTCTGGTACAATTTTTCATAATGTTATTATTGCAAAATGTACATATCTATGTATCTAGCATAGTTGATATAATGCAAATTTGAAGTTGCACGATTTTTTTTAGATGTGCTTATTAATTAAATTATGATATTAATTATTGAATGCAAAATGTGTGGTACGTGTTTTGACATTTCCAGTTTACTATCAAATGAAAGTAGCTTTTCTGTGTACATTAATGAAAACTGTTGTGTACTGGATATATAGGTTTTAATGGAATTTTAAAATTTTATGATTTTTTGACACATCTAAGAACACCTATAATTTTATGATTTTGTTTAGATATATACATCGATATGTATTGTACTTTAATCATTTTTACATATATTCAAACATATACTTCATTCATTTTTATGTACATATATTCATGTGAACCTTTTTTGGTTTGTAAGTTGGGATAAACTATATTAAAAGCTTGAAAAAATATACAGAGGCAATGGAAAGAGATGGAAAGTAGTTCTTAGCCTATCCCTACTTTCGTAGTGCTCAAAATAAACCAAGTTTGGGGTGACCTCAAAGGAGGAAACTAGCCCCTTAAGAGTTTCATCCAGTATTGTAATACAAAATATTCAGTGGCCCATATAAAAACAAAAGAGCTGAAGCATATCCCGAGGTGACAAAAAACAAAAATTACCCTTGCTACTAAACAATCGTGGAGTTCATTCATCGTTGTTCATCTCCTGGTCCTCTTCCTCTATCAAGCACTCATGTTCTCTAGCAATGGCTTCCTCCTCACCTATGTGTATTCAAGGAGGCTTCGTACGGGTCACATGGACGATGGGAGTGACTGATTACTCTGCATCACAATATATAGTCCAGGCACTGTCCGACTACATAACCCAAATGCCTATATCCTCCATTGTGGGCTCATAACCTAGAAAAGGGTTGGTTTACCTAGGTAAAGGTTGCACAGATTATGGAATAGTGTATTTCTTGCACCCTCTTCTACCCTTGGGCTTCTCCGGAGGCAAAAGGGTCTCCCCATGAATATTATCAAATGCTTGAGGAGTCAACACCTCATGGAGATCAAATGTAGAGCCCTCGATGGACTCCAATCACTGGTCGTGGCCACGGAGAGAGCGACCTGAAAACACATCCCTGTAGCTATCTCTGACGGGTTTCTGACGCTAGCGTGGGGCCATGGTATGGCTTCTGACCTGTACATTTTATGATTGTTTTTAGATATATACATCGATATGTATTGTGCTTTAATCATTTTTCCATATGTTCAAACATGTACTTCAATCATTTTTATATACATATATTCATGTGAACTTAAATATGTATTTAACCGTCTATCATCATTTTAAATGACATGTATGATCATGCAAAACACATACTTAAATATCACCTAGATAATAGATGTACATCCTAAAATTATATAACATTCACACACATGCTCAAATGCATAACATGTACCAATCTATGTGTGAAATGTAATTAGAAATTTCAATCGATATTCATTTTATATTTAACAAATAAAATGACGAATTGATTTTTAAGAACAAAACATTATATCATAACATGTGAGCACATGCCAAATGTAGTTCAACTACCGAAAATATACACATTTATGTGTAAATTGTAATTTGAAATTTCCATTTAGATTCATTTTATATTTAACAAATATAATGCCAAATTCATTTTATATTTAACAAATATAGTGACAACTTGAGTTTAAAAACAAAACATTATATCATAACATGTAATCACATGCCAAATGTAGTTAAACTATCAAAAATATACACATGTATACATGGTTTTTTATTTGAAATTTACATATAGAGATATTCATTCTATATTTAACATTTATAAAATGACAATTTGAGTTTTAAAAACAAAGCATTATATCACAACATGTGATCACATGCCAAATTTAGTTCAACCATCCAAAATATACACATTGTGAAAATGTAATTTGAAATTTCTAGCTAGAGATTCATTTTATATTTAACAAATAAAATGAAAACTTGAATTTTAAAAACAAAATATTATATCACCACATGTGATCACATGCCAAATTTAGTTGAACTATCCAAAATATGCACATTTATACATGGTTTGTAATTCTAAATTTCCATCTAGAGAGATTCATTTTATATTGAAGATTTATAAAATGACAACTTGAGTTTTAAAAACAAAACATTATATCCCAAGCACAAACCAAATGTAGTTCAACCATCCAAAATATACACATTGTGAAAATGTAATTTGAAATTTCCATCTAGAGATTCATTTTATATTTAACAAATAAAATGAAAACTTGATTTAATTAAAAACAAAGTATTATATCACATGTGATCACATGACAAATGTAGTTCAACTATCCAAAATATACACATGTATACATGGTTTGTAATTAGAAATTTAGATCTAGAGAGATTCATTCTATATTTAACATTTATAAATTGACAACTTGAGTTTTAAAAGAAAAACATTATATCCCAAGCACATGCCAAATGTAGGTCAACCATCCAAAATATACACATTGTGAAAATCTAATTTGAAATTTCCATCTAGAGACTCATTTTATATTTAACAAATAAAATGAAAACTTGAGTAAATTAAAAACAAAACATTGTATCACGACATGTTATCACATGCCAAATGTAGTTGAACTATCCAAAATATACACGTGTTTTGTAATTTGAAATTTCCATCTAGATTTGAATTTTATATTTAACAAATAAAATGACAACTTGATTTTTAAAAACAAAACATTATATCACAACATGTGATCACATGCCAAATGTAGTTGAACTATCCAGAATATACACATCTAGATTCATTTTATAATTAGAATTACGTGTTTTGTAAATTGAAATTTCCATCTAGATTCATTTTATATGTAAAAAATAAAATGACAACTTCAGTTTTAAAAACAAAACAACTTGAGTTTTAAAAACAAAACATTATATATCACAACATGTGATTACATGCCAAATGTAACTATCCAAAATTCAAAATCATTCTTGAAAAATGTAAATGTAGTTTCAAACTATATCCAAACATTAAAATATGTCCAAAATTTGTATCACATGAACAATAAAAGTAAATATATATAGTTCAATGTGTAGTGTTAGAAGTATCAAGGTATATAGAAAAGTAAATATGAGTGCATAGATAAGACTATATATAAAAAATTATATTTAATACTAGATCTTTCGAATAAAATGTTGCACACATGTGCATCATCAATCAAATATAGATGGACCCAGTGACTTTGCCAGCAGTGTCATGATCCTCATGTTATCCTCTGAAGAAGGAGGAACCTATAAAAAACGTGTAGAAACATTAAAATTTAATGTTTTAAAATTGAATGAGAATGTAAAATTTCATGTAAAAAAAAACAGAAAAAAAAATTCATGGAATACCTCATATAGTTCCCTCTCCATTTCCTTTTGTTACTCGTCCATTAAAACATCCTCCACAGTAAAATGTACAATATACATATATATATATATATTAAAATATTTCAAGTGAAAATGCATATAAAATAATTCTCAATAATATTAAAAAAAAAGTTAGATAAATTTTTCAAATGGTGTGGATTTTCCTATCTCCATCATACACTCCATCACTAGAGTCCTTGGAGAACACAAATCATCTCCAAAAACCTAAAATTTAAAAAATTTAAAACTATAAAATAACTCAAGATCTCGATCTAATTTTATAATAAAACTTTTTAACTTCAATTTATAACTTAAACATATAAGTGAAAAATTGAATACTTGTGATGGTGGATTGGGCACATCTCCTAATGGTGGCTTTGAGAGAAAATCATCTCCAAAAACCTAAAATTCAAAGAATTTAAAACTATAAAATAACTCAAGATCTAGATCTCATTTCTTAATGGAACTTTTGAACTGCAATATATAACTTAAAACATATTTAAGTAAAAAATATTCATACTTGTGATGGTGGATTTGGCACATCTCCTAAGGAATGATAAGGTACCTCTATTGCAAAAACATTGGACGAAATCAGAATCTGTTAACATTTAATTATATACATGTACATGTGTACACACTTATTTATTTTAAAAATATGTCATCATGTTTCGATATATAATAATAGATTAAAATAATTGTACATTATAATGTTCACTTAAAAAACACTAACATGTGCCAACGTATCATCTTGATGGTGAGAAGCATCCTGATTGTGTGATTGATGGTGAGAACCATCTTGATTGTGTGAACCTAAAGCTTCGACTGTGATATTAACATGTTTTTTCATTAGGCGTGAGAACTGCAAATGATGTTCACATATACGATACATTTTTGTGAGATTAACATATACAAATAAATGCATGTATATGTATTTATTACAAATTATACCTGTGTTAAAATAATCACCCTAACCTTAACACATACAGATCCCATTCCCTCTTCCTCTTGAACAATTATTTCTTGCCAACTATTGCGACAATTCTATACATATGTTCTGAGATCTTAAATGCTCATGTTGTCTATCTCATCATCTGTATGATACACAAAATTGCCATGTGCATTTTCTCATGCTCTTTGTCGATTCAGAAAAACATAAATTCCACCATGTCCACTCTGAACATTGTCAATGATGACATCCCTTACTTCTCGACTAATATGAGAAGTGGCATCCATCTCTGACCGCAAAGTTTCCACACGAAGATTTCAACTAACCAACCGTGGCTCGAGGTGAGGCAACTCAGCATCACACTTAGCACCTCTATGATCACATAATCAACCCTTCCCAGGACCAAAAAATTCAGAGGGAAGGTCATTGTAATTGGGTTCATTCCCAAAAATAATTCTGCATAAAATAATTTAGCAAAATAAAGCAGAACCTTGTTGTTCCATGGTACTCTTCCATAGGAAGCAAGGTTCCTATCATATAAATGGCCAACTATATCAAGGTGCTTGAAATAATTCACCTTTAGCATCCTTCTTTGCAGCCCTTCTTTGAAATTAAACATAGACTTGGCCATTTCTGTTGTAACTCTTTGTTTAACAACCTCCCATGTATCAGGACCCATCACTGTTTCCTTTATTTTTCTCATCGCTTCTACAAAAGTATCAATGGTTGGCCCAAGCGTTTTGTACACATCTACTAGTTTGCTTAAAGATTGAGTAACTATTTATAATATTTCTCTACTCTCAACAAGGGGTTTCAAAGACACACGATCTTTCTTCAACTCTGAATAAACATTTTTACACCTTTATAATGTACATTGTTGCATATTTGTTTCCCAAGGTATATCATAAATGTCAAACGAATAACGTGTTCTATCCTACGTCTTTTTAGAGCAACATTTGGAGTAACATTTTCACTCTCTGCATCAATATATAAAATTTTCTATAAATAAAAAAAACATGTGAACAAATTTGTTCAATTTGAATGAAAATAATATTCAGATTGATGGACACCTCAATATGGTTGGCCAACATCATGCCCACCATGAGACTTTTGAGAACTATAATGACCACCGATTGGTTGAGAACCAACACGACCACTCATTGATTGGCCTCCATGGGAATGCATATCACTACCCTCACACAATTAGCCACCACCTGTTTATGGGCCTCCAGGGGAATGTGTACCACCATTAACCTCGCGCGACGACAGGGAAGCTTCATAAAAAAATTTGAATTTATAACCAATTCAAAAATATATTTATACATATAAATACATGTACATATGATTGATTAAATTCTGTGAACCATACCATGATTGCATGAACCACTGTAATGCTCCATTGATGGAGTAGATACTCTTGTCCTCTTAACTCCTAAAAAATAAATAATGAAATTTATTAAAAACTAATTTAACTCACAGAATTGATAAAAAATAAATTCCATATGTATACATGTATGTACACGGGGATAAAATTATATATATAGTAAATAAAAAAAGTATTCCACGTGTATACATAAATGTATGTATGGAGATAAAATTATATTATCAAATTTCATTTAAAAGCATGCACATTTAATATAAATACCATGGACATCCCTCGATCCATGATCCCCTTGTCTCGTAGAGGCATGGGATTCTATTGATCTTCGTCTTTCATCCTCCATGATATATATGGATATCTACAGTGGAAATTTACAATTATTTTTAAATTAATATTTTAAATGAATTCAAAATATTTCAAGAAATTAATGTAATTTAGTAGAAAAATTATGTAAAACACAAGTTTCAAAGCATAAATTGATGTGTGAAACTCAATTAAAAAAAATAAATTTATTGACCTCCTCACATTTTAATTCTATAAAAATGTGAAGTTCACCAAGTTGCACTTACATGGTGGGAGCACACTTGGTATATAATTGAAAAAAACACATGGTCGTTAAAAATGGCGCATTTATAAGTAAAAAACACACACATATCAAAGATATGTTACAGATTCCATCAATAAATTTTGAAGGAGAGCGTCTCAACACTAATTCATCTTTCAGAGATTAATATTCAACTTGAATTGCCCCATATAATACTAATTCATCTTTGACAGATGAATCTTAAATATGCATTGCCCCACACAATAGATCACCGGACATCTTATTAACATTTTCACAATGTCTTATACTAAAAATTTGAAATTTTCTAACAATATTGTTTGCTTTTCCATGCAGTTGTTTTTCACCTGTCCTTCTTAACTTTTTACATGGCTTTCATCTGGTTGCACAAAATTTCAGAATTGGTGAAAACTACAATTCCATTTGATCTATACTTCCTATATGTTCCCAAGCCTTTTATCAATGCAATATAATACGCCTTATTATTTGTTGTTCTTCCTAGTATATTAATTTTCCTTTGGAGAACATTGTTAGTTCGAATATTGCAAAGAACATATGTAATGATTTCTTTCCCTACATTGGGATAGTAAGAAACATCTACACATAATTTCCATTTTTCAACCATATTTAGTGGGTTCTTTTATCCATGAAAAAAACAAATTCAATAAAATATATTAAATTAACATTTATTGCAAATGCATGGGAGAAATGACATGTACATGGTTTTCCTTCAATTTTATGGGTGAAGTTACACGTACATGGTTCCCAAAAACACTAGAAAATGCCTTAAAGTTTATGGGAGAAATGGCATGTACATAGTTTACAAAAACACTACCATTTTCCTTATTGCAAATCCCTTAAATTAACACTAGAAAAATCCTTAAAGTTTATGGGAGAAATGACACTTGTAAATGGTTTGCCTTAAAGTTTGCCTTATGGGAGAAACGATAAATTACATGTACATGATTTTCCTTAAAGTTTTCCTTGAGTTTATGGGATAAAGCCTTGATTTTATGGGAGAAATGACATGTACATGGTTTTCCTTAAATTTTATGATAGAAATCACATCTAGAAATGACATGCCTTAAAGTTTTCCTTGCTTAGAGTTTAAGGGAGAAATGGAATGTACATGGTTTTCCTTAAAGTTTGTATTATATTTTATGGGATACATGACATATTTATGGGAGAAATGACTTATAAATGACATGCCTTAAAGTTTTCCTTCAGTTTATGGGAGAAATGACATAGAAATGAAATGTACATGGTTCCCAAAACACTAGAAAATTCCCTAAAGTTTATGGGAGAAATGAAATATAAATGAAATGTATATGGTTCCCAAAACACTAGCATATCCCCTAAATTTTATGGGAGAAATTACATGTAAATGGCCACCCTTAAAATTTTCCTTGATTTTATGGAAGAAATGACATGTACATGGTTATCCCTAAAGTTTTCCTTTAATTTTATGGGATACATGACATAGAAATTTCATGTACATGGTTCCAAAAACATCATCAAATTCCTTAAAGTTTATGGGAGAAATGACATGTACATGGTTATCCTTAAAGTTTGTCTTGAGTTTACGAGAGAAATGACATGTACATGGTTATCGATAAAGATTTCCTTAAAGTTTATGGGAGAAATGACATAGAAATTACATGTACATGGTTCCAAAAACACTATCAAATGCCTTAAATTAAAGTGTGCCTTAAAGTTTATGGGAGAAAAATACATAGAAATGACATGTACATGGTTCCAAAAACACTAGGAAATGCTTTAAAGTCTATGGGAGAAATGACATGTACATGGTTATCCTTAAATTTTTCCTTGATTTTATTCAAAAAATGGGAGTAAAGTTTTCCTTAAAGTTTATGGAAAAAATGAAATAGAAATGACATGTACACGGTTCCAAAAACACTAGAAAATGCCTTGACGTTTATGGGATAAATTACATGTACATGGTTATCCTTAAATTTTTCTTTGAGTTAATGGGAGAAATGTGAGAAATGGAATTTATGTATGGTTATCCTTAATGTTTTCCTTAAATTTTATGGGAAAGATGACATACAAATGACATGTACATGGTTTCAAAAACACTATCAAATGCCTTAAACCCAGTATGTGCATAAGTTTAAATTGGTATGTTTATTTATTAAATTAATTGAAATAAATATGCTACTGGAAATGAAAATATAATGATAGGTTCTTGTTGGAACAGGATCTCCTAACGAGCTACGAAATTAGTCCATTTTGGATATTTTTGGATATTTTTTATTAGATTTAATCTAGTGGAGGGGTTTTGGGGTGGGTCAAAGCCCCGAACGTATTTGTAATGGGAAAAAGGGTAAACCAGGGGTTCGAAACCACAGTTTATGGACCATAGGAAAGTCTAGGCTAGATTTTTATAAGTAGCAGAGAATTTTGTAGTGTAAAGGAGGAGAATGATGAGCTATTAATGTGAATTTTTGTTTAAGCTATCTGTTTGGGTTTTTGGAACGAACTCCTACTGGCTATGTGCGGGGAGATCCAAGTCCAGTTGTGTGCAGACCCTTCTACTGTGTGCACGGGTTGGGAAGGGAATTGTAAGGGATAATTGATGAATGAATGAATGAGAAGGATTGATGAAGTAATGAATATGTGAGTAATATGTGTATGAATTATTGGTAATTACTGTGCTATGTATTTCAGCATTTAAGCTGCGAAGATCTGTGTAAGTGTGTTTCTATACTTCGATCTATTATGTTCTATTTATGTGTGGCAGGATTACCGTTATAGAAGCATATATAATTATAGATCTAGTGCATATGGATGCGAATAGAAACCCTCTTGGTTGTGTGTAGTATAAGGCGATCTGGGTATCACAGGACCAAACGCAGCTTTGCTTGCCTTACCTATCCTTTCTCAAGGTGTGGAAACCTTATTCCAGCACCCACCCATACTACTTCGAGTGAGACTTTGACCTGCAAAAGCAAGACACTACCGAAAGGGCCAGTAGTATAGGGGTTTGTTGGAAAATCTTGCACACCAAACTTGGGTCAGGACCCCTCAAGCCAAAAAATGGTTCTGTTTTTGATATAGGAAGGAGTCTAAGAAAGGGATCCGGTAATGACAAGAGAATACTGGAAACCTAAATGAAAGGAGATCGAAGACTGGTTCGAAACACAGATCTAGGAATTCGCGGTAAAATAAAATCGCAGTGAAGAGTTAACAGCAGAAAGGTGGAAAAATAGGTATATTCTTATAGAGAGCTAGAAAATATTCTTTGTGACATTTTTGATTGAGCTCCAGGAGTGTCTGGCTAGACTTGTAGAATTATATAAGTGCTTGAAGGATGAACGAGTCACTCAGTGGACCCCATAACTCATCCAGCAGCTGGAAAATACTAGTAATACTATCACACGTATGGTATATCATTGGGTGGATAGCGTGCTAGGAGGATTTATGATGGAATTTTCCATCGATCAATTTGTCTCATACTCCTAGGCTGAATGAAAATTCTTTAAAGGGTTCCGGGGAAAATTTTTGAGGACGTTACCGTTGTTGATTAAGATATTACTGTGTGAAAAGAGCATTCTTTGTAGTAATATTGACTGAATGATCTCGAATCTAGACGAGAGCGCAACGCGCAGTGGTAAATACTATCAGACCAAACTTGACGGAGGGAGATCTGCCTATACTCGATTGCAAGATCTAGCCGCGCAGGACTCCCTAGCTACATCGCCACCTAGGCCGCACAAAGGTAAGAACTCACCCATACCACCACCCCCCCTAGAAAGTGATATGGCTGCACACCTGAAACTGCCTACCTTTAAGGGGGTAGGATATGAGGATATGGATCGGTTCTAGTTCATTATAGACTCTATCTGGACTATGTAGAATGTGGTAAATTATATGGTAAAAAGGGCACAATTGTCCTTAGCATTTGAGGACAGGGCTGTGAACTGGTATATGCGATACATTTCCCAGAATGGGAGCGCATCCATTCAGGATATCAAAGACGCTCTGAAGCAACAGTTCCGAAAGCCAAAATCTTATTCCCAGTTGGTAGCAGGAGTAAATGACTTCAAATAAGGTGCGTCTGAGTCATTATGGGAGGCTGATCAGCGATTAAATAAGGCAATCAGGGAAGGAGGATTGGAGTATGATGATAGAAAACATACGGAATGGTTCATTGCTATGTTGTTACCTCACCTGCACATGCCGATGAGTCATCAGACCTTTCAGTCGCAGGAGAGAGCTATCGAAGTCGCTATGAAACTAGAAGCTGCCCCCCGAGAGGATACGTTGGTAGGGGTACAAAAAATTTAGGAACAACTTGGAGCTACGCATTTGGAAATACAGAACCTGCGAAAGGAGCAAGGAAAGGATGGTTGCATAGATCTCTGGTGCATATGATGTCGAGTATCTGGCCATACCAAGGATCAGTGACCTCTGCTAGCAGATTACATGCAGGTGGGAGGACCTAGTCCGGTACGCCCAGGAGCAAGTAGGGAACCCATTCTGTCATGACCAGGATCAAGCGTGCCTATGTTGTGGTGTGACGAATTCCAGGTAGCAGGACTACATGATACAAACCACTGCCCTTAGCTAGGTAGGTATTTCCCAGAACTAAAGCAAAAATGGTGCCAATTCTGCCGATTAGTGGGACACGATGAGTATAACTGTCGGAACTACGACTTAATGATGGATCGTGGGAACTTATATAGGGTACAATCGGATCCTACATGGCCTAGAATTTCTGTGCACTTCGAAGCATCACCGGCTAGAGGTAGGGGAGGTCGGGGAGGGAGCACAGGACGAGGACATGGGCAGCTAATCTATTATAACTGTGGGGAAATAGGACACTTCGCTAGAGAATGCCCAAATCCAACCATACCATCATGCAATTATTGTAGGCAGCTGGACCAAGTGGTGGAGGATTGCCCAATCTTAATAGCCAAGATGCAGGAAAAACAACCCACCCCTACGCAGAATGTACAAAGAGTTAAAACCGAGCTAAGGAATACGAGTCCAAGTGTAAAATTCAAGAAATGCAGTGGGATGGTCATGCAGGGAGAAAAGGATGAGCTTTCCCCTCAGGAAGGAGTGAATCTCAAGGAAAAAGCACCAGTGGTAGGCCCCGCACAGCAGCTGATGCCCCTCTAAATAGAAGAAGGGGTTGAGCCCTTTTTGAAGGCATTTCTGAAGTTGCTGCGAAAACCGCAGGCCGTAGGAAATCTCCAAGCACTACTGAATACCTTCGCAGCAGGACCCAATTAGATCCCTGGACCAAGGATGTACACAAATTATACAGTTATAAGAAACACACTGGAAGAGAAATGCGGTTGACTGCGCAGATTGGTGACTATGAAATGGATCAGGTCATCTTAGATCTTGGATTGAATGTGAATGTATTACCAAAGAAGACATGGCAACCAATGGGGGAGCCTAAATTAGAGTGATCCACCATCCAGCTACGAATGGAAAATCAACAAAAAATCATTCCTCTAGGAAGGCTACCAAACATCATGGTTGATATCGCAGGGGTGAGGGTCCTAGCTAACTTTGAAGTAATAAAAATTATGGAAGATGTGGATCCCTATCCTGCGCTCCTCAAACTGGACTGGGCTATAGACATGGGGGGTATTATCAATATCAAGAAACATAGCATGGTGTTTGAAAACAAAGGTATGTGCATCATAGTGCCACTAGATCCAGCAGAATTCGCACGGTATACCGAGCCAGCCTATGAGGAGGAGGAAATAGATCACATTTATAAATTGACTGTGCAAGATGAAGGTCTGGTTAACCCCATGGAAGAAGGAGTGCTCTGCTAGGAAAAGGACAGTGAGTTTTTTTCTAACTCTGATGAGGAGTTGGAGAATTGGCAAGGACAGTTGCACGAAGTTTCGGCGCTACGATGTCTTCGGACCACCAGGAATTTCCATCACATCTCTACCATAGAAAGAGACCTACCTTGCCATAATGACGCAGGTGATAGTAAGAATAATTTTGAACCTAAAATTTCCATGGAACTAGCACTGCCATGACACTGCACAGAGCACCTGCGTAAGGGCCGGTATTCTTCATTCAGGAGAAGTATTGGAATAGGGTGATCCTACGCTTGGGGATCCCAGCTACCGGATGGGCCCCGCAGTCAGTTAACCTACGGAGATACTTGCTGACATACAACACTCAAGGGTGCGATCGAACCCTGCCTACATAGGCTCACCTGCCTACTACTACCCTAAGTGTGCATTCGTTTATGGACCTACCTGAACCCACGTGCGATTGGGAGAATTTGCGCTCACTTCATGTAAGAAATGGCACTAGGCTGCATGACGTAGTCCTATTGTACAAGGACGACCTGATCAAGAGCGATGCGCATTGCTCGAGAAGGTTTATGACTTGCGCACAGATCCGGTACCTGACCCCCATCATGAAACACCTAGCATCGACCTTAATTCAGGGTACACGAAGGACACGTAGATGTCATCCGAGGTCTAACGTCCCATGGAAAAGTACCCAGGTATTAATAACGACCATTAGTACACCCTGCATTGACAAGAAAGGAACCTTACAGTTACGCAAATTAGATGGTGAGCCATCAATGCAGCCATTTATGGTAATATTAATGTAAATTGCTGATGGTAAGTTTCTCGTACGAACCATTACACCATCAAAGCACTTCGGATGGTGAGCAGTTGACAAAATAACTTCGCACCAGGATATTTCTTGGTTCTGCAATATGCTCCTATTATCGTCTTACTGGTTTTCTGTGCTCCTTGTCATTCTCTGGAATTCCCATTCTCTTGTTGCTATGGCAGATCCTAATCCCCCGACTGATTCATTCCCAAGTTGCTCAGCAACCGCAGACATCATCTTGCGATGGCCTGGGACTGACAAGAGTGATCAAATAATTGAGCGATGGCCTCTTGCAGAAAGAATTACCTCCAACCCATGCACAGAGAGGCCCCATTACTGCAAACAAGGAATAACCAACCTTCGCACCCTAGGGATGACTGTGGGACCCAGCCAAAAGGCCTTGGATGAGATAGTAGAAGAGGGTATGTTTGTACTGCAGTCCCCCACCCGCAGCTTCAGAGTCAGGTCATAAAAAGTGCTACACGAAGAGGGAACATTGAGATACAGGGACATGCTGCGACTTCTTCGCAACTCCAAAGTACCACCCAGCAGAAGCAATGTTTGTTCATTACCTCACACTTCCTTAATTCACAATCATGATTCAACTGCTGGGGATATCCAAATTGATCTGGCGTAGCTATATCGCACAAAGCTAAAATGGCTATACACCAAAGTATTGCAAGAGGTTTGCCACCGTGCCGAAACTACGCAATAACAGTCTGACATACCTCTGGAAGTACGGGCCCAATGAATTACGTTGGTCATTGACACAATGCATATTATTCAGGCACAGCTTATGCAAGGTGCAGATTTGGTAGAAATAGCTACGCAATTGTGGACAACAGTCCAGCACCACTTGGTGATTCAACATATCTAGAAGGAATTACAATAGGAAAACGTTGCTCTGGATCAGATCAGAGCTTCCTCATCCCCTAATGTCTCCACACATCGTCTTGCTGTCATGGATTAGATCGAGAACCTTTGCGACACCAAGAATATCATCCAAAAATGGTTGAAACCATGGGCCGATACTACACTACAGCTCACCCAGGATGCTCGATCCGCCATTATGCACCTCCATTGGCTGCTAGAATAAGTTATCGTGGCTCTAGACGGTCCTGCCTCCCTAACGCTTGTCGAAATTGCACAGCGAGCTGTGGCCTAGAGTCAAGAAGTGCTCCCTCCACTCGTCCGCGCTCTTGATACCTTACACGCGCAAATAAAGGCCGCACCACTGTAGTGACTTGGGACGAGTCACAAGATTGTGTTGGGGGATTGTTGGAATAGGTTCTCCTAACAAGCTGCGAAACTGGTCCATTTTGGATATTTTTGGATATTTTTTATTAGATTTAATGTAGCAGAGGGGTTTTGGGGCAGGTCAAAGCCCTGAATGTATTTGTAATGGGAAAAAGGGTAAAATAGGGGTCTGAAACCATGGTTTGTTGACCATAGGAAAGTCTAGGCTAGATTGCTATAAATACCAGAGCATTTTGTAGTGTAAAGGAGGAGAATGATGAGATATTGATGTGAATTGTTGTTTAAGATATCTGTTTGCATTTTGGGGAACAAACTCCTGCTGGCTGTGTGTGCGGAGATCCAAGTCCAGCTGTGTGCAGACCCTACTACTGTGTGCACAGGTTGGGAAGGGAATTATAAGGGATAATGGATGAATGAATGAATTAGAAGGATTGATGAAGTACTGAATCTATGAGTAATCTGTGTATGAATTTTTGGTAATTATTGTGTTGTGTATTTATGCGTTTATGCTACGAAGCTGTGTGTAAGTGTGTTTCTGTACTTCGATCTATTATGTTTTGTTTATGTGCGGCCAGATTACTATTATAGAAGCATATATAATTATAGATCTAATGCACGTGGACGAGAATAGAAACCCTCTTGACTGTGTGTAGTATAAGGCAATCTGGGTATCGCAGGACCAAACGCAACTCTACTTGCCCTATCTATCCTTTCTCAGGGTGTGGAAACCTAGTTCCAGCACCCACCCATACTACTTTGGGTGATAGTTTTACTTGCTAAAGCAGGTCACTCCCGAAAGGGCCAGTAGTATAGGGGTTTGTTGGCAAACCCTGCACACTGAACCTAGGTCAGGACCCCTCAAGACAGCAGTTCTACAAGGTGGATGTAGACTAATGTTTAATATATGCATGTATACATGTATGTCTGGTGGAGTTGTTGTGTGCATGTGAAATTTGTGTGAAAACAATTATCCTACACACAAAATTGAAAATATACATGATTATCCTTAAATTTTGCCTTGAGTCTATGGAAGAAATGACATGTACATGGTTATCCTTAAATTTTGCCTTAAATTTTATGGATAAATTACATACAAATGACATGTACATGGTTCCAAAAACACTAGCAAATGCCTTAAAGTTTACGAAAGAAATGACATGTACATGTTTATCCTTAAATTTTGCCTTGAGGTTATGGGAGAAATGGGAGAAATTACATGTGCATGGTTATCCTTAATTTTTTCCTTAAAGTTTATGGGAGAAATGACATCAAAATGGAATGTACATGGTTCCAGAAACACTAGATAATGCCTTAAATTTTATGGGAGAAATGACATGTACATGATTATCCTTAAAGTTTTCCTTGAGGTTATGGGAGAAATGGGAGAAATGACATGTACATGGTTATCCTTAAATTTTTCCTTAAATTTTATGGGAGAAATGATAGAGAAATGACATTTACATGGTTCCAAAAAAAATATCCAAAGCCTTAAAGTAAATTTGGACTTTCAGTTTATGGGAGAAATGACATACAAATGACATGTACATGGTTCCAAAAACACTAGAAAATGCCTTAAAGTTTATGGGAGAAATTACATGTACATGGTTATCCTTAAATTTTTTCTTGAGCTTGTGGGAGGAATGGGAGAAATTCCATGTATGTATAGTTAACCTAAAAGTTTTCCTTAAATTTTATGGGAGAAACGACATAGAAATGAGATGTACATGGCTCAAAAAACACTAGCAAATGCCTTAAACCATGCGCATAATTTTAAATTGGTATGTTTATTTATGAACTTAATTGTAATAAATATGCTCCTAGAAATGAAAATATAATGATAGGTTCTACAATATGGATGTAAACTAATGTTTAATATATGCATGTATGCATGTATACCTGGTGGAGTTGTTGTGTGCATGTGAAAGTTGTGTGAACACAATTATCCTGCATACAAAAATGAAAATATAATGATAGGTTCTACAATATGGATGTAGACTAATGTTTAATATATGCACGTATGCATGTATTTCTTGTGGAGTTGTTGTGTGCATAAGTATGTTACCATAAGAGACAATATTAAGTTCTTGGGAGAAGAAATTAAAATCAAGTAATCAATATAAATATATATCTCAATAAATATCATATCAATATTAATCTCGATGCATATTGAAGTCTGCTGAAAAGAAAAACGCCTGAGAAAATTTTACATAATCTAAGTACTCAATTAAATTTTCAAAATGTTAAATCTATTTATAAAAAAATATTTCACTGCATTAACCAGAAATAAAATAATTACATTATACCAGCTACTCTACTAACTTAATGATCTTGTACTAGTACCAAGCAATTGTAACCGTAGAAACTTCTGCTTGTTTACCATTATTACTACCCTAATTAACAGTAAGTTTCTTAATACATATTCTTAGTTACCTATATGATTATAGTTCTTAATGGGAACAGATCTAACAGATAAGTGTAATAATGGGAACAGATCTAACATATATTAAGTTCTTGGCAGAATAAATTAAAAATCAGGTAATAAATATAAATCAATATCTCAATAAATATCATATCAACATTAATCTCAATGCATATCCAAGTCCGCTAAAAAGAAAATGGCCTGAGAAAATTTTACATAATGTAAGTACTCAATTAAATTTTCAAAATGTTAAATCTATTTCTAAAACAATATTTAATTGTATTAACCAAAAATAAAATAATTACATTATACGAACTCAAACAAGCTCAATTATGGAAATCCTCAAGAATCCCACACTATGCAAACACATTTTAGACGCTACGTTTTCACCAACTATAATTTTATCACTGTGATTTCATCTAGGATAGAACAGTATTGACCTGAGCTTGGTTTCTAGTTTACTATTGTGGTTTGCTGAGGAGATAGGTGTTCTAAATATGTAGGAAGTCTCACTATTTAGAGATATTATATTCTTTTTTTACAAAAATTGGGTGAAGACAACAGTATTACAATGGACTCGTGTAGATCTACATCACATTGACTATAGGATTGAGAGACATGCCCTGTAGAGTGATGCCAGTCTCAAGACTGAATAGAGATTTTTTCCACCTCTGTCTCAACCTAATTAAGATGGCACATATGTAAGCTAATGACGCCAGGAATATTTTTTGTCGACTCATATAGAACTGATATGACATCATGAATAATACTTCTATCTATAATATGGATAATCTATGGAAAAAAAAGCATGTTGAGTTCATATGATTGGACCAGTATCATCAATAAATAAATGAAATTGGTATCTAAGCTGTAATGATGATGAAATTACACAGATATTAAGTGTAATGAATCAACAACATCAATAATTATAGTTACTATCCCTAATATTGGTCACAACTTCTATGACTTATTTACTTGCTTCCAGGTAGCTCCTAGCCAGCCAACACACTCTAATCCAAGTTTTAGGTCTCATGAGCATATTAAATCAAGTAAGAAATTAATGAAGTTTGTACATGAAGAAAAGGAGATTGTTTTCCAGTTTATTTTTGTTGTTTTCCGAGGAGATATTATGTCTAAATATGTAGGAAGACTCACTATTTAGAGAAATTATATTTTTTTTTATGCAAAAATTAGGTGAAGACAGTAGTATTGCAATGGACTGATGTATATCTGCATCACATCTGAATAGATATTTATTCCAATTATATAAAATCACCATTCATCCATGAAGAAAAGGAATCACATGCAGGAATGAAGGGTTTTTTCTTCTACCTGGAGATTCAAAGAAAACGTGACAACTACACAACAAGGCCACAACGAGACAATGATATTAGAAAAATTACACCTATTCTAAATCATTTGAAATTGTTTCTCTTTACCTCACTCTTACAACAATGAGAATGACCAAGGTTATCCTTCAAAGAAAAATGTGAAGTTCTCATTTGTATTAGTTTATTATGAGAAAATAAGCTACATTCAAATATTGGAGGTATAATTGGCAAGGGAGGCAACATTATAAAGAAAATCAGGCAAGAGACAGGTACAAATATCAGAATTAAGAAGGGTGTTCTAGGATGTGAGGAGATATTTATTGTTATTTTAGCTCCAGAGAAGGATATAAAAGGAGACAAGGAAAAACCTGTTCAAAGTCACGATAATGGAAAGACAGAGAAAACTGCTAATGAAATTAGTGTTGCAAAGGAACAGAAGAAAGGAGCTAGAAGTGAAGAAGAACTTGAAAAATATAAATGAATTTCTCCATCACAAGAAGCACTTCTTCGTGTTCATGATAGAATAATGGAAGGAAAACGTGATGTAAATGTGAACTTGATGTAAAAGAGACTGATAAAAATGTGAACATGATGTAAAAGAGACTGATAAAAATACAACTCCAATAGTTACTAGATTTATGGTGCTTATTAATCAAGTTGTTTTTGTTATTGGAAAAGGTGGAAATGTAATCCAACAAAATCGCATAGAAAAAGGCCCTATTAGTTGTATCTGATATTTTTTCCGAGTATAAAACATCACCATTCATCCATGAAGCAAAGGAATCACATGAAGGAATGAACTATTTTTTCTTCTACCTGGAAATGCAGAGACAATGAGATAGCTAGATGGCGAGGCCACAACGAGACAGTGAGACAACAAGGCTGCAGATCGCAGAGGACGCTGATTACAAATAACCTACGAACACAGAAAATAAAAACTAAAAACCAGAAAAAAAATAATTAAAAACAAATAAACCATAAAAAATAAAATTATCACCTTCGCTTGCTCCCCTCCTCGCCCCTGCAACAGCAAATGCAAACAAACCGATATATAAAAAAATAGAGAGAGACATACAACAATGGTAACTAACCGAGACAAACAACAGGGCGAGATAGACCGACTGGTTAGGAGCGTATATATTTATAAGAAATATTTTGGCCGAATTATTTTTCAAAGTTCGTCTAAACTAATAGTTCAGCCAAACTTTTTTTTTCTGCTTTTCCCATCTCTGGCCAAAAATATATTTACCCTCGTCGTGATGTCAATGTAAGCAACATAATTAGTTCGGCTGAATTAATTTCAAAATTTTAGCCAAACTGTTGGGAAAATCAAATTTCCGACCACGTTTCTCACGAAAGTGTAACCCACCTTCACATTTTTACCCTTGTAGAAAATATGAAATAGTAGGTTTAAATAAATTTAATAAAATTATTAAAATCATTATTATTATTTATATTTTGGATTCTATATTTTTTAATTTTTTCTTTATTTAGTTAGTTTTTATTGTTTAAGAAAAACAAGTATATTTGCAATAAATACAAATATTACTTGAGAAATTTTTATGGGAGAAAACTCAACTAGAAGGTAAAGTTGTTCTACTCTCCTTTTCTTTGATATGAAAATGTGTGAGTACAAAAGAAGAAGTGTGCCTTGTAAGGTTGCTATAAAATATTAACCCCTCTATTATGCTCCCTAATTTTCCACTCCCAATGGATTTGATCAACAGTATTGGAGCAAAATAAACAATAAAGAATGGAATCCCTACTCCTCCTAACATCTAAGTAATTAACATAATTGAGTTTCTCCATCTTAAGCTAGTGATAAGGTTTTTGAACCTTCTAGACACTTCTTTAAATCCCACACTTAGACATACCCACAATGTGTGTAAGGGTTTTGACATGGCATTTGTATGTACCATGGTGTCCAACAACACTAGTTAACTTGAAGGAGACATATCTTTCTCATATCAGCTTTGATTGAGGAAATTCTCACATCATTGGAAAGGTATCAGTGCATAGAATATGTAATATTATTCGATAATAACTTTGAGACCATAAAACATTTTCATTTAAGGCCACAAAATGTCTCTAGAACTTTTAAGTCCCAATTTTTCAAATTTGGATTGTCGTTAAAATGAATTTGCAAGTTGATTCCTCCAATTTTCTCCACTCTAAAATCATCGATATAGATGAGAAATAATATAATTATCTAATTTGGACCATACCTTCCAATTTCGGGGGATTTTTGTCCCCAAAAAATTCATTGAATGAGGTGGGGAAAGTTTTCCACTACCTTCTCTGTGGAGTACCATTTAGCTTTTCTTGGAAGTTGTCCCTTCAATTCAATATGCTAAAGATCATGTTACCCTTGTTTTTTATTTCTATAACTCTTCTAAAAATTATATCATTTGTCAACTCTATTTGGGAATCTAGAGATAAGCCCTCTGTAGAAGGTACGTCTTTCACCTCTACGTGATCCAACATGGAAGACTCACAAAGTTTGATATTTTCCACATGCATTATTATGTAAATGTGCATGCATGGGGGAATACTAAGTCTATTGACAGTATCCATCACCTTTTCCAAAATCTCAAAAGGACCATACTATAGATCCTTAAACATTCTTACGAATACCCAGTAGCTTTTCCATATTCAACTACAACCATACTTTCTCTCCTACTTTGATGACTTCTCTATCTTGTGTTGATTATGGATGGAATTTGTATTTTTCCTATGATTTATCCAGTGCCTCTTGTACTTCCAAATGAATTTTCCTAATCTCCTCAACAATTTTTTTTAATTTTAATGTATCTGTTGCGAGATCCTCATTTAATACTCTTTGATTTCCATATGCAACATCCAAGGGTGAAGGTGGAAATATCCAAAACAAGTTTCAAATGGGGACTTGTCAGTAGAAGACTGGTATAATATATTAGAAGATAACTACATGTACAACAAATTTTCATTTTAGGTCTTTGGATGCTTCTGATTATGATCCCTTAAAATTTGCACGAAATTCATATTGAATACTTCTATTTACCCCTCTCTATTTGGATGGAATGTTGTATACCTACTTAATTTTGTGTCAATATCCCACAAGATATTCCACAATTCACTAATGAACTTTGTGTCCCTATCTAATACTGTGCTCCTTCATATTCTAAATTCCTCATAGATTTTTTAAAATAACAAGTGTGCTTCTTCTTTCCCTTTAATTGTATCTCTAAGTGTCACAAGGAATTCACATATTGTTGAACATATTAATTATCGTAAATAGGTAGTCATTCTCCTTCTTGGTATTTGGTAAACCTCACACAAAATCCATGGAAATTATTCCCAATGAAAAGTGGGTATATGTAAGGGATGGTATAAACCTTGCTTCATGTTATTCATCTTGTTGGTATAATAAATTAGACATCCTCTCACATATATTTCGATATCATCTTGCATTATTGGCTAGTACACATGCCTCTGTAAGATAACAAATATCTTAAGAACATAAAAATTGCTTATAACCTTGAAGGTGTAAGCTTTTCTGATAAGCTACATCCATTCATCTATAGGAACACAAAGCTTGTCCAACATATAGAGAAATTATTCTAGAGGCGATAGTCAATTGTGTTGTCATTATTTTTTGCATGACATTTGTCATATAGCCTATGAACCATCTACAAGAAGTTCCCATCTTTTGTATATTCCACTATGTATGCGTCATGGCTGAAAATATTCATATGCATCAGTGCTCCGAAATGTGTAATCATCAATGTCGGTGCTCTTTAAAGCATGTTTTCATACTTGTTTATGTTTTCCTTCTTCAAACTGACTACTAAAAGAAACTCTTACAAGAACCCCATCCACTTGTAGTGCTTGGTCTATTGTACCTTACTCTAAGGCTGCAGATACTATAGCAACTGGTGATTTATGTGATTGATGATCACCTTTCCCATTAGATAGGGTACTCTATTTTGAGAAATTGTATTAGGGAATAGGGCTCCTTGTCATAGGGAGTGTAGTTAATAATTTTCCCATCAAATAGTTAATATTGGTAACAAATATGCCTCCATTCTTGCATCAATATCACTCTCATGGCATACCCACTTACATATATCTCCAATTCAAAGGGATTTTACAATTTATAGCCTATGAACCATCTACTTGAAGTTCCCATATTTTGTATATTCCACTATGTATGCATCATGGCTAAAAATCTTCATATGCATTAGTGCTCCCAAAGGTGTAATCATCAATGTCGGTGGTCTTCAAAGCATGTATTCATACTTGTTTATGTTTTCTTTCTTCAACTTGACTACTAAATGAAAGTATTGTAATAACTCCATCCACTTGTAGTGTTTGGTATATTGTACCTTACTCTAAGGTTGCAAATACTATAGCAGCTAGTG
This sequence comes from Pinus albicaulis, assembly GCA_034641835.2. Lineage (NCBI taxonomy): Eukaryota > Viridiplantae > Streptophyta > Pinopsida > Pinales > Pinaceae > Pinus > Pinus albicaulis. The sequence continues at coordinate 1,193,687,015 of CM076570.1, read as the reverse complement.
ATTTATTTGATTGATGGCCACCTTTCCCATCAGATAGGCTTCCATCTTTTGAGAACTTGTACTAGGGCACAGGGATCCTTGTTTTAGGGAGAGTAGTTGAGAATTTTCCCATTAAGTAATTAATATTGGTAGAAAATATATGCCTCCACCCCTACGTCAATATCACTCTCATGGCATACCCACTTGCATATACCTCCAATTCGAAGGGATTTTACAACTTTGTTAATGTGACAATTAATGTTTGATTATTTTATTTTTGAAATCTTCAAAAAAATTGTAATGATTCTAATCCTATTAGAAACTCTTTCCACTTCTTTCTATAGTCTCGAGAGTTGTGGTTACTACTAAAAATGAATCTATGAACTTATGCATGTATTTCGCCTCTCTAAGAAAACTCCCAACTTTAGAGACTTTCGTAGGAACTAACCACTTCATGAAAAATTATGTGTTTATGGAATCTATATTAATATCCCCTCCACCAATTACATACCCTAAATACACCAATAACTACTAGGAATCATTTCCTTCAGTTTTCTAGTGTTTGGTGCTACTTCAAAGTCTTGGGCACCTACATCAAGTATGAGATTTGATACTTTCAAATAGTATTGTAAACCAATATATCATCCAAATAAAATATAAAAGGTTAATCTAGGTAAGGTTTTAGTATACAATTCATTTGTCTCATAAATTTAATTGGTGCATTTCATCAACCAAATGGCATGACCAACCACTTATATAAGCCTTCTCTAATTTTGAAGGCAGTCTTCGAGGTGTCTTATTCTTTGAATAGAACTTGGTGATACCTTGCTTTTAAATCTATCTTCGTGAAGAATTTTTCATGTTGCAACCGATATGACAAATAAAAAATCTTTGCAAAGGTGTATGTTATAGACCATTTTATCACATATTGTCAATAGGCCTTCAAAGAGGATGATTCACATCCTTGAACACTTTGTCATCCTGCCTACACAAAGCCCTAATCATGACTCTCTCAAAACCATAAATGTATGCCTGTAACTGCTTCATTTCAGTGTTTTTAGGCCCAACGCACCTTGTCTCTTCAGATACCAGTGTTCACCACTGGTTTGGCCTTCTATTGACCCAAGTTAATCACCAGTAGGTGGCCCCTTGGTACGGGTGTGTTGATTCTAAGAATTATGGAAAAATAAAAAGAATCTCGAAGCTTCCTCTTCCAAATGCTTTGAAGAGTTGTTGTAACTATTTACCTTAGATGAAAATCTCATATCCTATCCTATCCTACATTAGATATTTCGCCCCTTATACCTTGAGCTCATCCTCCCATCAAGAGTGGATCTCAATCCTAGTTTGGTAAATGGATAAGGGGGTCTCTTAACCTACCATCCTCTTCTATATATTCGTGGTCACCCACAAGCGAGGGTTTCGCTTTTGGAGATAGATTCTACCCTCATCTTGGTGTTGTGAGAATCGATATTCCATGCATTAGGGTGACATTGAGATATGATTTGTGGCAAGGAAGAACAATTCAACTTGGAGGATCTCTTCTAAAATATCAACTCCTATATTTTGCTATAAATATCTCTATTTATATTAATAAAATGACTACATTATGTTCCTATATATAATGTTGATGTTCATATGTTTCAATGTTATGTTGATCCATTGAATGAAGTGATTTGATAATTCTCCATAGATATCGTAGATCTTTGGCTTATTGTGTTTGAATCTACAGGTTCTAATTTTAGAAATTGGAGCTAGGATTAGAGTGTAAAAGAAAAGGCAGAAGTGAATCTTACAACATATTTCAAGTAGGCTTCATCCCATTGTCTATTTACTTGAAGGAAAAAATTAGCTTCTTTGATTTCTGTTCTAGACTAGGCCATCAATTCTAGGGAATATACTTTTGTCTACATTTGTAGATTCTGCATAACAAATTGGCGAATACATTGGGGAAAAATTCATTCCCTTACTGGTTTCCATGTCCTTAGTGTTTGTTATACCTCTTCTTCAAACTTTCATTATCATATTCAGTCAAGAACAGACCTAGGAAGACCCTTTCAGTGAGTTTCAATTGCAATTTTTCTGTCAAAACCTTGCATCCCTTGATCAATGCTACCTTTGGTCTGGATATAAAGTCTTGAAATGCTCATGAGACTTATTTTTTCTTGCATTGCATACCACTGGTGCCCCTCCAACATGTGTTTACCTCTATTCATGTACAATTTTGATTTTGTTTTATTTTTCTCACTATCCAACATTGTTCCAACTGCTCTTCCTTGAGTCTTTGAGTGTCTTGTGGTCTCTCAGAAGCCTCCATTTCTTTTTCTTTTGTTTTTGAGTGCCTTTGATAAGGATTTTCTTAGAGTTTCCTTTATTATTCTCATTAGGTCATTAGAAAACTAATTTTTTTGATCACTGAGTGATTGAATGATTTGTTTTTCTAGTCATAATTCTAAATTTTTTTCTTTTATCGGTGATTAGACATGCATATTAGTTTTTATCATACTTCAAAATTAAGTGAAATTGAACAAAAAAATATCTTTGCATTGGAATATAGGGTTTTGTGTGTGCTTCAACATTGGGACAATTACATTAAAAGATAATTGTACTTAGAATATTATTTTATGCATTTTTTATGTTGCATATTATTTGTCACTTTCCACCATTAGATAGATTTTCATTGAAAGTGAAACATTTAATTTCTTCGTGTTAGATTTCATTTTTGAGAATTTAGGTGAAAATTGAAGTGAGTTATCTAGGTGGATATCAGTGGCCACCAACCTATTCCATTTGGACCCACACCATCAATTCTTGCAACATTTCACATTCAGCACCACTTACTATTTTTAGCAGGTTTTTGGGTCCTGCACTCTCGGAGCCGTTTTGGGATATTAATGATCCAGGTGGATATTGATGGCCACCCACCAATTCTAGTTGAACCCCCACCATTAGTTCATTCAGTTTTTAATTTTCAACACAACTTACTATTTTTAGCAGTTTTTTGAGTCCTGAACTTCCAGAGCCGTTTTGAGGCCCTAAACGACATTTTTTGGGAAAATCGAGAGAAATATGCAACCATGGACCGAAGTTTCTCACATCAAAAGTTGTACTCCTCAGATAGATTTTTATAATGAGCTATTAAGCACGTCAAATGGAGATCGGATGCCAAAGTTACATCCCCAGGAAGTTGAACCACCAATTTACGCAAACAGGGCCCATAGTTTTGGCGCTTCATCTTCTAGTGTTAGGTTTTTGGACGTTTAGAGTTCTACATTGTTTCTCAATAATAAATAGGCCCTTGAGACTCAGTGTAACACAGTTCAAAGGTCTGTAGCCACCACATCTCTTCTTAGAGACTCACTACCAGCACCCTAGATATTTTATTTCCATTATGTCTGTAAGCATATTTTAGTCATTCTTTTATTAATAAAATGATGCATTATTTCTGTTGCATCTTTATGTTTATGGTTATTTATGTATTCTGTTGTGTTCCTACATAAATCTAGATTAGTGGTATAAGAGGGGTCTGTTGTTTCTTTTTTTTTCTTTGCATGTCCCCAACGTGGTTAGGGTAAAAGTAGTTAGGGCTTGATCTGGTTGAACCCTTGCAAGATCAGCCTCGCAAACCTCGACGACCTCCCATGGTAGAAGAAAAGAAATACAAGGGAGTAAGAGATCCTATAAAATTTTTACTTGAGGAGGCCCTCGAGAAACAAAGGAACACAATTATGGATAGCTTTGCTTAGATCCTTCAACGACTTCCCACCTATGGCGCATCTACATCCAACAGCCACTCTGAAGGCACCACTCCCTTCAAGGTACAGGTAAACTTTGGTATTCCTGTATTTGAATGCCAAATAGATGCAGATGCCATAGATAGATAGTTGAATTTTCTAGAAGGGTATTTCTCAGTCCATGATTTCTCTAATAGAGAAAAGATTATTTTTGCACTCCTCAAAGCCACCCCCCATGTCAAGGACTAGTGGGAAACCTACCGTGAGCAAGAGGACGAAGGGGAACCCTCTCTATTCTTGGCCACACCCGCTTGGAATTCATTCCGAGACGGCATCAAGGAACAATATTACCCTGTGGGGACCTATGAGGACAAATACATCGAATGGACCACTCTGCAGCAACAAAGGGATCAAGATGTGCATGAACTAATGAATCTGTTCCATACCCTGCACACGAAGTTGGGTATTAAATATTTAGAGAGAAATTTGGTGCTCAAGTACCACGACTGTCTAGACAAACATATTTAGGAGGAAATGGAGTTCCTCGACATTACATCACTTGCCACGGCATATCGCTATGCCATCAAGATTGAGCAGAAATTTAAGTAGAAGAAGCGAGACTTTGGATCTGCAAATCCGAAAGGTGCCCCTGAACTGAAGAACAAGGGGCAAGGCCAAAGCGGTGAGACTTAGAAAAACACCAAAAATAAGAAAAAATGACATAGGGAAGTGGTGTGAATTTCACAAAAACCCCACTCATAGCACAAACGAGTGTCGGGCCAAACAATCATTGGTTGCCAAACTAAAGGCACCTCAATCAGATGCATTTTCTGATCCTAAGTCAGAACCAGACAAAGATAATGACAAAGGGAAGAAGATCATTGATGTGGATCCCAGTGCCATTGTTTCCACCACCAATATCCAGAGGGAGGACCTAGAGGATCTAGAGGAGGGGGAGTGCCTCTTCCATTCACAAATTTGGGTGAAGGGTTCTCTGTTGCAATTTCTTGTCGATAGCGGAAGCCAAAAGAACCTCATTTTAGCAGATTTCATGAAGCGGCTCGGCCTACCAACCATAGAACATGCGTAGCCATATACCATCGGGTGGCTTCACCCAGGGAGAGATATACGCATCCGCCAACAATGTTGCCTTCTGTACAACATCAAGCCATTCACAGATGAGGTATTATGTTATGTTTCTCCTATTGATGTAGCTGATGTAGTATTGGGCCAACCATACTTCTGGAGGTGACATGATGTGTATGAATCTAGGCCTCATGCTGTTATTATTACTTTGGGAAATAACTTGTACAGGATACCGGAGGTAGTACCGCTTCTTGTCATCTCTTTGACTACTGCAAAACAATGCAGTAAGATTGTTTCCCAAACTAGGAAATTCATTTTCCTTACAACTCACTCACAGGAAAAGAAGAATATTGTGGCCACAACCTCGAAACTGGGCTCCCTTGCACGGCTACAGCAGATGGAAAAATTCATGGAGGAATACGAGGACATTTTCTCCTCACTCACAGAGGTTCCTCTACACTGTCAGGACAAGTACTCCATTGATCTGACCCCCAATGCACAGCTGCCTTATGTTACCATACCTCTTGCAAATACACATACAGAATCCACACTTGTACTATTTGCGGCTGATAAAGAAACCAATTTTACTAAACGTATCTAGCATGTCTGCTCATAAGTCCATGACATCTTCAACAAATCTAATACCCAGTTCAACAACATTTGCTTCATCTCAGGGAGGATCTCAATGCAATGGGGACCATTGGTTCCTAAGGAGGGAGGAATGATCCAGGTGGATATCGGTGGCCACCCAACTATTCCATTTGGACCCAAACTATCAATTCTTGCAGCGTTTCACATTCAGCATCACTTACTATTTTTAGCAGGTTTTTGGGTCTCGTACTCCCAAAGCCATTTTGGGGTCTTAATGATCGAGGTGGATATTGGTGGCCACCCACCTATTCCATTTGAACCCCCACAATTAGTTCGTTCAGTTTTTAAGTTGCAGCACAACTTACTATTTTTAGCAGTTTTTCAGGTCTTGAACTTCTAGAGCCATTTTGAGGCCCTAAATGATATTTTTTGGGAAAACCGGGAGCAACATGGGTCCATTGACCGATATTGGTCACTTTGATAGTTATACTCCTCGGAAAAATATTTCTAACAAGATATTGAGTGCGTCAAACGGAGATCAGATGCCAATGTTACGTCCCCGGGAAGTTGAACCACCAATTTACCCAAAACGGGCCCATATTTTTGGCGCTTCATGTCCTAGGGTTATGTTTTTGGACGTTTAGAGTTCTCCATTGTTTCTCAATAATAAATAGGCCCTCGAACCTCATTTTAACACATTTCAGAGGTTTGTAGCCACCACATCTCTTCTCAGAGACTCACTACCAGCACCCTAGCTATTTTATTTCCATTATGTCTGTAAGAATATTTTAGTCATTCTTTTATTAATAAAATGACGCATTATTTCTACTACATCTCTATGTTTATGGCTACTTCTATATTCTGTTGCGTTCGTGCATAAATCCGGTTCAGTGGTATCATAGGGGTCTACTCTTTCTTTCTTTTTCTTTGCATGTCCCCAATGCGGTCACGGTATAAGGAGTTAGGGCTCGATCTAGTTGAACCCTTGCAAGATCAGCCTCGAAAACCCCGATGACCTCCCATGGTGGAAGAAAAGAAAGACGAGGGAGTAGGAGATCCTATCAAAATATTGCTTGAGGAGGCCCTCGAGAAACAAAGGAACGCGATGATGGATAACTTTTCTCAGATCCTTCAACGACTACCCACCTACGGCGCATCTGCATCCAACAGCCACTCTGGAGGCACCACTCCCTTCAAGGTATAGGTAAACCTTGATATTCCTACATTTAAAGGAAAAATAGATGTAGATGCCATAGATATATGGTTGAATTTGCTGGAAGGGTATTTCTCGGTCCATGATTTCTCTGACCGAGAAAATATTATTTTTGCACTCCTCAAAGATGCCACCCATGTCAAAGACTAGTGGGAAACCTACCGTGAGAAAGAGGATGAAGGGGAACCCTCTCTGTTCTCAACCACACCCACTTTTAATTCATTCTGGGATGGCGTCAAGGAACACTATTACCCCGTGGGGAGCTATGAGGACAAATACATCCAATGGACCATGCTGTGGCAACAAAGGGATCAAGATGTGCATAAACTAACGAATCCGTTCCATACCCTGCGCACGAAGTTGGGTATTAAATATTTAGAGAGACATTTGGTGCTCAAGTACCATGACTATCTACACAAACACATTCAGGAGGAAATGGAGTTCCTCGACATTACATCGCTTGGCATGGCATATCTCTATGTCGCGAAGATCGAGCAGAAATTTAAGCAAAAGAAGCGAGACTTTGGATCTGCGAATCCAAAAGGTGCTCTCAAACTGAAGAACAAGGCGCAAGGCCAAAGTCGTGATTCATAACAAGACCACAAGTAAAAATAAGGACACAGGGAAGTGGTGTGAATTTCATAGAAATCTCACTCATAGCACAAATGAGTGTCGGGCCAAATAGTTATTGGTGGCCGAACTAAAGGCACCCGAATTAGATGCATTTTCTGATCCTGAGTCAGAACCAGACAAAGGAAATGACAAAGGGAAGCAGATCATTGATGCGGATCCTAGTGCCATTGTTTCCACCACCAAGATCCAGAGGGAGGACCCAAATGATCCAAAGGAGGGGGAGCGACTCTTCCATTTGCAAATGTGGGTGAAGGGTTCTCCGTTGCAATTTCTTTTCGATAGAAGAATCCAAAAGAACCTCATTTCAGTAGAGTTCATGAAGCAGCTTAGCCTACTGGCCATATCACACTCGTAGCCATATACCATCGGGTGGCTTCCCCCAGGGAAAGATATCCGCGTCTGCCAACAATACCGCTTTTCGTACAACATCAAGCCATTCACGGATGAGGTATTATGTGATGTTGCTCCTCTTGATGCAGCTGATGTATTATTGGGCCAACCATACTTGTGGAGACAACATGCTGTGTATGAGTCTAGGCCTCGTGCTATTATTATTACTTTGGGAAATAAATTGTACAGGATACCGGAGGTAGTACGACCTCCTGTCATCTCTTTGACTACTCCAAAACAACACAGTAATATTGTTTCCCAAACTAGGAAATTCATTTTCCTTACAACTCGCTCACAGGGAAAGGAGAATATTGTGGCCACAACATCGAAACAGGGCTCCCCTGCACGGCTGCAACAAATGGAAAAATTCATGGAGGAATACGAGGACATTTTCTCCTCACTCACAGAGGTTCCTCTACACTGTTAAGACAAGTACTCCATTGATCTGACCCCCAACGCATCGCTACCTGATGTTACCATACATCCTGCAAATACACATACAGAATCCACACATGTACTCTCTAGGGCTGATAAAGAAACCAAATTTACTAAACGTATCCAGCATGTCTGATCACAGGTCCATGACATCTTCAACAAATCTAATACCCAGTTCAACAGAATTTTCTTCATCTCAGGGAGGATCTCAACGCAATGGGGACAATTTCTTCCTAAGGAGGGAGGAATGATCCAGGTGGATATTGGTGGACACCCACCTATTCCATTTGGACCCACAACATCAATTCTTGCAGCATTTCACATTCAGCACCATTTACTATTTTTAGCAGGTTTTTGAGTCTTGCACTCCCGAAGCTGTTTTGGGGTCTTAATGATGCAGGTGGATATTGGTGGCCACCCAACTATTCCATTTGAACCCCCACCATTAATTTTTTTAGTTTTTAAGTTACAGCACGAATTACTATTTATCAGTTTTTCGGGTCCTGAACTTCCAGAGCCGTTTTGAGTCCCTAAACGACATTTTTTGGGAAAACCGGGAGCAACATCATTCGATGGATTGATGTTCCTCACATCGAAATTTCTTCTTATCAGAAAAATATTTCTAATGAGTTATTGAGTGCATCAAACGGAGATTGGATACCAAAGTTACATCCTTGGGAAGTTGAGCCACCAATTTACCCAAACAGGGCCCATAGTTTCGGCGCTTCATCTCCTAGGGTTACGTTTTTGGACGTTTAGAGTTCCCCATTATTTCTCAATAATAAATAGACCCTCGAGCCTCATTTTCACACAGTTCAGAGATATGTAGCCACCACATCTCTTCTCAGAGACTCGCTACTAGCACTCTAGCTATTTTATTTCCATTATGTCTGTAAGCATATTTGAGTCATTCTTTTACTAATAAAATGATGCATTATTTCCGCTGTATCTCTATGTTTATGGTTATTTCTGTATTCTGTTTCACTCCTGCATAAATCCAGATTAGTGGTATCACAGGGGTCTGCTCTTTCTTTGTTTTTCTTTGCATGTCCCAACGCGGTTAGGGTATAAGGATTTAGGGCACGATCTGGTTCAACCCTTGCAAGATCAGCCTCAAAAACCCGGATGACCTCCCATGGCAGAAGAAAAGAAAGATGAGTGAGCAGGAGATCCTATCAGAATATTGCTCGAGGAGGCCCTTGAGAAACAAAGGAATGCGATGATGGATAACTTTGCTTAGATCCTTCAGCGACTACCCACCTATGGCACATCTACATCCAACAGCCACTCTGGAGGTGTCACTCCCTTAAAGGTACAGGTAAAATTTGATATTCTTGTATTTGAAGGCCAAATAGATGCAGACGCCATAGATAGATGGTTGAATTTTATGGAAGGGTATTTCTCGGTCCATGATTTCTCTGACCAAGAAAATATTATTTTTGCACTCCTCAAAGCTGCCCCCCATGTCAAATACTGGTGGGAAACCTACCATGAGCAAGAGGACGAAGGGGAACCCTCTCTGTTCTCAGCCACACCCACTTGGAATTCATTTCAAGATGGCATCAAGGAATAGTGTTACCCTATGGAAAGCTATGAGGAAAAATACATCCAATGGACCACATTGCGGCAAAAAAGGGATCAAGATGTGCACGAACTAATGAATCTGTTCCATACCCTATGCACGAAGTTGGGTATTAAATATTTAGAGATACATTTGGTGCTGAAGTACCGCGGTTGTCTACAAAAACACATTTAGGAGGAAATGGATTTCCTTGACATTACATCGCTTTCCACGGCATATCGCTATGCTACCAAGATCGAGCAGAAATTTAAGTAGAAGTAGTGAGACTTTGGATCTGCGAATCCGAAAGGTGCCCCCAAACCGAAGAAAAAGGGGCAAGGCCAACGCAGTGTGACTTAGAAAAACACCACAAATCAAAATAAGGACACAGGGAAGTGGTGTGAATTTCATAACAGTCCCACTCATAGCACAAACGAGTGTCGGGCCAAACATTCATTGGTGGTTGAACTAAAGGCACCCGAATCAGATGCAATTTCTGATCATGAGTCAGAACCAAACAAAGGCAATGACAAAGGGAAGCAGATCATTGATGCGGATCCTAGTACCATTTTTTCCACCACGAAGATCCAGAGGGAGGACCCAAAGGATCTAGAGGAGGGGGAGTGCCTCTTCCATTCGCAAATGTGGTTGAAGGGTTCTCCGCTGCAATTTCTTGTCGATAGCGGAAGCCAAAAGAACCTCATTTTAGCAGAGGTCATGAAGCGGCTCAGCCTACTGACCATAGCACACCCACAGCCATATACCATCAGGTGGCTTCATCCAGGGAGAGATATCCACATCCGCCAACAATGCCGCCTTCCGTACAACATCAAGCCATTCACGGATGAGGTATTATGTGATGTTGCTCCTATTGATGTAGCTGATGTATTATTGGGCCAACCATAATTCTGGAGGCGACATGCTATGTATGAGTCTAGGCCTCATGTTGTTATTATTACTTTGGGAAATAACTTGTACAAGATACCAGAGGTAGTACCGCCTCTTGTCATCTCTTTGTTAGGTTCCTATATCACTAGTATAGTCCATTATTATTGTTAGTGTAAACCCCTTATTGTTATTATTGTACCCTTGTAACCACCATTTTGTTATTATTGTGCCCTTAAATTATTATTGTTAGGTCGGCTAGGATTACATTGTGGCCCACTAGGATTACATTATGGCCCCATGGACTCCTATTTATAGAAAGGAGGTTTTCTAAATTGTATCATCCAAGAATTGTTCATTCATGTAATGTATTGGAGGTTTCCCCCTCGAAGTGGCTTATTTCTAAGGCGTTGATATCTATTTTCTTCTATTTTTGGAGCGGGTTACACAACATTTGGTATCAGAGCTTTGGATTCTAGGGTTTCACTGCTCCAAACAGGTCATCATGGAATTTTTGCTATAATTTTTTTTCTACGAAGTCTCAGAAGCTGAAATTTTTAGGGTACGAAGCTGAAATCCGGAGGAAGATTTTCTGAATAATTCATAGCTTGGTTCGCAATATTTTTGGAGATATGATCTGTGGAAGTTAGGTCTTTGTTCAGGCTCCTAAATAGGTCATTGTGGCATTTGCACTATGATTTTTTTATACTGAGGTTCAGAATCTGAAATTTCTATGGTGTGAATTTGAAATCCTAAGGAAACTCTTCAGAAAATTTCAGAGCTTGGTTCACAATATTTTTTGAGATATGATCTGTGGAAGGTAGTGCTTTTTCAGGCTCCCAAATTTCATCTCAAATAGGTGATCGTGGGAAAATTTCAATAACTCTCTCTCCGAGCATCAGATTGGAGTGCCATAAAAAGCGGTCACAATCACACGGACTTTAGTTTCTTGGCTATCAATTTCAGAGTCGAAGGATGAAACAATGACACGTGGCAAGTCATAGAAGTTCGCTATACTGAACCAGTCCATAATTAGGTCATTGTGGGAGATTGGACATAACTTTGTCTTGGAGAATCCAAATCAAGTCATACCTGTGGCATTCAAAAGAGAATTCAGAGGGATACTTCAGTGCTGAATTTCAAATATTGAAGATCCACAATCACAGAGATAATGCAATTTCAATATCGAGCTCCTCAAAAGCAAGTAAAAGGTGTGTATTTTTTTCCGAATTGCATAAGTCTTGTTTGAAGAATCAAGTTGAATTGATTGCAAGGGCATATTGTAGAATAGATATCAGTATTGGATTATAAAATGGCCCCTAAAAAGAATTCAACACCAATTAAGCCTTTGGAAAGCTCTAATATGACTCATGAAGACGAAGAATGGCAACATGACAGATCAAAATTACAATAGCAAGTGCAACAAATTTCGCTCTCGCAAAGAGAAACAAAAAATGAAATGGAAGTTTTGAAGAAAGTCATGGAAACTAAGATGGATGGTTTGAAGAAAGTCATGGAATCTAAGATTGATGGCATGGAGGCTAGCATGGAATCTAAGATGGATGAAATGGAAGCTAAGATCAATGAGAAAATGGAAAACATGAAGAATGTTCTAAAAGCAGCCATGGAAGGTTTGACAAAGTTGATACAAGAAATGTTTCCTACTGGTGAAAAGATAGTAGAAGAACCTCATGATGAGAACAAAATAAATGTTAATCGTGATTTCATAAACTCTAATGTTGGCGAGAAGAACCACCATATTCCAAATATGGATATGAAGAAGTTTGATGGAAAGGATCCTGTAACATGGATACTACAGATGGAGCAATATTTTGATCTCCATAACGTGCAAAACACAGAAAAGGTACGCATTGTGATGCAGCCACACAGCTGAAAGTCAACACTCTTCCTTTTTTCTCTCATTCTTTGTCTCCACGTGGTCCTCTTTTTAAATTTCTTGGGAGTTTTATTTATCAATTTTGAGAAAATTGATAAATAACTATATTCAATCGCCTTGAATATCAAATTGTGGTTCCCGCCTTATATGGATATTTCCCCGCCTTCGGAATATTATGTAATAAAACAATACTATTGATTTATATTTATCTCTGAAATTTATATTCTCGACACCTATATATATATATCCCAATGTTAACCCTTCAGACCTTATATAACGGTTCAACCATTTATAACCTTCGTTTTAATACTCCTTCTCACTTTGCAGTAATATAGTGAGCCGACGGACTTTTATATTGATAAAAAAATATCATTGTAATTAAACCGGGGTCCTGGGTCCCACTTCCACATTTTATTTTATAAATCACTTACAATAACCCGCGTGCTCCTTTTTTAAAATTCGCCCATCTTTGTGAAGTGCCCGCCGTCCGATGATGGCACACTAGATCGATGGCTATAGTCCATTCCGCTTGGCGTCCTGGTATGAGGGATAATGCGCGAAGGCACAAGTTAACGGGCGGTATTGAAACAGTTCCAATGCCACGTGCCGATTCCTGTATGGAATCGCTCCGTTTCGGAAAATACCACTTACACCGCAAAAGTGGTGCGGGAAAAACCAGAACCCACTTGTGGTTTCGCTATAGTAACTGACTATGCTTCTCTTCGGGTTAGTCTCCTTCGTATGTCTTAACTCCGGGTTCGACTCGGTTAAGAATTCTAATTAACAATAATCAAAGGAGACTTTATTTGTTAATTGGGATTCCGCTACTATTAAACAATTGGAATGACCACTGTTCCAAGGCTTTTCTCCTCGAGTAAATTGAGGTAACCATAGACTAGGGCATGCAGAATCTATACCAAGGTCTGTTCCGTAATTACAATTGCACAGAGTTTTATCACTTCGCAATTAACAACCTCTTAACAATTTATGATTCGACACGATTCTAAGGAAATGCACACAAAAATAATTTAATTGGAGGCAACGCTGAATAAACAGTTGGATTACAGAAAATCCTATGCTCTTTTCTCTTCTCCCCCCCTCATACATCTGAAGAATACAATTATATACATAAACCTATGACTCTTCGGTTCCTCTATGAGGACCATTTGGAAACCAAAAGCCTAATTACAATTTATTCAATAACTGAACTGACAGCTAGAAAAACTAAGCTATTCGACTTCCTATGACTCTAATTAATCTAAATAATTATAATCAGCTAAGGTATTGACACCTAGCTGTAATAATTCGAATGTTTCCAAACCCTCCTAGCCACAACATGTGGACAAAACTTCCTACATTGCTGGTCAGTGTCTAATTCCCCTGCATCAGACTCCTGAGGGCAATCTTCTACATGGGCGCTTGTCCATGAGCTCTTCCACTGATCTGCCTATCTTCTGCAACATTCCTTCAGTCATCCAAGTGGCATCTTCCTTTGGTTTTTCCTTCCATTTTATCAAGTACTGAAAGTACTCTTGTCCTCTGGTCCTTCTGAACACTCTCTTGTCCAATATCTTTTCTGGTTGCAAAGGCCGTGCTGGAGGTAGCTGTTCCTTCCACTCAATCTGTCCCTTGTCTGCTGATCCTTCTTCTGCACCATTATCTTCATACTTCTACAAATATAAAACATTAAAAATGGGAGATATTCCAACATCAGGTGGCAATTCAATCTCATGAGCATTTGCAGAAAAATTTCTAAGTATCTTGCATGGCCCAATATTTTTGAACTTCAATTTATTATACTGCTTCTTCGGGAACCTCTCCTTTCTCAAGTGTGCCAAGACCAAGTCTCCTACTTCAAAATGAACTTCTTTTCTGCTCAAGTCTTCTCTATTTTTGTATTTGATGTTGCTGCCTTATAGTTGCTGTTTCACTTGTTCATGAATGGCCTGGATCTCTGAAGCAAATTCCTCACCATCTGCACTCCTTAATTCTGCTCTTCCTAGATTTCTTAACTCTGATATTCCTCTGGGGTGCATTCCATAAACAATATGAAATGGGCTCTGCCCTGTGCTTCTGTTTGGTGAATCATTATATGCATATTCTGCCTGGGGCAAAATATGATCCCACTGCTTGGGATGCTCTCCTACAAGACTTCTCAACAAATTTCCCAGACTCCTATTCACTACCTCAGTTTGTCCATCAGTCTGAGGATGATAAGCTGAGCTGAAACTTAGTTGAGTACCAAGTTTCTTGCACAATGTCCTCCAAAAGTGACCCACAAATATGGTGTCTCTGTCTGAAACAATACTCTTGGGTAACCCATGCAATCTAACAACTTTTTTGAAGAACAAGTTGGCAACATGGGTGGCATCACTAGTTTTATAACATGGAATAAAATGTGCCATTTTGGAGAATCTATCCACCACAAAAAAGACTATATCATTCCCTCTCTGAGTCTTGGGCAACCCTAGAACAAAATCCATACTCACCATGTCCCAAGGCCTGTCTGGAATAGGTAAGGGAGTGTACAATCCTGCGTTCTGGCTCCTTCCTTTGGCATATTGACAAATCTTGCAATTCTTCACAAACTTGTCCACTTCTGTTCTCATTTTGGGCCAGAAATAAAAGTGACTCAGCTGCTCATAAGTCTTATCAATACCAAAGTGTCCAGCAAGTCCACTACTATGCTTTTCTTTGATCAAATTTTCTCTCATGGAACATTTTGGTATACACAATTGGTTCTTTCTGAATAACAAGTCTTCCTGCAGAAAAAAATCCAACCACTGACTTCTATCTGTTAGAACAGGGTTACTACATGCTTCAAATGCTTCTTTAAAATGAGGATCTGTTTTATACAATTCTTTGAGAAAATCGAATCCTGCAACCTCAAAATTAGTCTCTTGAACAAGCAAATGTCTCCTACTCAAAGCATCAGCTACTTTATTGGCTTGGCCACTTATATGTTTCAAAACAAAATTAAAACTTTGGAGATAGTCAACCCATTTAGCATGCTTATGTTTCAACTTGGGCTGCTATACAATATACTACAAAGCATGATTGTCAGAATATAATACAAATTCCCTGGACATCAAATAATGTCTCCACTTCTTCAGTGCTTGAACAATTGCATAGAACTCCTTCTCATAAGAGGAATACTTTCTCCTGGTGTCATTCAAATTCTCACTAAAATAGGCTACAGGCCTATCATCCTGACTCAAAATAGCTCCAATGGCCTCCCCACTGGCATGACATTTTACTTGAAATGGTTTGGTGAAATCAGGCAGAATTAAAATAGGCTTCTCTGTTATCTTTTTCTTCAAAACTTTAAAATTTATCTCTGCATCAGCAGTCCACTTAAATGGTTGTTTGCTCTTCTTTATTGTCTCAATTATGGGTGCATTAATCTTACTGAAGTTTATTATAAAATTTCTGTAAAAACTAGCAAGTCCATGGAAACTCCTTACCTCAAAAACATTCTTGGGTGAAGGCCACTCCACAATTGCCTTAACTTTTTCTGGGTCCATTTTCAATCCTTCTGCAGAAACAACAAAACCCAAATACACCAAATCTTCCTTCATGAATGAGAATTTCTTAAAATTTATCATCAGTTTCTCTTGGTGCAGCTTCTTCAACACATGATTAAGATGCCTTAAATGTTCTTCTTTAGTTCCGCTGAAAACTAATATATCATCTAAATATACTATCATAAATTTCCCAATAAATTCTTTCAATAGCTCATTCATAAGTCTCATAAAAGTGCTTGGTGCATTTGACAACCCAAAAGGCATTACCATCCATTCATACAGTCCTTCATTTGTTTTAAAGGCAATTTTCCACTCATCACCCTCTCTTATTCTAATCTGATGGTATCCACTTTTCAAATCTATCTTTGAAAAATATTTAGCACCACTGAAACAGTCCATCAAATTCTCAATTCTGGGTAAAGGAAATCTATACCTGATTGTGATCTTACTAATTGCTCTGGAATCAGTACACATCCTCCAGCCTCCATCTTTCTTTGGGCTCAAAACTGCTGGTACTGCACATGGACTCAGACTTTCTCTGATCAGTCCTTTGTCCGCCAACTCCTGTACTTGTCTCCTGATTTCTTCATTTTCTTTGGGATTCATTCTGTAGGCTACCTTGTTTGGCAGATTTGAACCAGGGATAAAATCTATCTGATGGCTGATCTTTCTCACAGGTGGTAGCTCATCAGGTAAATCATCCACAACAATGTCACAATACTCATCTAACATTTCTTGGATTTCTACTGGCAAATCAGAAATCTTTGTAGAAGTAAGAACTACTTTAGGTTTGCAAACTAATGCAAAGCTTACCTCTTCTTCTTCTATCTGCTGCAGATATTCCTTCCCGCTCAACAAAAAGGTCTTTGGATCAATCACTCTGCTAGATGGCTCTCCTTCTTCCATGGGTATCAATGTATGATGTACCCCATATTTGAAGAACTTGTAGGTGTTCTTCTTGTCATCATGCACTGTTGCTCTGTCAAACTGCCAAGGTCTACCCAGCAGTATATGACACACATCCATGGGCATTACATCACACAAAACTTTGTCCTTGTACTTGCCCATTTGCAGCTCTATTTCATATTGTTCTTTTACAACCAGCTGGTGCCCTTTATGCAGCCAGGACACCCTGTAGGGAGTTGGATGCTCCCTTGTCTTCAGCTTCAACTTTTCTATTACCTCGGTGGAAACCAGATTGTCTATGCTGCCACTATTAATGACTAGCTGGCAGCATTTCCCTTGGACTTTGCAGATGCTCCTAAACAAAGTCTTCCTTTGTGCAGGCTCAATGACTTCTTTAGCTTGCTTCAGCAGGAACTTATTTACCACCAAGGACTCTCCCCTCTCTGGAATAACTTATTCTTCAATTTTTGTCTCTTATCCAACACGGGCAACAACAGCATTCCTTGGACCAGCACCCACATTCTCTGGGCATTCATAGTGCTTGTGTCCCACTTGTTGACATCTATAACACCTCAATTCTCTGCCTCTGCCTCTGTCTCCTCTTCCCCTTCCTCTGTAAGAATCTTTTCTGCCCCTTGCATCATCTTCTGTAGATGCATTCTGAGGTGAGCTACTGTCAGCTCCATTCCTGGGTGTAGGCTTTCCTCTACCACCCTGACTTCCCTTCCCACGGAAAGTACCTCTCTTCTTGGCAGACTGTGTTCTCTCAGGAGTTTCTCCTCTGCTTTCAAGGCCATCTGATAGGCCTCTTCCACTGTCTTAGGAGACAGAAGACCAACCTCATCTTGGATCTCTAGCTTGAGACCATTCACATATCTGGCAGTCTTCTCTGGTGTATCTTGGAATTGCCCAGCTCTTATGCTCACTCTGTAGAATTCCTCTGTGTACTCTTTTACTGTCAGCAACCTATGTCTCAGGTTCTGCATTTGTTTATACAATGTTAGCTGGTAATCACTAGGTAAGAATTTTCCTTTTAATTTAGCCATCATTCTGGTCCAGCTCTTGATAGGTTGCTTACCAACTCTCCTCCTTTCTGCCAGCACTCCATCCCACCAAAGTGCAGCATGTCCCTTCAGCTTTGTTACTGCAAACTTAACCTTTTTATATTCACTTATTTCTTCATAATCGAAGCATTTGTTCAGCTCATTTATCTAGTCCACCAGCTCCTCTGGATTCAGTCCCCCTGCATAACTCGACACTTCGATTCTGGGCTTAACTGCAGATCCCAGAACAGTCCTAAGGAGCCTCATGTCAGGAGGAATTTCAACATTCTCTTATGCTTCTTCTGTCTCAGGTTCACTGATGTCTTCAGGATCTCTGGGCTGTCTGCGTTCCATGGCATCTATTCTGGCCTCGACCCTCTGCAACATTCCCAACACCTCTGCATTGGCTATAGGTCTCCTTTTGCCAGCACCTCTTCCAACTCGAACTGCCATGTCAGCAAAACAACTCCACAACATGCTCTGATACCACAAATGACGCAGCCACACAACTGAAAGTCAACACTCTTCCTTTTTTCTCTCGTTCTTTGTCTCCACGTGGTCCTCTTTTTAAATTTCTTGGGAATTTTATTTATCAATTTTGAGAAAATTGATAAATAACTATATTCAATCGCCTTTAATATAAAATTGTGGTTCCTGCCTTATATGGATATTTCCTTGCCTTCAGAATATTATGTAATAAAACAATACTATTGATTTATATTTATCTCTGAAATTTATATTCTTGACACCTATATATATATCCCAATGTTAACCCTTCAGACCTTATATAACGGTTCAACCATTTATAACCTTTGTTTTAATACTCCTTCTCACTTTGCAGTAATATAGTGAGCCGACGGACTTTTATATTAATAAAAAAATATCTTTTTAATTAAATCGGGGTCCTGGGTCCCACTTCCACATTTTCGTTTATAAATCACTTACAATAACCCGCGTGCTCCTTTTTTAAAATTCGCCCATCTTTGTGAAGCGCCCGCCGTCCGATGATGGCACGCCAGATTGACGGCTATAGTCCATTCCGCTCGGCGTCCTGGTATGAGGGATAATGCACGAAGGCACAAGTTAACGGGCGGTATTGAAACAGTTCCAATGCCACGTGTCGATTCCTGTATGGAATCGCTCCGTTTCAGAAAATACCACTTACACCGCAAAAGTGTTGCAGGAAAAACCGGAACCCGCTTGTGCTTTCGCTACAGTAACTGACTATGTTTCTCTTCGGGTTAGTCTCCTTCGTATGTCTTAACTCCGGGTTCGACTCGGTTAAGAATTCTAATTAACAATAATCAAAGGCGACTTTCTTTGTTAATTGGGATTCTGCTACTATTAAACAATTGGAATGACCACGGTTCCAAGGCTTTTCTCCTCGAGTAAATTGAGGTAACCATAGACTGGGGCATGGAGAATCTATACCAAGGTCTGTTCCGTAATTACAATTGCACAGAGTTTTATCACTTCACAATTTACAACCTCTTAACAATTTATGATTCGACACGATTCTAAGGAAATGCACAAAGAAATCATTTAATTGGAGGCAATGCTGAATACACAGTTGGATTACAGAAAATCCTCTGCTCTTTTCTCTTCTCCCCCCCTCATACATCCGAAGAATACAATTATATACATAAACCTATGACTCTTCGGTTCCTCTATGAGGACCGTTCGGAAACCAAAAGCCTAATTACAATTTATTCAATAACTGAACTGACAACTAGATAAACTGAGCTATTTGACTTCCTCTGACTCTAATTAATCTAAATAATTACAATCAGCTAAGGTATTGACACCTAGCTGTAATAATTCGAATGTTTCCAAACCCTCCTAGCAACAACATGTGGACAAAACTTCCTACATTGCTAGCCAGTGTCTAATGCCCCTGCATCATGTTGCAACTTTACATTTATAACAAAATACATTTGTATGGTATCGATGGCTTTGCTCCCATAAAAATATTGTCACTTGGTCAATTTTTACGGAGGAAATGATGGCACATTATGAGGATACAAAGAGCAACACCTTCTTTAGCCAATTGATAAATCTCAAACAAAAGGGTTTAGTGGGGCAGCACATTGAGGACTTCCAAAAATTGAATATAAGGGTAACTAATATTCCAGAGGAACACAGGATTGATCTCTTCTTAGGCACTCTAAAGGATAACATCCAACATGAAGTTCGTGTTTTGGAACCTGATTCATTGGAGAAGGCATTCAGGTTGGCAAGAAAAGTTGAATGTAAAATTATGGCAACAAGGAAGCCTACCACTCAATTCTATAAAGAAGGAAGTGTGGCTACGCCTAGATTTCCACAACCTACAAGGTTGACACCACAAAAATTGGAAGAAAAAGGAGAAAAAGGGCTTTGCTACAGTTGTGATAGAAAATACACTAAAGGTCATAAGTGTGCTGAGAAGAAATTATTTTACATAGATTGTGAAGAAGAAGAATAAAATGAACAAGAAGAGGATATACACCAGGAACCAGCCCTAGAAGAGGAAGAAATGAATCCGACCATATCATGTAATGCACTGGCAGGAATTACCACTCCTCAAACTCTCAAGATAGAAGGACGGATCAAGAAGAAAAAGGTAATAGTGTTGATTGATTCAGGTAGCACCCATAATTTTATTCATTGTAAGGTAGCCAAGGAATTAAATTGTTTCCTATACCCAGCACCAGAATGTCAAGTGATGGTTGCAAATGGAGGAACTATAAATTGCTCTGGAAAATGCCATAATATCAAGCTAACCATGAGGGAATATGTATTGACTAGTCCAATGCTTGCCATTCCTATGGGAGGTGCTGATGTTGTACTAGGAGTACAATGGTTACAATCTTTGAGGACGGTAGCTTTTAATTTTCAAGAACTTTTCTTGAATTTTTTTTCAGAAGGAAAGGAAGTCAAATTACGGGGTATTGCGGGGAATCCAGGAAGGATAATAAGCTCTAATGTCATGACAAAGCTTCTAAAGAAAGAACAGCGAGGCGTAATTGCGCAATTATGCTCACTAGAAGTTCCAACATCAAAATCATCTATTTCTGTAGATCTCCAACAAGTCTTGGACAATCATTCCAAGGTGTTTGAAACTCCCAAAGGACTCCCACCTATTCGTGATCTTGATCATGCTATTCATTTGATTCCAGGAAGTGTTCCTCCAAACATCAGGCCTTATAGATATCCTTACTTCCAAAAGAGCGAAATTGAACGTATGATTGAAGAAATGTTAGAGGCGGGTATAATTCAACCTAGTCAAAGTTCTTTCTCTGCTCCTGTAGTATTGGTACACAAGAAGGATGGATCATGGCGAATGTGTTTGGATTATAGGGAGCTCAATAAGGTCACCATTAAAGATAAATTTCCCATTCCTGTGATTGATGAATTATTGGATGAATTACATGGAGCAATTTATTTTACCAAGTTGGATCTTCGTTCAGGATATCATCAAATTAGAATGAAGACTGAAGATATTCCAAAAACAACATTTCGAACTCATGAGGGTCATTCTGAATTTTTGGTCATGCCTTTTGGCCTTACCAATGCACCTTCTACATTTCAAGGGTTGATGAATTCCATTTTCAAACCCTTCCTTAGAAAATTTGTGCTAGTATTTTTTGATGATATACTAATCTACAGCAGGTCTTGGAAGGATCATGTTGAACATGTTGACAAGGTGCTCAAACTATTGCAGGAGAAGCAATTATATGCAAAAACATCCAAATGTTTCTTTGGAGTACAAGAGGTGGAATATCTGGGTCATATTGTATCTCACGAGGGTGTTAAGGTAGACCCTAACAAAATTAAAGCCATTGAGGAATGGAAAGTCCCCACAACCATAAAGCAGTTGCGAGGATTTCTCGGGTTAACAGGGTATTATCGCAAGTTTGTTAAGAATTATGGGAGAATAGCAGCACCTCTAACAACATTATTGAAGAAAGATACATTTTCATGGACTCCTGAAGCAACTAAGGCCTTTGAACATCTTAAAGAGGCAATGTGCCTAGCACCGGTCTTAGCTACGCCAGACTTTACAAAAACCTTTATTGTGGAATGTGATGCCTCAGGAAATGGAATTGGTGTTGTTTTAATGGAGGAAGGAAGACCCATTGCTTTTGAAAGTCGTCCAATCAAAGGAAAGTATTTACAGAAACCTATTTATGAGAAGGAAATGTTAGCAATACTGCATGCACTAAAGAAATGTCGAACTTACCTAATGGGAAGACACTTCAAGGTAAAAACTGATCATGATAGTCTTAAACACTTTTTGGAACAAAGACTATCTTCAGAAGAGCAGCAAAAATGGGTCACAAAGATGTTGGGTTATGACTTTGAACTAATCTACAAAAAAGGAAAGATTAATGTTGTTGCAGATGCACTCTCAAGAAAGAATGAAGAGGTGGAAGTATTTCTTTGTGCCATTTCTATTATCCAACCAGATTGGATAACCGAGGCAAGAGATGAATGGAAGAAGGACAAAGATGTATAGACACTCATTCAAAAGTTGCAGCAAGATCCTAGTACATCTGATACATTTAGTTGGAAAAATGATTCCTTATGGTACAAAGATCGCTTAAATATTTGTAATAATTCCCAACTAAAACAAAATATTCTTCTAGAATTTTACACTTCTCCTTTAGGAGGACACTCGAGATTTTTAAAAAATTACCATAGTGTGAAGAAGAATTTTTTTGGGATGGCCTTAAATCCAATATTAAAAATTTTGTGACGGAATGTTTGGTTTGCCAGCAGAATAAAGTGGAGACAATTAAGACCCCGGGACTTCTACAACCTTTATCCATTCCAAGTCAATGTTGGGAGGAGATTTCAATGGATTTTATCACATGTTTACCTAAGTCTGAAAGAAAGAATGTAATCATGGTGGTAGTTGATAGACTTACCAATTATGCACACTTTTGTGCATTATCTCATCCATTTAAACCAAGTACAGTTGCTACTACTTTTATGGACAGAATTCCAAAGCTACATGGAAGCCGAAGGGTTATTGTGAGCAATAGAGATCCCATTTTTACTGGAAATTTTTGGACGGAGTTATTTTCTTGTTTGGGTACTCAATTAGCTCATAGCTCATCTTATCATCCTCAATCTTATGGTCAAACTGAGATAGTAAATAAATGTTTGGAAGGATGTCTTCGTTGTTTTGTATCTGATAAAAAAACACAATGGTTCAAGTGGTTACCTCTCGTTGAATGGTGATATAACAATTCCTTCCATACTGCAGCAAAAATGACCCCATTTATGGCACTTTATGGATATCATCCACCATCCATCACATCATATTTAAGAGAAAATTCGAAGGTTCAAGCAATGGAAGATCACATCGAGCAACATCAAGAATTTCTCCAACTCTTAAAGGATAACCTAACTTTGGCACAAAATCGAATGAAACAACAGGCATATCAACATCGCAGCGAGAGAAGTTTTGATGTAGGAGATTGGGTATTTTTATGGCTACAACCATACTAAAAAATTTCCCTCAAGCAAGCTAAGAAGGATAATAAATTATCACCAAAGTACTATGGTCCTTACAAGGTGTTGAAAAAGATTGGTACTATGGCATACAAATTGGAGCTTCATGCTTCTTCGCGAGTACCTCCAGTTTTCCATGTTTCAAGCTTAAAGAAGGTTATAGGTGAAAATATTCGTGTTCAAACAATATTTCCAGAACTTGATGAGGAAGGAAAAATCATATTGGAACTTGAAGAGGTCATGGAAACAAGAACACAATAGCTACGGAATCAATCAATTTCAGAGTATCTCATCAAGTGGAATAACTTTCCCACTGAATATTCTACATGGGAGGATGAGAATTTTATACAGAAGCACCCAGAGCTACTCAAGCATTTAGGAAAACACTTTTTTTGAAGGAGAGGGGCATGTTAGGTCCCTATATCACTAGTATAGTCCCTTATTATTGTTAGTGTAAACCCCTTATTGTTATTATTGTACCCTTGTAACCCCCATTTTTTTATTATTGTGCCCTTAAATTATTATTGTTAGGTTGGCTAGGATTACATTGTGGCCCACTAGGATTACAGTATGGCCCCATGGACTCGTATATATAGAAAGGAGGTTTTGTAAATTGTATCATCCAAGAATTGTTCATTCATGTAATTTATTGGAGGTTGCCCCCTCCAAGTGGCTTATTTATAAGGCGTTGATATCTATTTTCTTCTATTTTTTGAGCTGGTTACACAACACTCTTTGACTACTGCAAAACAACGCAATAAGATTGTTTCCCAAACTAGGAAGTTCATTTTCCTTACAACTCACTCACAGGGAAAGAAAAATATTGTGGCCACAACCTCGAAATAGGGCTCCCCCGCATGGCTGCAGCAGATGGAAAAATTCATGGAGGAATACGAGGACATTTTCTCCTCACTCATAGAGGTTCCTCTACACTTTCAGCACAAGTACTCCATTGATCTGACCCCCAACGCACCACCGCCTGATGTTACCATACCTCCTGCAAATACACATACAGAATCCACACATGTAATGTCTCAGGCTGATAAAGAAACCAAATTTACTAAACGTATCCAGCGTGTCTGCTCACAGGTCCATGACATATTCAACAAATCTAATACCCAGTTCAACAGAATTTTCTTCATCTAAGGTAGGATCTCAACGCGATGGGGACCAATTCTTCCTAAGGAGGGAGGAATGATCTAGGTGGATATCGGTGGCCACCCACCTATTCCATTTGGACCCACACCATCAATTCTTGCAGCGTTTCACATTCAGCACCACTTACTATTTTTAGCAGGTTTTTGGGTCCTGCACTCCCGAAGCCATTTTGGGATCTTAATGATCTGGCTGGATATTGGTGGCCACCCACCTATTCCATTTTAACCCCCACCATTAGTTTGTTCAGTTTTTAAGTTGCAGCACAACTTACTATTTTTAACATTTTTTTGGGTCCTGAACTTCCGGAGCCATTTTGAGGCCCTAAACGACATTTTTTGGGAAAACCGAGAGAAACATTGGTCCAAGGAAAAATATCTCTAACGAGCTATTGGACACGTCAAACGGATATCGGATGCCAAATTTACATCCTTGGGAAGTTGAACAACCAATTTACCCAAACAGGGCCCATATTTTTGGCGCTTCATCCCCTAAGGTTAGGTTTTTGGACGTTTAGAGTTCTCCATTGTTTCTCAATAATAAATTGGTCCTTGAGCTTCATTGTAACACAGTTTAGAGGTCGGTAGCCACCACATCTCTTCTCAGACACTCGCTACCAACACCCTAGCTATTTTATTTCCATTATGTCTATAAGCATATTTCAGTCATTCTTTTATTAATGAAATGATGCATTATTTCCACTGCATGTCTATGTTTATGGTTATTTCTGTATTCTATTGCGTTCCTGCATAAATCCGGATCAGTGGGCCCTAAAACTAAAAGTTAATTGAAGATAAACATTAAAATTTATTGAATCACCCTAAGGAGCAGTTGTAACATTAACACAAACATTTATCGATCTAGGTTATATATGTGTGTTGGTATCATTAAATGTAGGATTTTTTGTTGTTTTCTAGTGTTGTATGTGGAGGTGATATCTTGTTCCACATACGTAAGTGTATCAATTCATTTTTTGTGTACCTTTGGGTATATTGGATGGCACTCCATCCATGATAAGTATATGGGAACACTCTCATCAAATGATTACACATTTGAAAACACTAGTATAGACTTCACTTCCATGTACCATCGAATATATTTTGTAAGTCTGCCATAGGATTTTATCCTCACCATAGGTAATCGATTCGATCGCTTGGTATACTATGATACACCGAACACCACATTCATAGATATTTCTTGAATCTAAGTTAATTCCTTGGTTCACCAAGGTGTATATTGTAGTGCATGATTGCTTGGTAAACTGTTATTCCTTGTTTTACCCCTTTTTGATTTATTATTTTTGTTAATTGTTAAAATTTACTAATCCAACATGGAAGAACAAACACCTGTACCCTCCTTCATTCACGTAAAATGGGAAATAATCCTCCTCTTATAATATATGAAACTCCTTTCCATCTTCCAAAACGTAAGAAAAAAAGAACTACCACATCAGGAAATTTAGTAACTACTTATAGTCATCCTCCCAAAATTAATCCACCGAATTCCTCCTTCCCTTTGAGTACTGAGCCAGAGATTACATATTCTCTTGTCATTGAATCTAACACAATCAAAATATAAGTACCTGCACACTTATTTCCTATGGTTATTGAGCCTAAATTTTCTTAATCATACACCTTGTTACTTGAGGTTATTCAACGTAAGGTGCCTCAATCATCTTCACTTGTTACTTCAGGACCTTTCTCTTCTCTTCCTTTGTCTCTCAAACACTATATCTTGGACCCGACGAGGAACCTATTCCACCTAGTCTTGTGAGTATTAAATAAATACCACACGAAGAACATTTCCCTTCTTCTCTAGTTCATTTCAGAGGGCGTTATCAAGATTATCCTCTTCCTCCTCTTAAAAAATTGTCTTAAGTTCCTTTATCTGATTCTTTTCTTTTCATTTCATCTATGTGATTTTCACAACAATCATATTTGGAGTTTTTATCCATGACTGAATCCACTATGGTTTCCCAACATGTACCTAATATTATGGTTGAGACATCAAATGTTGCTTCCTCATCCATGTTTGCAACATTGCGAGGGACACATTTTCATGGTGGCCCTTCTGACCCACATGGATATCAATCATTTTTTGGTAGATTTTCTGGTATGACATCCAGCCCTTGGACCTATCCCATGCCATATATTTCTAGAATTTTTTCTTGCAGTTATCCAATGATAAATATACAATCTGGTCCTTCTCCTCCACCTACACCTATAGTCGAACAAAAAGTATGTCCTTATATTAGCGAACAACTTAAACAACCTAATTATCCTTATGTTGGGTACCCTTCATTTTGTGGGCATTTCCCTCCATCATCCCATCCTCCTTTGGAAAAGGGACAACCTATCATTGGTATACCACATATTAGTGCTCAGACTTGCTTGAATCCTCATTATCTTAGTTTTAATGCTAATGTTTGGAGACCTACTTTTCCCATCAAGCCTAGTTCGGTTATGAGTACATTTGCATCCAAAATTCATACCTACCAATATATGCCTCAACAAGCTCAAATCAATGTAATTCAACCTTTATAGTTTTCCACTATGACTCAATCTATGCCAATGGTACCTGGTACCTCCCAGGTCTCGCTTACTCAACCTTTACAAGGTACCTTACAGCCTCAAATGATTGGACAAGGTATTCCTAAAATCCTAGTAGGAGAAAATGCATATGGTATGGCATGACCTCCACCAACTCCACCTTAGGTTCGAATGAGGAAAAATCCCACTAGGAAATAGTATAAACCTTTCCAATGTATCCATAAAGGGCCTTAACAAGGCCATCAATTCCAAACCTAGACACTCCAATAGTTGCAAGGTTATCCTGGATATGGACAAAAAGGATATGCATATATTGGTTATTAGAATCCTCCCTATCTTGGTACCCAGGTTCCTCTTTATCATAACCCTCCTTAGTATGTAACACAAATACATGTTGCTCAGGCTATCACATCCTATTCGTGTTATCCTCCTCTATATTTTAACAAGTTGTTTCCATTTGTGGCCACTCTTGAATTTCCAGATTTAACTTGACTCACAAATGATCCCATTACTCATTCTCCTTGGTGGTCGATAATTCCTACTAACTTTCCTTTTGATATCCCAAAATTTAATGGGAATACTGGAATATACCCTTCCACGCATGTGATGACCTATATTTTGTGGTTTTCTTCAAACTACCTTAATGATCATTTCATTTGATTGTGTCTTTTCCAAAATACACTTACAGGTTCCGCAACTTAATGGTATATTTAATTACCTAGAGCATCATTCCATGATTTCAGTTCGTTAGCCACTACATTCCTATCAAGTTTCCAATTTCCCATATGATA
Organism: Pinus albicaulis; assembly: GCA_034641835.2. Lineage (NCBI taxonomy): Eukaryota > Viridiplantae > Streptophyta > Pinopsida > Pinales > Pinaceae > Pinus > Pinus albicaulis. The sequence goes on along the minus strand of CM076570.1, from coordinate 1,193,659,144 downwards.
TGAGACTGGAATAGAACTTTTGACTAATTTCAAGCAGAATAATTCTACTCAAATTTCAGACCATATTCATGAGTGGTGATGTCATCATCAATTGGTTAAAACATCTATTCTTTCTCAATCATTAGCAAAATGATTAATTAAAACTATGTTTCCATCAATCACAGAAGATGTAGCTAAGGGTGGAGTAGTGATTAACAAGGAAGTGATTTCTCATGCCCAGTGATTCGATCACATTTATACCCAATTTGGCATGTTTTATGATAAAATACCAAACACTCTTAGACCCTTAAATATTGGTCCTCAACTTCCTAATAAAGAATAACATGTTCTTGATGGCATGATTGGTTCTGCTAGCTCACAGTATGAGAGTAAACCATCTGGTGTTGCTCTTATGACTTCTAAAAAAACCCCATCCAATCCTCTTATGGCTTATACTTCTGAGATAAATGTAATTCATTCTAATAAAATAAATATCAACAATAACAACGAAGTAATAATAAAGGTAAAGGCAACAAGAAGAAAGCTTATGCTCCGCAAGATTAAAAAACCAAGAAGTCTTCTGATGAAAAAAAAAATTCTCGCTATTCATGTTTGATCTGTAATGAGGGGAAACTCACTCAAAATTGTCCCCACTAAGAAGAAGTGAACCAATTTCTAAAATATTTTACTTCACCTGGTATGTTGATCGACCCGTTTCCCAATCAGGGGACTCGCATGGTTACTCAAGGCCCTACTTCCTCTAACTCAATTTTAATTATTTCCTCTATAAAGCCTGAATCTGATATTATGATGGCCACCCTAACTAAATATTATGGTAATATGAATCCTCCATATATTTAGGCTATTGATAAACCTACCAGTTCGACACCGTCTCCATCATATCTTACTCTACCTATGATTCCTACTGAATTAACCATTAAGACTCCGAAGGGCGTTATCCATAAATATGATTTCAACCCTCACGTGAGATCTGCCCAAAATTATAACATAGTTGAAGACATGGATCAGTCTCCATCAGCTATGTCCACTCTCGAGGTGTTGCAAAATTGTCCCACCTAGAACAAGCCTTTTCTTTTTTCTATCAGATGTGTTGATCCTTCTTCCAACCTAGTCTTTTTCAATCATGATAAATATTCCCTAGATTTCCAGCTCAATTGTGTTTTATGATCCAAGTTGTCATCCGCTGCAAGAACACCATCGTTTTATTGTAGAAGAGGGATCCTTAACCTATATTTTATAATTTTCCTGTTGGAAGGTGAATGCTTCTCCTCAATTGAGTCATTCACAAACCACCTTTAAATCTTTTGATGGACGAACATATAAACCTTATGGTATTTTGAAATCCTTGCTAGTATAATTATGAGGTAAATAGGTATCCATAGAAGTCAAATTTATTGAGGAATCCCTTCAATATAATCTTCTAGTAGGTCATATGTGGGTTTATGCCATGGTTTTTATCGTTTTTAATTTTTCTAAATGATCATCTTTCCCCATCAAGGTAGGATCATAGCCATCGATAAACACAATTTTTTTCCTCTAGTTCTCAAGTTATAGGAAGTGTCCCTCTTATAGGGGAAAATCTACACCCTTACCAGCATGTTGGGGTGGACATCTTAAGGATTCCTCTCTCATGGGAAGATTTATGATCCCTCGCCCTTCACTTTCTGACAGCTCTCCTTGAGTTTCCCACATCAATATGATATTTTATTCTATCATTCCAACTAATAATTGGATTGTACATGATTAAACTAACGTCAATAGTTTTGTCAACCGAATTCCACTTAGCCCCATAGATCTTGATTACAAATACATCTATTCGGCTTGTGCAACTTGTCTTTGTCTCTCCTATTTGATTAATTGGTTTGATCATTCATTGTATTATGGCACATCCTATGATATTTTCTCTCGCACATTCCCTACCGATGAGAGCATCATGGAGATCATGATGCCAGAGAAAGGACCGTAGGATGACCATAACCATCATCCTCGTTACTAGATTATGCTAAGGATAATATCAATGACCTATATCTACCCAATATTATGTATTCTTCTACGAGTTCCATTTCCATTAATGAATTTGATTCTGGAAAGAACCTCTCAAATATTGAAGAGATGATACCTATCGGTATCTCAGTTAAACCAGGTATTGTCAAGAATCTACACATAGGTGCACCTTTCTCTCTGGATGATATTAATACTTATAAACCTCTATTCTAGGAGTTTCAATATTTCTTATCTTGGCATTATGAGGAAATTCTGGGTATCGATCCAAATATAGTGGTGCATGAAATAAAAGCTTACCCTAGTGCCAAACCAGTTTGACATTCCTTTTTTTGGTCCATACCAAGAAGGTTGCCATGATTAAGGATGAAGTTGAAAACATTCTACGTGTTGGCTTCATCTACCTAATTCCTTTTACCGATTGGGTGTCAAATATTGTTCCTGCCATGAGGAAACATGGGAGAATCTGTGTATGCATTGATTATCAGGATATAAATCGTGCTTGTGTGAAAGAATTACCTGACCCCCTTCATTAACCAGATTTTTGATGATTATAATGGTTGTGAGATATATTAATGTATGGATGGTTTCTCTGGATATAATCAAACCAAAATTCTCCCAGTAGATAACCCTAAAACTACAATCATCTGACTATGGGGTACATTTCCTTACCGAAAACTCCTTTTTGCTTAAATAATGTTGGGGCTATGTTTCAGAGGGTGATATATTATGCCTTCCACAACATCAAAAATATTGTGTAGCCTCATTTGGAAGATCTCCCTACTCACTCTAAACATCTTGTTGATCACCCTATGTATAGTACGTCCATCTACTTATGATGTATACACTATAATATTCGACTTAATCCTCATAAATGTGTTTTTTCGTTGGTTCTTGTCGAATTCTTCATTTTGTCATTTCATAACATGGAATTCATATCAGTCCCTTGAAATTTAAGGAGATGATCGATTTTCTTGCGCCTTCTTCTCTCGTTCGGTTTCAATGACTCCAAGATAAATCTAAATTCCTGTGGAGTTTTGTCCCTAATTATGTTGAATTTACCAAATGATTCACTCACCTGCTCAAAAAAGCGGTTCCCTTCCATTGGGACAACTCTTCTCAACAAGCATTTGATGCCTTGAAATATGTATTGGTTTAGGAATATTTATTATATCCCCTTCATTACCAACGTAATTATTTTATGTATCTCACTGCTGTAGTTACTACCATAGGAATGTTATTGGTTTAGGAAGACGATGTAGGGACTAAACATTCGATATATTATTTCAGTTAGAATCATAATGATACCAAAATCAAGTACACCCATGTAGAAAATTTATCTTTGGTGGTCTTTCAAGCCATCAAAATATTCCGCCATTATACATTTTTTTGAAAAAAATGGTTGTTTCAAATTGCAACTCTATGACATATATTTTTTCATATCAATTGTTGTGGGGGAAATACTCCAAATAGATCGTCATCCCATAAGAGTTTGATTTTGAATTCATGAAATCCAAGTCCAAGAAATCGTTAGTTTCTCCTGAGATAATATGTGACCATCCCACTTTCAATTCTAAATCATCGTCTGAAAATTCAATTCTAGATGAGTCGTTGTTTCTGATTTCGCCATTTGACCCATGGTATGGACACATTATTATATATCTCCATACCCATAATTTTTGGCCTGATACCTCTCACTTTGAACAATGACTTATTCGATACTATGCAATAAATTAAATCATCATCGGCAACACCCTTTATCATCGTGATATTGATATAATTTTCCAAAGCTGCCTCACACATAAGGAAGCCAGGAAAATCCTTAATGAATACCACTTGAGGGCATGTGGCAATCATTTTTCTAGCTATGCCACCGCCTAGAAGATTCTACGTTCTTCTTACTTTTGGTACGCCATATTTCACGATTGCATTCCCACTCTCCAAAAGTGTCATGCATGCCAAATTTATGATCATAAGACTCGTGTTTTGCCTGCTCCTTTGAATATTTTTATCGGAGTAGTTCCCTTCTTGAAATGGGGTGTCAATTTCATGACATATAATGGTCACTCAACCAAGGGACATGGACATATAATCATAGTTTTAGATTATTTTACTAAATGGGTCAAGGAAATGCCTACATTTAGTAATACTCATTAAACAGATGCATATTTTTTATTTAATCATGTCATTTCATGGTTTTTTGTTCCGCAAGCCAGAGTTACGAACCCTGGGAAACATTTCCGTAAGCACATGATTTCCTAAAAAAATTGCAATATGGAACTCTCCCATGAATTTCCACTCCACACTACTTTCAGGATAATGCGAAAATTGAGGCTATTAAAAAATTTCTCAAAACGATGCTTCAATGTATGAGACAGGTCCATCAATCATATTTTAATTTGATTCTTTATGCTGCCTTGTGAGTTTAGTAAACCTCTATTAGGACTCATACTGGATTTACACTGTTCCAATTGGTTTATGGTCTCGAAGAAATCCTTCCAATTTAATGTTAGATTTCGTCACTGCAGCTGGTTGTAGAAATTCTTCTTGCCACTTCTGTAGAAGAGGAATTTCCCTTACATATGATGTGCTTATATGAGATTCTGTGAGATTCCACAATGGATAATTAATTCTATAAGAAACATTTAAAGGTGAAATATGACAAAAGTTTCAAGTCCCATGTATTCTCAGAAGGAGACCTTGTCCTTCTAGATGACCAAGAGTCTGATAAATTAGGACCAGGAAACTTCCAACCCATGTGGCTAAGACCATATATTTTCATGTTTGTTCTTACTAAAGCGAACTATGAGCTAGTCGATTTTGATTAAGTTCCACTACCGCAACCTATAAATGGGTTGTAACTTAAGAAATACCAGGGTTTATTTTTTACTTATTACATTGTGTACATTTTGTATATAGGTGTGTTAAGTGAGTTTGTAGTGTGTCCCTTCAAAGTTTCCTATGGTTTTTGTTGATTCTATTTACTTCTGGTTTGTAGATTTCAGCATCCCTTGAACAATATGTTGGCTATGCGATGATGCTAGTCTTACTACGTAGAACCTATTATGGGTGGTTTTGGATATATTTTCTCCAAATGGCGAGTTATTCATTCTGCAAGGGATTTGTATTGGTCACTCTACCCACAACATTGTTAAGTATAGCGTAGTGGTCGAACTATTTTTTTGTGTTATTTCACATGGTATTTGTCATTTAGTTGTCAAATTTGACTCACATGTTGTAGTACTACAATTGAATAATGTTTATTTGGTTAGAATTCCAACCACACTTTTCATGTTCTTAAGTTTTTGCCTAATAGAAGGACACTTTGATTTCATCCAATATCAACATATTTCTAGAAACATAAATACATTTACATATGCACTAGCTAATCATGTTTTAGATAGAAATTTTCAACATATGCAAATAAATTTCAATACGCAACACATCCATTACAATCGATAATAGGAACATAAGAAATACTGATGATAGTTTTATATATAAAAAAAATTTCTTTTTAAACTCACACCCGAGACACATATGGCCACATGACCCATAATATTATAAACTACACACAAATATGGCTATAAGACTTCTAGTAGACTAATCATAGTGCTCATGATAATATGCCACTACACGAGTTATATTAAGCAGTAGTCTACAAATACGTGTTGGAACTTCAATAGTGTATTTTTGAAGTCACATAGAAAGTTGGTCGACCATAGTCTCATCAATCCGAGGTGACAAACCTTCCATGTCATTGCCCCACCTCTACTAGGGTATCGGCTACATTGAGACCATGTAGTGCATCTTGTCCTACTGCGACAACCTATACTAGTGATACTTCCGGATGTGGATCTCCCACATATTGGAGATATGAAGCACCTATGGGACGAACTGGCCCAATATATGCATGAAAAAATCAATATTTTGGTCTCAGATACATCATAAACATGAAATAAAATTGCAAAACTTAAAATAAAAAATGGTTGAAATATATTACCTCTAGCACCCCATTTCTCACCCTCTGGAAGCAAAAGCTCAAGATTTCCAGGAAATTCCATCTGTGTGTATGGATAATCATCTATCATAATTAAATTCATGTGAAACCATCTAAAAAAGGTTGCTGAGAAATTGATCGTCAATGAACTTGCATGTCGGGACTTAAGATCTATCCACCTCCCCATTCGTGCAACCCTCATATCAATGGGATCGAGTGTGATATGATGAGGTTGTAGTAATGGAATACCCTCTAAGTAAAAATAGATCAAGATCAAACAATAGACAAACTTTTTCAATCTTCCATATCTTGCTTTAGTTGGCTGCTCTTTCATTTTTACCAACACTCCCTCCCTCTAGATGAAAATTGTTGGCTATATACACTCTATATCATATTACATGTATGACCTATTGGCCACGTGAAGTGTAGAGCTATCAAATAATCTGAAAATAATGATAATGATCATTCTTAGAGGCAATTGGATCACATATTTTATGTTGATTTTCCCATCCCAGTTGGTTGGGATCAAGGTTTGTAATGAGAGACAATATAGTCCTTTATTGTTTCTCCACCCCTTCTACCACCTAAAAAGGAGATGTGGACACCTCTCATAGATAAACCAATCAAAAATTATATCTCATATAAATTTATCTCGAGCATATGTGATCTTAGCCTGAATTCCTGAGCTTGAAAATCCCATGAAAGTACAAGATATTCTAGCAGCTCCATCTGTTGCCTCATACCAAGAAGCAAACATAATTTCATTAACCCACAATTTTTTAGTGCCTAGATTGTATCAGGGTCATTTTCTGCATTCATATCATCTTCTTAATGTTCTCTTTCCCACCATATTAATTCCATTTTGTTCCAATGAGGTACTGAAACATCAAAAGGAGACTCATTAGGATTAATTCCATGTAAACAACTTGATAAAATTTTAAAGGGAACTAGCATATGAAATTAGATAACTGCTCCTAATGCACCACTCCAAGGAGATATAGTTGTTTTATCTCTCCTTATAGTGTATTTTGACTATGATCAACATTCCATTTGACTTTAGGAGGGTGGGTTAGTCCAAGGAAAAATTGTTAAAGCCCTAGGGCCCTCAAAATCCCAAAAAAATTGAATGAAAACACAAAATTCCACCATGAAATGAAAGAGAAATTTTTTAACTCCCACCTAGAAGTGAAAACACTTGAAATGGTCCACCAAATTGATTAAAATCAGTTGTAGAAGATCGAGGGAAAAAAGTACTCAAAACTTTAACAGCATAAGGTAAATTTGAAATAGTAAAAATGAATAGTCATTCTGACTAATTATGCTCATTTTTTTCATTATTTTATTCATATTTAACGTTTGACCTAGTTATGATTCAGTTTTATCATGAAATAGGTATTTTTAATTCTTTAATGGTGTTCTGAGCAGGTCGACACCTATTTTACGGATCTTGTCTTGTTTTGAGCAGATAATTTTTACTGGAGAGAATACTTTTATCACCTTTTAGAGATTCGTAAACTCATAAAAAAGGAATCCCCTTGAGTCCTCTTTCAACTCTTTTCAAACTCCCAAAATATGAAAATATTTTTGATCACTTGTATTTTCAAAGTAGTTAAATTAAATTAAAATACGTCTACTCAGTATAAGTTAACCCTTTTATGGATTGAGATAAAATATTTATGAAAAAGGAATACCTTAGTCATTCATGGCTAAGAGGTTCTGTTGGGTATTTTTCTGTAACTAGTTGGACTCAAGGGACTATCTACAAAAAGGAACCTTTAGAGTTTTATTTTTCGCTTATTTTTCAGTCTATAAATAACAATGCATTTATTAATCATCACAAGAACGAACCACTTATTCTGAGGTTTCATTAAACATAATCAGAGGGATTCATTTGAAGGGTGAACTTATAGATCAAACATATGTTATCCTCCCCAATCTTGTTAAAAAATAAAAATTTACTAACCAGTATGGTTGGGGAAAATTAGGAAAACAAGTTACTCCACTTGTAAATGGCACTGAGTTTCTCTTGAACATGACACTCTTCCACTTCATCTTCGTGGCTTTTGGGTTGGGAAATATGCTTTTTTTTTTACTCATCATACCGTTTCAAAGCCTCCATTTTCATTTTTTGGTCAAAGTGTCAAATTCCATTTAATGTCCTTGATGTGTTCAAGATAAGTCATTGAGTCAATATCTGGTATAATACTCAGTCCTTCATTTCATGTCTCATTCCTGATACAATTATGTATCAACATAATTTTGTCTCAAATCATGATACATGTTTTGTGTTGTTAATGGGGGATAGATCAAGGCCCTCCTATAACGGGTTTATTCATGTCGACATTAACTCATTATTTAGGAAGTTGACTTAAAGCATCCCTTCGGTACCTTGGTGCTTGCATCCATCAATGTAAATTTTCCTCTCTCTCGGTGACAATTTTAAATAAATAGCCTTAAATCAATAGATTCTATGTGGTGTTGGATTTAAACTCATTTATTCATGCCATACAGATTGTACTATAGTACCTTGAGAGCCATTAACATCACCAGTGGTTTCGCTTGTGTTTGTTAACGGCTTGAATCGTTGGATGTGTTGGGTTAGGGTCCCCTACGTTGAATTTTTTGATACAATTTTTCCTAAGTATTGTTAAAAAATGTTGCACATAGAAAATTCAAGGAACTTTGGGGCATTTCAAAGTTCCTTTATCATTTTAATGGGTTAAAGAGAAAACATGGGGCTCAAACCATGGTTTGAGACTAGGGTATTTGCACGTATTAGTCCTATAAATATATATGAGTCAAGTCGAGATAGAAATGATCTTAGATCATCTTATATTGTCAATGAATTATATTATGTGATATGATTTTGGAAAAATTGTGTTAGTTTGGGTTAGATAGGCTCCTGCTAGCTGTGTGTGTGCATACCTAGTCTTGAGCTGTGTGCAAGGACCCTGTTATTGTGTGCGTAGGAAAAGAATATTGTAATTATTGAAGATATATCAATAAGGATAAGAGTTTAATGAATTTTAATATACTTGTGTGATGTTATATTTATGCATTAATGCATCGATTTAATTATATATCTTTTTCTGTTAATGAATGTGCATTTATTTGAAGTTACACATATGATAGTAGATTCCTAACTTCGTGCAAGTATTGCATTATTGTTTATGATATCAGTTAAAGGATATATCTCTATCTTTGTGAAAGAAATATCTCTAAATATGTTGGGTAGATCTGAACAAGGATAATTGTTTCTTTTGCGCAAGACTCTATTAAAGTTAGGGGTTTTATGTGTTAGATCTGAATTGGGTTAAGGAAGTCACTGCGCAGGGGAGTAACCATTAGATATGTTAAGAATGGATAAGGTTCACATCATATGCTTCCTCATAGTGTGGAAACCTGCTTCTAACACTCCCCCATACTGCTTTGGATGAGACTTGCATCTGCACAAGAAGATCACTACCAAAAGGGCCAGTAGTTAGAGGGTTTTGTTGGTTGTGCAGAAAAATCTAAACCTGGGTCAGGACCCCTCAAGCCATAAAATGGTTTAATGGTCAAGACCGAGACTATTTTAGGGTAGTTTTATGTGGCATAAGACAAAGAAATAATTCCAGGAGTGGCTTGATACAAGGGTGTGCAAGTTCGCAATCCAAGAAAATCAAAATATGAAGTTATCTATTGAACATTGGGAGAAAAAGTATATCTATATAGAATTCCACGAGATTTTGTTTTCTTCGTTCACTACAGAGTTACAAGAGTGGTTATCTTGGCTTGCTTAGTTTCAGACCTGTTGGAAGGATGATGTGATTACAAAGTGGATGCCTAAATTGATCCAGCAAGTGGAGAAATCTAGCAATAAGATTACCCACGCAGTAGATTATTGGATCGATATCTTTCTGAGTGGGTTTTTTACTGCATTTTCTATTGACGTGTTTGTGTCATATTCTAAAGATGAAAGGAGATTTTTCAAAGGGCCTAGAGGTATGTTTATGTGCTCTTTAAAGATATGGATTAAGATTTCATTCTGTGAAAATGGTACTTTGTGGACTCACATTGAATGAATATTTTGAAGAGCTTCATCTAGCTCGACGCAAAATGGAATAACTAAGAAAACAGAGAGGAATATTTTTAGTATATCCCCCTTAAAGGTAGATCTCACAGTAACAAAGATTCTAAAACAATGTTAGGTCCCTATATTACTAGTATAGTCCCTTATTGTTGTTAGTGTAACCCCCTTCTTGTTATTATTGTACCCTTGTAACCCCCATTTTGTTATTATTGTGCCCTTAAATTATTATTGTTAGGTCGGCTAGGATTACATTGTGGCCCACTAGGATTACATTATGGCCCCATGGACTCCTATATATAGAAAGGAGGTTTTGTAAATTGTATCATCCAAGAATTGTTCATTTATGTAATGTATTGGAGTTTGCCCCCTTGAAGTGGCTTATTTCTAAGGCTTTGATATCTTTTTCTTCTATTTTTGGAGCTAGTTACACAACATTTGGTATCAGAGCTTGGGATTCTAGGGTTTCGCTGCTCCAAACAGGTCATTGTGGCATTTTCGCTATAAATTTGTTTCTACGAAGTTTTAGAAGCTAAAATTTTTAGGGTGCGAAGCTGAAATCCTGAGGAAGATTCTCTAAAGATTTCAGAGATTGGTTCGCAAAATTGTTGGAGATATCATCTGTGGAAGTTAGGTTTTTTTTTCAAGCTCCTAAACAGGTCATCGTGGAATTTTCGCTATAAATTTTTTTCTAAGAAGGTTCAGAGTCGGAAATTTGTATGGTGCGAACCTAAAATCCTGAGGAAATTCATCAAACAATTTCAGAGCTTGGTTCACAATATTTTTGGAGATATGATCTGTGGAAGGTAGTGCTTTTTCGGGCTCCTGAATTTCATCTCAAAGAGGTGATCGTGGGAAAATTTCAATAACTCTCTCTCTGGGCAGTGGATTTGAGTGCCGTAAAAATTGGTCGCAAGTACACGGACTGTAGTTTCTTGGCTATCAATTTCAGAGACAAAGGACAAAACAGTGACACGTGGCAAGTCCTACAATTTTTCTCTACTGAACGAGTCCAGAATTAGGTCATTGTGGGATATTGGACACAAATTTGTCTTGGGAAATCCAAATTAGATCAGACCTATGGCATTTGAAAGAAGCTTCAGAGGGCTACTGTAGGGCTGAATTTTAGGTATTGAAGATTTTCAATTACAGAGATAATTGAATTTCAATATTGAGCTCCTCAAAGCAAGTAAAAGGTATCAATATTGGATTCTAAAATGGTGCCTAAAAATAATTCAACACCCATTAAGCCTTCAGAAGGCTCTACCATGACTCATGAAGATGAAGAATTGCAACATGATCTATCAAAATTACAAGAGCAAGTTCAACAAATTTCACTCTCGCAAAGAGCAACAAAAAATGAAATGGAAGTTTTGAAGAAAGGCGTGGAAGTGAAGATGGACGGTTTGAAGAAAGGCATGGAAGCTAAGATGGATGGCGTGGAAGCTAATATGGATGGAATGGAGGCTGGCATGGAATCTAAGATGGATGAAATGGAAGCTAAGATCGACGAGAAAATGGAAAACATGAAGAATTTTCTAAAAGTAGACATGGAAGGTTTGACAAAGTTGATACAAGAAAGGTTTCCTAATGGTGAGAAGATAGTAGAAGAACCTCATGATGAGAAAAAAATAAATGTTAATTGTGATTTCATAAACTCTAATGTTGGCGGGAAGAACCACCATATTCCAAAGATGGATATGAGGAAGTTTGATGGAAAGGATCCTGTAACATGGATACTACAGATAGAGCAATATTTTGATCTCCATAATGTGCAAAACACACAAAAGGTACGCATTGCAACTTTACATTTAGAACAAAATACATTTGTATGGTATCAATGGCTTTGATCCCGTAAAAAAATTGTCACTTGGTCAATTTTTACGAAGGAAATGATAGCACATTATGAGGATACAAAGAGCAACACCTTCTTTAGCCAATTGATAAATCTCAAACAAAAGCGTTTAGTGGGGCAGCACATTGAGGACTTCCAAAAATTGAATATAAGGGTAACTGATATTCCAGAGGAACACAGGATCGATCTCTTCATAGGCACTTTAAAGGATAACATCCAACATGAAGTTCGTGTTTTGGAACCGGATTCATTGGAGAAGGCATTCAGGTTGGTAAGAAAAGTTGAATGTAAAATAATGGCGACAAGGAAGCCTACCACTCAATTCTATAAAGAAGGAAGTGTTGCTACGCCTAGATTTCCACAACCTACAAGGTTGACACCACAAAAATTGGAAGAAAAAAAGAGCAAAAGGGCTTTGCTACAGTTGTGATAGCAAATACACTAAAGGTCATAAGTGTGCTGAAAAGAAATTATTTTACATAGATTGTGAAGAAGAAGAAGAAAATTAAAAAGAAGAGGATATACACCAGGAACCAGCCATAGAAGAGGAAGAAATGAATCCGACCATATCATGTAATGCACTGGCCGGAATTACCACTCCTCAAACTCTCAAGATAGTAGGAAAGATCAAGAAGAAAAGGGTAATAGTGTTGATTGATTCAGGTAGCACCCATAATTTTATTCATTGTAAGGTAGCCAAGGAATTAAATTGTTTCCTATACCCAGCACCAGAATGTCAAGTGATGGTTGCAAATTGAGGAACTATAAATTGCTCTGGAAAATGCCATAACATCAAGCTAACCATGGGGGAATATGTGTTGACTAGTCCAATGCTTTCCATTCCTATGGGAGGTGCTGATGTTGTACTAGGAGTACAATGGTTACAATCTTTGGGGACGGTAGCTTTTAACTTTCAAGAACTTTTCTTGAAATTTTTTTCAGAAGGAAAGGAAGTCGAATTACGGGGTATTGAAGGGAAGCCAGGAAGGATAATAAGCTCTAATGTCATGACAAAGCTTCTAAAGAAAGAACAACGAGGCGTAATTGCACAATTATGCTCACTAGACGTTCCGACATCAAAATCATCTATTTCTGCAGATCTCCAACAAGTCTTGGACAATCATTCCAAGGTGTTTGAAACTCCCAAAGGACTCCCACCTATTCGTGATCATGATCATGCTATTCATTTGATTCCAGAAGTGTTCCTCCAAACATCAGGCCTTATATATATCCTTACGTCCAAAAGAGCGAAATTGAACGTATGATTGCAGAAATGTTAGAGGCGGGTATAATTCAACCTAGTCAAAGTTCTTTCTCTGCTCCTGTAGTATTGGTACACAAGAAGGATGGATCATGGCGAATGTGTCCGATTATAGGGAGTTCAATAAGCTCACCATTAAAGACAAATTTCCCATTCCTGTGATTGATGAATTATTGGATGAATTACATGGAGCAATTTATTTTACCAAGTTGGATCTTCGTTCAGGATATCATCAAATTAGAATGAAGACTGAAGATATTCCAAAAACAACATTTTTAACTCATGAGGGTCATTATGAATTTTTGGTCATGCCTTTTGGCCTTACCAATGCACCTTCTACATTTCAAGGGTTGATGAATTCCATTTTCAAACCCTTCCTTAGAAAATTTGTGCTAGTATTTTTGGATGATATACTAATCTACAGCAGGTCTTGGAAGGATCATGTTGAACATGTTGACAGGGTGCTCAAACTATTGCAGGAGAAACAATTATATGCAAAACATCCAAATGTTTCTTTGGAGTACAAGAGGTGGAATATCTGGGTCATATTATATCTCACGAGGGTGTTAAAGTAGACCCTAACAAAATTAAAGCCATTAAGGAATGGAAAGTCCCCAAGACAATAAAGCAGTTGCGAGGATTTCTCGAGTTAACAGGCTATTATCACAAGTTTGTTAAGAATTATGGGAGAATAGCAGCACCTCTAACAACATTATTGAAGAAAGATGCATTTTCATGGACTCCTGAAGCAACTAAAGCCTTTGAACATCTTAAAGAGGCTATGTGCCTAGCACCGGTCTTAGCTATGCCAGACTTCACAAAAACCTTTATTGTGGAATGTGATGCCTCAAGAAATGGAATTGGTGCAGTTTTAATTCAGGAAGGAAGACCCATTGCTTTTGAAAGTCGTCCAATCAAAGGAAAGTATTTACAAAAACCTATTTATGAGAAGGAAATGTTAGCACTACTGCATGCACTAAAGAAATGGCGAACTTACCTAATGGGAAGACACTTCAAGGTAAAAACTGATCATGATAGTCTTAAACACTTTTTGGAACAAAGACTATCTTCAGAAGAGCAGCAAAAATGGGTCACAAAGATGTTGGGTTATGACTTTGAAATAATCTACAAAAAGGAAAGCTTAATGTTGTTGCAGATGCACTCTCAAGAAATAATGAAGAGGTGGAAGCATTGCTTTGTGCCATTTCTATTATCCAACCAGATTGGATAACCGAAGCAAGAGATGAATGGAAGAAGGAGAAAGATGTATGGACACTCATTCAAAAGTTGCAGCAAGATCCTAGTACATCTGATACATTTAGTTGGAAAAATGATTCCTTATGGTACAAAGATCGCTTATATCTTTGTAAGAATTCCCAACTAAAACAAAAGATTCTTCTCGAATTGCACACTTCTCCTTTAGGAGGACACTCAGGATTTTTAAAAACTTACCACAGGGTGAAGAAAGAATTTTTTTGGGATGGCCTTAAATCTGATATTCAAAAGTTTGTGGCGGAATGTTTGGTTTGCCAGCAGAATAAAGTGGAGACAATTAAGACCCCCGGACTTCTACAACCTTTATCCATTCCAAGTCAACGTTGGGAGGAGATTTCAATGGATTTTATCACAGGTTTACCGAAGTCCGAAGGCAACAATGTCATCATGGTGGTAGTTGATAGACTTACCAAGTATGCACACTTTTGTGCATTATCTCATCCATTTAAAGCAAGTACAGTTGCTACTACATTTGTGGATAGAATTCAAAAGCTACATGGAAGCCCAAGGGTTATTGTGAGCGACAGAGATACCATTTTTACGGGAAATTTTTGGACGGAGTTATTTTCTTGTTTGGGTACTCAATTAGCTCATAGCTCATCTTATCATCCTCAATCTGATGGTCAAACAGAGATAGTAAATAAATTTTTGGAAGGATATCTCCGTTGTTTTGTATCTGATAAACAAACACAATGGGTCAAGTGGTTACCTCTCGCTAAATGGTGGTATAACACTTCCTTGCATACTGCAGCAAAAATGACCCCATTTATGGCACTTTATGGATATCATCCACCACTGATCACATCATCTTTAAGGGAAAATTCAAAGGTTCAAGCAGTGGAAGATCACATCGAGCATCAGCAAAAAGTTCTCCAACTCTTAAAGGATAACCTGAATTTGGCACAAAATCGAATGAGACAACAAGAAAATCAACATCGCAGCGAGAGAAGTTTTGATGTAGGAGATTGGGTATTTTTACGGCTACAACCATACAAAAAAATGTCCCTCAAGCAAGCTAAGAAGGATAATAAATTATCGCCAAGGTACTATGGTCCTTAAAAGGTGCTGCAAAAGATTGGTACTATGGCATACAAATTGGAGCTTCCTGCTTCTTCGCGAGTGCATGTAGTTTTCCATGTTTCATGCTTAAAGAAGGTTATAGGTGAAAATATTCCAGTTCAAACAATATTGCCAGAACTTGATGAGGAAGGAAAAATCATATTGGAACCTGAAGCGGTCACGGAAACAAGAACTCGACAACTACGGAATCGATCAATTTCGAGTATCTCACAAGTGGAAGAGCTTACCCACTGAAGATTCTACATGGGAGGATGAGAATTTTATACAGAAGCACCCAGAGCTACTCAAGCGTTGAGGACAACACTTTTTTGAAGGAGAGGGGCATGTTAGGTCCCTATATTACTAGTATAGTCCCTTATTGTTGTTAGTGTAACCCCCTTATTGTTATTATTGTACCCTCGTAACCCCCATTTTGTTATTATTGTGCCCTTAAATTATTATTGTTAGGTTGGCTAGGATTACATTGTGGCCCACTAGGATTACATTATGGCCCTATGGACTCCTATCTATAGAAAGGAGGTTTTGTAAATTGTATCATCCAAGAATTTTTCATTTGTGTAATGTATTGGAGGTTTCCCCCTCGAAGTGGCTTATTTCTAAGGCGTTGATATCTTTTTCTTCTATTTTTTGAGCTGGTTACACAACAAACAAGTAGTTATGGTGAATCAGCGTAATCATAATAGAATATATAGAGTACAGTTCAAATCCCATCCACTCCACTTCCGCATTCATCTCACACTATGGAAGGTGGAGAACTAAGTCTACTTAAGACTGCAGCAGGGATGAGTGAAAACCGTACGCTGTGGTGTGCAATATGCCAAGAAACTATATATTATGCAACCGATTTTTGTCTTGGAATTGGTAAATATATTCCAGGTCTCAAAAAATTGTATTGTACATTTTTTCTATCCGTAAGACATGGTGAATAGAATTGTGTTAGTTTTGATCTCATGGTTGAACAAACTGCTTCTTATAGAATATAGGCCAAAGGTAGAGGACCAGATTCACTTGCATCACCATCTGGGCGAGGTGGATTTCATGATAGGGGATGAAGAAGAGGAGGAGAAGAAGGTCATAGAAGGGGTTAGCTCTCATTTTTTATAACTGTGGAGATGTTGGTCATTATACGTGCGATTTTATGAACCCAAATCAACAATCATGCAGGTATTGTCGACAATTTGATAATGTTATTGAATATTGTCCTATGTTGTTTGCAGAAATGTAGGAGAAGAAAACATAAACACCCACACAGAACGTTTAGATGATGAGGGTATAACCGCACGATGAAGAACCTAGAATCAATATTGCAACTATAAGTGGTGCAGTAGCTCGTGAAGGCAAAGAAGAAGGTAATAAGTCTACTCCTAGTCTTTGGATCCATAAATCTCTTGAGAAAAAGGAGGGGTGTAGCTTACAAAGGGAGAAGGAAAAATTTGTTGAATGAAAGAAGGATTTCATAGATCTTGGCTCATTGACATTTGAGGCACCAAGAATGCCTACCATAAATACCATCAAAGGGACCGATGCTGAGCTGAAACGATTTATGTAGGCCTATATTAAGATTTTGCACAGTAAAAATGTAGTAGATAATCTTCAAGTTTTCATTGATAGCTACACTGAGAAAGAATAGCCTTAGATGGCGCAAAGGGTTGTTAATAAAATTTATAGGAACAAGAGAAGAAGTGGCTCAGAGATGTGCTTAACTACTCAGATAGCTGAATTTGAGATGGATCAGGTCATTTTTTATTTGGGCTATGATGAAAATGTACTACCAAAGTAGACATGGCAGAAAACGGGATAAGTTAAGCTTTAATGGTCCACAATTCAGCTGTGCATCGAAAATCAGTAGAAGATTATGCCAATGGGTAGACTTTCCAGGGTCATTGTAGACATTGAAGGAGTCAAGGCACTTGTTGACTTTGAAATTATTCAAATTTTTGATGATACAGATCCATACCCTGTTTTATTAGATCTGGATTGGGATATTGATATGAATGCTATTATCAAACTCAAGCACAAAAGTATGGTATTTGAAAATAATGGGACAAGGGTTGTGGTCCCTCTAGACCCTGCAAAAGGAGAAACATACATAGAAACAGTGTGTGAAGGATATGTAGATGAGGATGTCGATCATATATACAAGCTAACTATGGGGGATGAGGATTGGATCAATCATATAATATATGGGAGACTTAGCTAGGAGACGGATATTTCATGCTTGTCTGACTCAGATGAAGAATTGGAGAATTGGCAGAACCGGCTACATGAAGTCACTACACTACATTGTAATCGAGTAACTAGATCCTTGTGTTGTATATCTTCTGAGGTACGTGAACTATCCTACTATGATGGCATAGACAGTGTGAATTTATTTTTACAAGAAATTTAAAAGGTTTTTCTAGGGGCATAGTGGTTCCATGTGCTTGATCCAGTTTTTTTCTCAACCCCAGAATTCTAGTGGGGGACACACAGGACAATTTGACTAATTGGAAAGAATGTAAGCATATGAAGCAATTGAAATTCAGAAATCCTACTACCCGAATGGAAGGAACCTATACATGTGAAGAGGATCCACACATTCACCTAGCCAAGTAGACTGCAACTTGGGGAGAGAAGCTAAAGCTAGAATTGGTACATATAATCATTCATAATTTAAGAATGATACCCATGAACTGGTATCTAGAGGTTGCACTACGATGTGCCACTACTAAATGGGATTTGTTGAAAGAAAGATTTATCTTAACCTTCACTTTTGAAAGTGGATTACAGGGCCTTGATGAAGCATTGAAAGAAATTCAATATTTTGTCTTTAATATGCCAAAGGAACGAGAAGAATGAGCCTTTCCAACATGTGATGCGCAGATGAAGTATGAAATAGAATGATGGAATGTGAAAACCGAAGATAATGAGGAAGACACAAGAAACATTAATATTCTTTAGTCTGAAGGACATTATGTAGTTTCTGAACCTGAAATCAGACTACCAAATGTGACTGAACCTGTGAAAAATAGGCAAGTCAATATTGGAATAGAAGAGAAACCTAAACTTACAAAATAGGAGATTATTAGGATGAAGACATGGTGGGTAAGGTTGCAGAACTTCTTGCTGAATATGAGGAACTATTTCCTACAAATTTTTTGGTATTGAAAGTGATTATTGGGGATATTGGTGTGATGAAGATCACTTTGACGTTGAATGTGGGGCTGATGAAACAATGCCCTTTTAGATTGAATCCAAGTTATAAGAAAAAGTTCAAAGAGGAGTTGGAAAAGAGTGTTTCTTTAGGGATTATTAAACTTGTGGAAGAATCAGATTGGGTAAGCCCTATGGTAATCCATGAAAAGGATAATAAAGGTGAAATCAGGATTTGTGTTGATCTACCCAAATTAAACTATGCTTGTGTACATGATCCTTTTCCAACTCCATTATCGAATAAGTTCTTGGACAATGTAGGAGGGAAGGAGGCCTACTCATTCACTGATGGATTTTTAGGGTACCATCAGATAAATATCGCACCTAAAGACCAAAGTAATACAACCTTTGTGACAAAGTGGGGATCATTCCAATACACGGTGATCCCATTTAGATTGAAGAATGCACCAACTATATTTTCATGCGTAGTGGTTGCTTATTTTAAAGACTATATCCATAATTTATTAGAAATATATTTTGATGATTGGAATGTCTTTGGATTAGTGAACAAGCATGTTTCTAGTCTGCGCTTAATTATAGACAATTATCACAAGTATCAGATATCACTGAATCTGAAGAAATGTGTGTTATATATTCCTTTTGGTAATTTAGTGGGCCATATTGTATGTCAGCAGGGATTTATGGTTGGTCCTCCCAATATTTATATTATACTCAACTTAGAGCCTCGAATGAATGTGTAGTTGCACTCAATTTTAGGACATATAGGTTATTATTGAGAGTTTACTCAGGCATATACATTGATCACTGCGTCGATGGAGAAACTATTGAAAAGTATGCAACATTATATTGCGATGAGGGCTGCCAGAAGATTTTGGGAATGCTGAAAGATAAAATGGTAACCACTCCTATTTTTGTATTCCCAGATTGGTCAAAATAATTCCACGTACACATTGATGCATCCTATATCACACTAGGAGATATATTAGTGCAACCAAGATCTGGAGATATTGACCATCTGATTTCATTTGCAAGTCAGAAGTTGCCAAGTGCAGAGAGAAATTATTCCAAAACATAGAAAGAAGGGTTAGATATGGTATATGCGTTGCAGGAGTTCCATCACTATTTTATTGGAGTTCACTTTAAGATCTTCATTGACCATTCTCATTTGAATTACTTGATGAACAAGCTTGGGATGGGGGAAATATCTATAGATGGCTCCTATTATTCGAGGAATATGGTTTTGAAGTGATTGTGAAGCTGGGAAGAATGAATGTCTACCAAGATAATTTATCGTGCAATGAAACTATGGAGGAACCAACTAATTTAGAGGAAGGATTACCTGATCCACAACAATTTTTTATTAATATAGCTGATGAAAAGTTTGCAGATATCACTCACTTTATAGCCACTAGAAGTACATCAGCGGAGTATACAATTAAGTAGAAGAAAGAGTTGGTTTCATGCGTAGCTAGCAGTTGATGATGTTATAAGGAGGTATACTAGCAGAAGTACATGGAGGTGTTGCAAGAGGTCATTACTCTAGAAAACCTATCGCGTAGATGATCTTGTGAGTTGGATTTTGGTGGGCCACAGTGCACACTGATTCTAAGGAGTATTATCGTGCTTGTGTTGTATGTAAAAGGAATGGGAGGCCCTCGCACAGAGATGGAATGCCATTACAACCCCAAGAAACTCTGCAGGCCTTTCAAAAATGCGAAATTTATTTTTTATGAACGATTAACCATCCAGGGAATAAGATTGGAGCATGATATAGCATCACTGCTACCGAATGTTTGACTCGGTGGGAAGAAGCTCAACCTATGAAGGATTTTAGCCCAAAGATGGATGTGCACTTCATCCTTGAAAATATCTTGACAAGGTTTGGATGTCATAAAATTCTGATGATTGACCAAGTTTCACATTTTCTGAATGATACCATTCAAATACTCACTCTTGAATTCAAGATACACCACTAGAAGAGCACACCTTATCACACAGAGGTGAATACGACGACAGAATCATTCAACAAAATCCTAGATAATGTACTCACAAAGATATGCAATTCTAATCGGAATGATTAGGATGTGCACATACCCATTTTTCTATGGGCATCAAAGACCACATGCAAGAAGCTAACAGGGTAGACTCCTTTCAGGTTGGTCTATGGACATGAGGTTTTTATGCCGTTGGAATACATTATTCTTAGTTTTTGCATCACTACAATAACTAACATGGATGATCAATAAATTATGGAAGAAAGGTTGTCAAAGATGGTTGCACTGGAAGAAGATAGACTGATTTTTGGGTTTCATTAATAAGTACAAAAAGTGCACGAAAAGGCTTGGAATGACCGGCATATCAGACAAAAAAAAATTAAGAAGAAGGAATTTGTTTTGTTATATGACAATAAGTTTGTGTTATTTCCACAGAAGTTAAATATGTAATGGCTCAGACTTTATATTATCAAAGAAATCACTGAAGGAGCTTTGATTTTTTTGGAAACATTAAATGGTGAATTAATACTTCCTAGATATGTAAATGGTAGTTGTTTAAAACCTTACAAGGATGACCATGTCCCTGCACGCGATCAATGACTATATGATCCGATGAATGTCTTAGCTCCCTGGACAATTGTAAGGGGTGCAGGACTCTAAAAAAGTTTTTCAGAGGTTATAAAAGTTATTCTGTGCATCGAATTTTGATGAAGTGAAATTATTTGCGAAGCCAGTGCAGAGACTGCGCCAGGAGGATGTTGTCATCGTAGACTACCCAGAAACTATCTGTTGGAACAACAAGTGTCGACAAGACAACTTAGTTATTGTTTGAAGGAGTGGATAACCTGCATTTATGGAGGATATTATGCTATATTTGGAGCCATTTTAGCATTTATGAATCTGCATCAATAGACATAAGGTCATTTGGGCTGCGCCATCGCTATAAATATGACATGCAGGGCTGCATTCGATCCTCTTGCTTCCTGAGTATCCTGAGAATATTGAAGTTGTTTCCCTTATGCCCTATGCTTAAATTTATGTCTGAGCATTTTGAAACATTTCAATAAATGTTGTTAAAATGAGGGTTAGGTCACTTAATTAGCAAAGCTATGATCGCCACACAACCTACTCCCTCTGCGCTGCAAGATGATGAGACTCCAGAACAACAGAAGCAGAAGAAAGGAAAAACATCAAGGACTAAAATGTCCCCTAAAAATCCAAATCCAAAGATAAATCCCTCCTATGTAGATTGTGATAACTGTCCAATGGAGGAAGAACCATAAATTGTAGAAGTAGATGTTGTTGAATAAATTGACTTGATCTCGGGCCTGCCCAAGTACATGGTGTCACACAAGCTCATAGTTGAGGTGACCAGGGACCTGGATTATGTCAATTCACACATCAGCATGCCCTTTCATCTATAGAATGTGTCATTTTATGGTGATATGTTGGTGAATATCCCCACGCTAAAGATGGAATATTGGGACTTGGGGAACCATGAAAATTTTCTAGATCTTGTGCCATTATAATACTTGTAGAAGGTACCATACAAGGGAGGATTTATTGAGGTTGAGCTAATTTAATGGGCCCTGGGATACCAGAATTCAAGGCTGCTGAACCTTTTGGCTATCCCACACTTGGGGTATCCCTATTAATGATATATATGTGCACTAGTTGATGGCCTTGGTGCACGATGATTTCTTCTGGCTGGGGATGCCCATTCCCATCGATGCAGCCCTCATTAATCGAATTACCAATTTTCCCTATCAAGGAGAAAACCTTGTTGCGACCTTTGGAGGAAAGGTTCAAGATAATAAGGTCGCGGAAGATGTAAAGAAGATATATGGGGTCAATAGGAATACCTTGGGGTTCATAGTCAGTAAGATAAATGACCCTGCACTAAATTTTGGCACCTTGATCCTAGCTTACAAAATGATGAGGAAGTGTGGTGACAAGGAAGTGCCAACATAATTTATTACGCTCCTTATGCAATGTGCAAAAGGAATCCAATATAATTGGACTAAATACCTTTGTCCGGTGTTTTTGGAGAATGTCAGAGAAGCGCAGGAAGATGGAAAATTTTTTCACTATGCCTGGTTATTACTGTTGGTTGCATTGATTTAATGGAGGCCACCGTCACAATCTTAAATATCAGATATTGAACGAAAATTGTGCAAGGCCACGCACTACACATCTGTGGGCAACAAATATTCCTGTGAGGGTGACCGAGAACAAAAAAAATTGGGTTCTTTTTGAAGTAGAGTTTCATCAGGCCATTCAGTCTAAGTCGTGCCTGTCACCAACCTTATACGATCAGTACACGAATATCACATATTTCAAGGAAATATTCCACAATGTCCACATTCACACAAAACCAGACATGGCAGGATTCTGGTATGATCTACCATACCTGGTCACAAAAGAAGATGTTTCATAGATAGCAATAGGATGGCCCCCTGTTTGGTTTATTGTGTTGACACATGATGGTATGACCTCATCTACCCTGCCTAATCCATCTACATCTAAGGCACACAAAAAATACTAGAAGAAATCTGAGAAGAAGGACACGCAAGAACCAACCACCATGAAAGAAACATAGGACCCGCCAACGGATACGATGGATGTGCCAAGTGATTCATAGATGGAGGACCATGAAGGATACATAGTAGATGCACCCTCAACAGATACAAGTCATGGCACCAAGGGAGGACTGAAATCCCCTCCATATTCACGCCCAAAAAGGAAATCATCTAAGAAGACCATGATAGAGCCATTAACCCTCAGAAATGGAGATTTATATGAAATTGGAAACATAGTAAAGATGGTAATAGAAGATGTATGGAGAAACATGGAATCGCAATACAAAGTGGTTATTGAATATGTGTAGCAAGGAATCAACCAACTAAGAGTGCAAGCAAGTGAATTACAAGAAATATTGGTTCAATTGAGTGTGGGACGGACGATTGCATTGATCATTTGACACACTTCTACTTTAGAGAGCCGAGTATTTCATGTTCTTGGAGAATCACTTCACCTTCACAATCCATTGTTGCACACGTCCATTCATGCAGGGCCTGAGGTCGTAATTGAATTGGTTGTTTCCCCTAGTGGAAAGCTACATTCCACGCATATCATGATTACAGATGAGATAAAATATAGGTATATGGGATACAATATACTCCTGCCCCATTACATCAACCCAAGGGGGCTCCTACACTGCTTCATGAAAGGAATATGGTTCAGTCACAATAAATTTTCTCATCAGAGCCATGTATCTAGTAAATCGGCCAGGACACTATCTTTCTATGCGTTGTGAATTAGGGGCTCCTACATTCTATGCAGCATCAAGTCCTAGCCTATAATCTTCTATGGTGCACCTTCTGCTATTTCTTAGGGATGGCTCTACATGAGTGGCTTCCTCCACTCAGTGAACCTCCTCCTATGGATGATCGACATCTAGAGACTCATCTTTGGGAACCAGCAATTCCTCCTCCACATGCAAGTCCAGATCCCTCCCAAGAGACAACCGCATGGCTTTACCCTTATCAAATTTTATATCCCGTCACAAAACAATCATTATGTTGTTTGGTAAATACATACAATAATTATGGGGTGTTTCTGTGTACCCCCAAAAAATCCCAACTTCAGTAGTCGGCTCCAGCTTCTTCCTGGCGTCATTGGTCACATGCACATAAATAGATGAGCCAAAAATATTAAAGTGTGAAACATATGGTTTCTTACCAGTGAAATATTCTTCATGTGTAATCATGCCAAGTATTATATGAGGACAACATTTTTGCAGATAAATCATAGTGTTGCATGCTTCTGCCCACAAATGCATTGGTAGGCCCTGATCATGCAACATCACTTGTGTTGCGCCCATGATTGTTTTTTTCTTCCTCTTCACGACTCCATTCTTCTGTAGGTTATGAGGCACTATGAGTTCTTTTCGAATTCCTTCTTTGTTGTATATTTTCTTGAATTCATTATAGATGTATTCTCCACCATTATCGCTCCTAAGAGCCCTCACTTGCTTCCCCGACTTTTTCTCCACCAATGCCTTAAACTCAAGTAACTTAGAGAATGTTTGATATCTCTTATGCATGAAGAAAATATAGCATTTACGAGAAAATTCATCAAAAAACATTGAATATTACTTATGTTTTGCTTTTGAAGAAACCAAGAATGGTCCACACATGTCTATGTGAACTCTCTCAAGGATCCCTGAAGCACAGTTCTCCTTATCATGAAAGGTGGAATTTACATACTTCCCCATGGTGCAACCCTTTCACTGATCTAACTGATGAAGTGTTCCCATTATAATTCAAGTAGATATTTGATGCATGACTTTCAAGGCTCCATGATGAAGATGGCCTAATCGCCTGTGCCATAATTTTCCCTCATCCTAGCTCACCACTTTTTCTGCCTTTCCCTTCATGGCAGTGAAGCCATCTACCTATAGCTTGTAGATATTATT
Organism: Pinus albicaulis; assembly: GCA_034641835.2. Taxonomy (NCBI): domain Eukaryota; kingdom Viridiplantae; phylum Streptophyta; class Pinopsida; order Pinales; family Pinaceae; genus Pinus; species Pinus albicaulis. The sequence goes on along the minus strand of CM076570.1, from coordinate 1,193,633,982 downwards.
AACTTTAATCCCTATTCTCTTGGCTTCACCCATTTTTTTATGTCGCAAGAAATATTTTCCATCACTAGAAACAACGTCATAGCCTTTGTCCTCCAACATTGTGACTGAGAACAAATTTTTCTTCACACTTGGTACATGCATAAAATATTTTAATTTAAATGGTTTACCTGACTCCCTCTGAAAGGTAATGGTACCAATCCTAGTAGCACTGTACCATATTTCATCGCCCCTCTCAATATGCATCTGGAGATATTTCTCCTCCAAGTCACTGTAAAGTTCCTTATCTCTCGTCATGTGAAAGGAAGCACCACTATCCAAATACCACACTGACCCCAATGCACTTGAAACCATGCATGCAATAAAGGAGAATTCAAGCTCAAATTTCGAGGTAAGGGCCTCACCAGTTGCAACTCCATCAACCTTCTTTTTCTTCTTCTTTTGTGGACAATTAGTAGAAAAATGCCCATGTTCATGACAGTGAAAACACTACACCTTGGACATGTCTTGCTTCTTGCCTTTAGACACTGATTTAGAATGAAATTTATTCCCCTTCCCTTTATTTTCCTTGGCAGCCAAAGAAAAATACTCTTCATCATCATGATTTGATGAAGATCGATCTCTGGTGTTTCACCTGAACTCCTCCTGCACCAGATCCGACCACAGGAATTCCCAATCCGGAAAATTTTTCCATCCATTGACAGAGTCATCATAACTGTGCCAACTCTTAGGAAGTCCCAAGAGAGCCAAACTCACCAAATCATCATCAATGACTGTTATTCCTACATTCCCCAGTTCATCCTGAAATTGGAAAAACTTTGTGACATACTTTTGAATGGTGTGGCACTTTTCCATCTCTATATTTTTGAGTTTATCTTTGAGCACCAATTTCCTATCACTAGTACATTTGGTGGAGATTCCAACACTCTAGTTCTGACACTTTTGACCAAATGTCGGAAATTTCCCCAAATTTTATCAAATTTTCAAATCCCGCCCACAACTGTCGCTATACCGACATTTGGAGACAAGTGTCGGTATTGCGATAGTTAGAGGTATGTGTTGGTCTTGCAACGTTTGGAGAAAAGCATTGGAATTGCGACGGATTGGAGGAAAGTGTCAGTCTTGCGACACTTACAGCTAAGTGTTTCTATTGCGACGTTTGGAGCAAAGCGTCGGAATTGCGATGAAATATCCACAAGCATCGGTGTTGCGACGAAATATACACTAGCATCGGTTTTGCAACGAAATATCCGCAGGCGTCGATCTTGCAACGAAAACCTCCGAAGCATTGGTCTTGCGACGAAATATCCACAAGCATCGGTCTTATGACGAAAACCTCCGGCCTGTCGGAATTGCGACGATATTAAAATTATTAGAAATTTATAACCATTGAGGAGGATTTGGATTAGAGGTTTTAGACATCATATCTCTATTTTTGGATTTCAAATTCTTGACCTAACGCCATTATCCTAATCAGTATTATACGTTTCGGCCTATCTTTGTTGTTAGTTATGGGTGTCAAAATATATTAGTGTGACAATTCACTTTGATTGAAAAAGTGTATACATGATCTGGTGGTGTTACTCTTTAATGTTTGGTATATATCATATTAATCATGAAGATTGTAGAGAATAAATTTTCTTTCAAAGTCAATTAGGTAAAGTTATTAAGTGTATAAATGTTCTTATTTTTTTAAATATAATCAAACTCATTAAAAAATAATAATCAAACTTATTTTTTATTTGATTAATTTTATTTATGTTATTATTAAATATATTAACAATTATATTTTAAATATATATTTTTATATAGTTTTGAAATAGGTTATTAGATTGGTGAATAAAATTAATTACATTTGAATTTTCTCTAATTTCTTTTTTGGTAAATTAATTTCATGAGGTTCACAAATCTCAAGTCAAATTTAAACTAGCTAAACAAAAACTATAATAATTTCATGAAAATCATCTAAAAAATTATTGAAATATCAAACTTGAAAGTAGACCAATATGGGTTAGGTTAGTTTTATGAGGATCATGTTAGAATTTATGTTGTTAATTTACATATAACACCACTTTTTTTTTATAATATTCTCAGTTTTCATTTTTTTATCTTTATGTTCATGATTCTAACCAGGGCCAAGCACATTGCAAGCATCGGTGATGGATGATTCTGGGGAGGATGTTGAGGATGCGGATATGATCGAGGAAGAACTCGTGTAACAAGTTGAACCTAGACCAAGCACATTGTAGGCATTGGGGGATGAACCACATGAAAATGTTGCAGAAGTGACAGTGATCGAGGAGGGAATTTATGAGCAGGTGGTACCAGGATCGAAAGAATTGCAGACATTGATGAGGACGGAGGACACTCTCTTAGAGAGTCTTCATGAATATATGACTCGTGTTTCAATTGAGCATCTGGGAGATGGACCATATGTAGAGATGGGAAAGAAGATGACTTCTTTGCCGATACCATGGAGGACCTTTCCTCGGATGACTATGATGGAACCTTGTACATTGGAGAAGAAAGGAACATTTCTTGTTGTAGACCTTGATAGGGAAATTTGTGACATCGCTCTAGTAGTTTTAAATTCCCGTGACAAGGTTGGAACTTAATGATCTTTGTGATAGATATTGGTCATGCTTAGCCACAAGGAAATTTTCTAGGTGCCTAGCATGTCTCATGGACTGCCTTGGTGGTAGGGCACATTGTTTGGGTAGACTTCTTTATGGCTTAAAACCAAGAAGGAACTCTTGGTGCACCTTTAGTGGGGGAGAAGCCTTGGAGGAAGCACCCATGATGATGATGGTATAAGTGACCGAGGGCACTTAATCTGTACACTATACACATGATGGTGGCTAAAGTTGAGATGAGTCTACTCTTGATGGACACATGGACAACCAAAGTCATGTACATTGACATGAGGGCATGGCAGGATATTATGTGGAGACATTATGCAAGTCCACTTACTAGGTTCCACTTATGAGCATCATGGAGGAGTGTCAAGTAGGAATATGCTGAGAATTTTATTTCAAAATTTGGAAATAAGCATAAACATCATTATCAATCCACAAGTATTCCCATACATACAAGGGAGGGTCAAATCCCTGTTAATAATGAGTCCGCCCGATAATATGTTTCATAAATATGAAATAAGGCAGTAAAGTGAGATAGATAACTATGTATTTTTCTTTTTATGGATCATCACAAAGAAATCTTGTTAAAGATGATAATATTCATGGTATTTACCTATTCCACTATACCTCCATACATATTTTACTTTTCATGTCATTAAGAGCATCATACAAACTGAAACTAGGGTGGTTGAGGGATAAAAATAGGATGTCCTTCAAAAATATTCACAAAGTGTTGTTCTTTTGAAAGAAAATGGAAAAAGCAATATAAAATGTGTTGTTCCTTAAAAGGAACAATAAATCAAGCTATACTAAAATAATTTTTCTGTTCCATAAAGGGAACAACAACTGTTCCATATAGGGAACAACAGTTGTTCCCTATAGGGAATAGCAAAATAAAATTAACATGAAAAATTGTTGTTTCTGTAAGGAACAACAAAGCGAAATACACACAAAAAATTTTGTTCCTTAGAGGGAACAAAAGCTATTCCCTGTAGGGAATAGCAAAGAAAAATTCACACAAAAATTGTTGTTCCTTATAGGGAACAACAGTTGTTCCCTATAGGGAACACCAAAGAAAAATTAACACAAAATTTTTTGTTCCTTATAGGGAACATCAGTTGTTCGCTGTAGGGAACTACCAAGAAAAATATATGAAAATTGTTGTTTCTTAGAGGGAGCAACAGTTGTTCCCCGTAGGGAACAACAAAGAAAATAGATACAGAAATTGTTGTTCCTTAGAGGGAACAATAAAGGAAATAGAGGAAAGAAGAAAAACTAACATACAATTATATCCGATCAAAAGTAAAAAGGAAAACTTATGTACAAGTTCTGAGAAAAAGTATATTACTTCATTGAACTAGTGTTGTGGAAGGGTTGCCATCCTCAGCAAGAATTTGCATAGTGGAATCTAACCGTAGTTGTTCACAAAAGGACTCCCTCGTAAGTGTTTTATCTTATCCACCTTGGCCACATAAATGCAATCCTCACACTTAAGAAACCTAAGACATGTAAGAGAAGGCTTCTTTCCATTTCAACTTCCTCTAGTGTCATATGTCACCCAAAATTGAACTTGGTGACGTATTAATTAAATAATTATTTGTAGCAACTGCTTCAGCTCAAAATACTTTTCTTAAGATAGGTTTTCAAGTTTTGTCTTATCTACTTTAGCCACATACATGCATGTTTCACACTTCAAAACCCTAATATGTGCAAGAGAGGGCTTCTTTCCACTCTAACTTCCTCTAGTTTCATGTCACCCAAAATTGAACTAATTGGTGACATATTAATCAAATAATTAGTTGTAGCAACGAGTTTAGATCAAAATTCTTTCCTTAAACAAACATTCTCTCTCATGCTTCAAGAGTATTGTAATATTTTCCTTTAACCCACATTGATATGTTCCTTTCACCCACTTTGGTAAAAGGAAGAAAGCAACACTACAAATTTTATAATAATATATATGTTCATAATTGAGTTGATCTATTAAAGTTAAGAATTTTAATCATCCTCCAACATTAATTCTAACGAGTTTAATGTCTAATTTAATCCAAACTAAGGAAAAATTAACTTTGGAGGTAGATATGTTTATTATTTAATAAATTGAATTTTAAATTTTTCACTACACAAGGGTGCCCGTCCATCTTCCCTGCACTGATTATTACACTTCTCATACATTTTAAAATTTAGTTTCTCTCCTGTGCGCTCTATTCTCTTTCCCCGACAGCCAGACCTACATCTATCTCCTTCCTCGCATCTAGACCCCACTCTATTCTCCTTCCCCATAGCTAGACCCCTCTCTATGTCACTCTATTGATTTGCAAGGGTTGCATCAGTACAGGGATTAATATGATAGGGCCACGTCAAAGGAAACATTAATATGCTAAGGCAAAATTGAATAAACTCTTGGCTTAATTTCTACACGGAAAAATGGTAATGTGGTCTCTTCATTCTTCAATAGTAGAGTTTTTGTTGCATGCAAAATGATTGAAGAAAATCTGCATGTCTATTATACTTTATAAATGAGTGCAATATGCCACTTTTATGATTACAATGCCCTCTAACCTTCCTCCACAAGCTACTATTCACTGCGGTCTGGAACAGAGGAATAATTACAGTAAAAAAAACACAAAAGTACCCTTAACCTCTCCTCACACCTGCGGCTTAGTCCTGCAAGAAGTACGCACCCTAAAATAGAGAGAAACTTGTCCTTCTTGCTCCATGCTAGCCTCAGTTCTCCACTATAAATTTGAAAGGTATTTTCTTGATGAAATTGCTCTTGGATGATTCAAAATGGGATGATAAGAGAATTAGAGCTTAACTGATGAATAAATCAGTGATCATTATGCCTAGAATTTGATGGAGGAAATGGCACCTTCTAGAATATGATCCGTCCTAGGATTTGGTGCACTTAAGTGATGCCCAGGACTGTGACTTCTTAGATACGAAACTCGGCTTCTAATGTAGAGATAGAAAATATTAATGTAAAACCATACCTGATTTGAAGATGAGATCAGAACATGTTGAGCTTGAGAAACCTTACCACGTCATAAATGATCAGAAAGTTTCTCAATAACTTCAACCTTCTTTTGATAGATAAGAGGCTGAAGAAAGAGTCTCTTGATAGGTGATCTATATCTTCCTTCAAGAAAAAAAAAGCCTTTGGTCTTCTCTGAATTACGAATCCATATTTCATATATTATTTTGCTTAAATTTTTCATGGAACTTCTCAAGAAACCATAGATATATGGAATCATTTTTAGAGTCATTATATCAATAGTCGTGAATTTTATTTTATCAAGTCTTTTGACATGATCTTCCTTATAATAATTATTGGACAGAATAGCTCCTTCTACAGACTTACTTTGAAGATCATAAACTGAAATTTCCCAATGATCAATCAAAATTAGAGACTGTTCAATCCACTCCATCAATGCTTCCTCGGTGGGGTACTTATGCTCTTTGTGATTGTAATAATTGCAGCAAGATTCTAATCCAAAGGGTCATAAACCAGTCCTTTAAAAAGGAAGAAACTTTCAAAACTTGCAACCCATATATTCTTTCTGGACTTTTTTCTGCTTAAAAAAAACTTCCTCCAGATTGCCTTAAACAATGATGGATCTAATCATCTATGCTAGATCCCTTTAAAAGGATGAAAACTTTGCTAGCATGATTCAATAATACTGTTATAGGTCTCAAGGATGAATTATGATATAAAAGGTTTCAAGGAGACTACCCCTTCAAAGCTGAAAGAGGATTAATGCCTTTCTATACATTTGATATGGAATATTTATTACTTGCTCTGCTTGATGGTGTGATCAAGATGTATATACCTTAAGATGTCTATGTCTATACCTTAATATGTCTATGTCTATATTAATTCTTGCTGAGGAGGGAAACCCTTCCACAACACTAGTTCAATGAAGGAATATACCTTTTCTCAGAACTTGTGCATAAGTTTTCATTTTTACTTTTGATGGGATTTGACTGTATGTTAGTTTTGCTTCTTTCCTCTATTTTCTTTGCTATTCCCTATAAGGAGCAACAATTTCTGTATCTATTTTCTTTTTTTTTCCCTACAGGGAACAACTGCTGTTCCCTCTAAGGAACAACAATTTTCATATATTTTGCTTTGTTGTTCCCTACAGGGAACAGTTGTTGTTCCCCATAAGGAAAATCAAATTTTGTGTGAATTTTGCTTTGATGTTTCCTACAGGGAACAAATGCTAGTCCCTATAAGGAACAACATCTTTTGTGTGAATTTTTATTTGCTGTTCCCAACAGGGAACAACTCTTATTCCCTCTAAGGAACAACAATTTTTGTGTGTATTTCTCTTTGTTGTTCCTTATAGAAACAACAATTTTTCATGTGAATTTTTTTTTGCTATTCCCTATAGGGAACAGTTGTTCTTCCCTCTATGGAATAGAAAAAATCTTTCAGTATAGGTTGGTTCATTTGGTATGAGGGTTCCCGTATCATATTTTCTAAGTTGTGATTTCTCGGGTGCCTTTTGGATGTTCGAGCAGCTCGTTTGTCATTTTCTCCCATGTGCATCCATGCAGTCAGGCACGCCATGTCGCGTCATGTGAGGGCGCCTAACTAATCGTGTTCGAGTCAGGTCGTTTGGTTCGAGGGCGCCCGTATCAGATTTGCTAAGTTTTGATTGTCTAGGTGCCTTGTGCACGTTCGGGCAGCCCGTTTGTTGTTTGATCCCATGTGTGTCCGTTCTGGCGGGTGCACTGTGTCGCACTAGGTGAGGGCCCCTGGCCAAGCGCATTCAGGTCGGGTCATTTGGTCTGAGGGTGCCATTGTGCCTTTGTTCGGTTGGGTGCGCCATGTGAGGGTGCCCACCAAAACATGTTTAGGTCGGGATGGGTCAATTCGTTTGAGGGTGGCCGTATCAAATTTGGTAAGTTGTGATCGCACAGGTGCCTTTTGCACGTTTGTGCGGCCTATTTTTGATTTTCTCCCTTATGCCTCGTTCGGTTGTGCGTGGCGCTGTGTGAGGGCCCCCGCCCAAGCACGTTCGGGTTGGGTCGTTTCGTTTGAGGGTGGCCATATCAAACTTGCTAAGTTGTGACCGCACGGGTGCCTTCTGCACATTTGTGCGACCCGTTTGTCATTTTTTCCCTTGTCCCTTTGTCCAGTTCAGCACGTCATGTCGTTTCATTTGAGGGAGCCCGCCCAAACCCATTCGGGTCGGGTCATTCCGACTGAGTGTGCTCGCTCAAATGCGTTCAGGTGAGGCCCCCTAAGCCCCCAATCCCTAATCCCTTAACTAATAACTCATTATTCAACCCCTAACCCCTAAATGCACCTAAATTTCCTAACCCTGTCTAACCCCCAATCCCCTAAGCCCTTCTCTCATATGATACCTGAGCCTAATTTTCCTTTCTCTTCCCTTCTAATTCCATCATAATGTCATAGTGATGCCAACCAAATTCTTTGGAAAGCCTTCCTATCATAAAATACTTGTGACCTGGATGAAGCCTCAACACTTTCAGAGCATCTGGAATGACCATTCTCTTCTTCCGGTCATATGGTGGGGGAACCCCTTCAAAATCCCTTAGCCTAGAAAGTGTTGCAGCACCATGCTTGGTTTTGTGTGGAATCATTCCTCTAATTGTTTAGTAGTCAAATCCTTCTCTTACATAATAAAAACAATATGCAAAAACTATAGTTATAGCTTACATACCATTTCTTGGGCCAACATTATATAACTCCACTTCACTAGGATGAACATTAACTAAGGCTTCACGTATGCATCCACCAAATATGTCACATCAATGTAGTCCCTAATACATGTACCTTCAAGAGTATTGTGACTCCACAGGTGCCCTGTGCACGTTCATGCGGCCCGTTTGCTGGTTTCTCCCTTGTGCGTTCATTCAATCGTGCATGCCATGTCACGCCGTGTGAAGGCGCCCACCCAAATGCGTTTGGGTCGGGTCATTTTGTTTGAGGGTGGCCGTATCAAAGTTAATAAGTTAATGTGACCATAGGGGTGCCTTGTGCATGTTTATGAGGCTCGTTTTCCATTTTCTCCCTTGTGCCTTCATTCGGTCGGGCACACTATGTGAGGGAAACTGTATCAAATTTGCTCAGTTGTGATTTCACGGGTGCCTTATGCATGTTCATGCGGCCCATTTTCTGTTTGCTCCCTTGTGCCTTCGTTCAGTCGGACACTCTACATCATTTCGTTTGAGGGTTCCCGTACAAAACCATTCGGGTCGGGTCGTTTTGATTGAGCGCACCTGCCCAAACGCGTTCGGGTCATGTCGTTTCAGTTGAGGGCGCCCGCCCAAACGGCTTTGGGTCGGTTCGTTGAGGCTCAGGGCACCCGTATCAAATTTGATAAGTTGTGACTGCATGGGTGCCCTATGTACATTCATGCGGCCCATTTGCAGGTTGCTCCCTTGTGCCTTTGTTTGGTCGTGCGCACCATGTCAAGCCATGTGAGGGCACCCACCCAAATGCCTTAGGGTTGGGTTCTTTCATATGAGGGCAGCCGTATCAAATTTTCTAAGTTGTGACCGTAGGGATGCCTTGTGCACATTCATGTGGCTGCTTTTCCATTTTCCTCCTTGTGCCTTAGTTCGGTCGGGTGCGCCATGCAGTGAGGGCGCCCACCCAAATGTGTTTCGGTTAAGTCAGGTTGCTTTGTTTGAGGGCACCCGCCCAATCTCGTTCGGGTCGGGTTGTTTCAGTTGAGTGCATCCACCCAAATGCATTCGGTTTAGGACCCTTAAGCCCCCAATCCCTCATCCCTTAACTGCTAACTCATTATTCGACCCCTAACCCCTAAATGCCCCTAAATCCCATAACTCGGTCTAACCCCCAATCCCCTAACCCGGCCTAACCCCCAATCCCCTAAGCCTTTCTCTCATATGATACCTAAGACTTTTCCTTCATCTTCCCTTAAAATTCTATAATAGTGTCATAGTGATGCCAACCAAATTCTTTGGAAAGCCTTCCTAACAAACAATACTTGTGACCTGGCTGAGGCCTCAACACTTTCAGAGCATCTGGAATGACCATTCTCTTCTTCTGTTCATATTGTGGGGGAACCCCTTCAAAATCCCTTAGCCTAGAAAGTTCTATAGCACCATGCTTCGTTTTGTGTGGAATCATTCCTCTAATTGTTTAGTAGTCAGATCCTTCTCTTAGTACTTTATTGTCATTTGCCCATACCTAACCAATGAGAGCAGAAGAACACCTATTTCTATAAAAGCACCTATAACTTCTCTTACTTTATTGTCATTTTCGCATAACTAACCAATGAGAACACAATAACACCTATTTATATAAAAGCACCTATAATAATTTTGTGGGTTTCACTAATATCCCTTTAGTTAGTGTGTCCACAGTCCTAGCCTAGATCCTAAAGTGATTCCCGTACAATGATAATACTAGGTGCATTTGTTCTTAAAAAACTATGCATGGATATATGTCCTATTTATGGCCAAGTTCCACCAAAATGGTTCCCCCTACCTACCTAGTAACTACATTACATTTATTTCATGACAAGACTACCCTACAACCCACCAAATTTCTATCATATCCTTGATGTCAACAACAATTTGTTGTTCAAGATATAGCTAAGTTGGAACAAACTTGGCTCTACAGCTTAGGATATTTTTCCACCTCTAATGTTTATAAACCAATATATATATAATTTATAAAGCATGTGGGAGCCATTTAAGTATCACCTTTCCTATATTGACTCCATCTTAAAAATCATGGAAAATGTCCATAGATGAGTTATCCTTACTAAACCAAAAATCTCATTGAAAATAATCATTCATACCATAAAATTACAACTTCCCTTTTCACCACATAAAACTTATTTTTAAGTTACAATAATTCATGTTTAATATCACATAATTAGATTAAAAAATCAACCAAAATCCCTAGTTTATGAAATAAAAATTCAACAATTTTATATAATTAATAATTTAAATAAATGTCCTAGATATAACCTCATTAATAATTGTTTATAATCAACAATACCACTTATTTATTGAAACCCCTTATTAACCCCAAGAAAAGTCTCACACATTTTATTTAATGGAATTTGAGCAGCCTTAAAAAACACACGTATTTCATTTCAAAATATCAAAAAATTTCAAATATAAAAAGTTTTAATTTCCATCGTTCATTTCCCTCGTCAAAATGTCTAAAATTTTCAAATATCAAAAGTTTTAATTTCCCTAGTTCATTTCCCTCCGATTGCATGGTTTGTCTAGGGAAGGAGGGAGGATGCGGCCATACTGTCACCGGTTTTGAGGAAGGATGCAGCCATACTATTGCAGGTTTGGAGGAAGGATGCAGCCATATTGTTGCAGGTTTAGAGGAAGGATGCAGTAAGTTAAGTTTCTATGTTTATCCAGTGATAATGCAATGCCCTTTAGGTTTCTTTGGTTATTTGTTTGCCCATTTGATTATGGTTCATTTCATTAGCTATGACAATTTTTGGTTGGCTTCTGTGGCAATGGCTATTTGGTTTCTATACATTTTGGTTTGCTGATATGCCCATTTGGTTATTTTGTCTATGTTATTATAAGAATTTCTTGTTTGAATCCACGAAAATGGTTGTTTGGTTTCTCTTTATTTTAGTTTGCTGATATGACCATTTCTGAATCGCGAACTCATCAACCCTTTCTGTCAAACTGATAACCCTACATAAAAAACTGATAACCCTTTATGCCCATGCTGGTCTTCAATCACAGGTACCAAGCTATGCACGCCATCTTTATACCTGAGATAAAAAAACCACGACCCATGACGCAAAACCATGTCTATCACATAAACAGCCATGGCACCATCTTCTGCAACCCACAAACAGGATTCTCAGATCGAGTGTAGGATGAAGGTCGCATGTTCAATTTCGTTGCAGGGCCAGTGACTCTGCCCAAAAATGTTATAAAAAAAGCTCAGGCAAACTTTAATGAGAATATATGATATAACCCATGCTATAAGCTCACAAATGTTTGGGTTTCTTCTTTCATATTTTTTTTCCGAGTTTCCTTAAGTTTGTGCTTCAAGTGGAAAATGATCAATAACCCATGCAATCAGTTATTAAGCCTCTGGTTTAATAAGACATGTACTCAGTTATTAAAAATTTGTTCTAAATTTGTAAAAAACATTACAATTGAGAAACCCCCTATTATCCCTTCATTCCGTTATTTAAATGTTAAAGGCTCAGGTTTTCTTTTCAACAATTATCTATTACTGTTTATATACTTTTTGTTTTTGTTTTTTTTTTAATTTTATTTTATTAAATATGATTTCCTTTTTTTGGGTTAACAGTGATTACGAATAGCTTCTTCAATTTTATGAGCTTCCTTTGCATCAAAAGCTTTACATGTTAGGTGGGAACGGAGGTGTCAATTTTATGTAAATATCGAAATCCAGTCACTCCGATACTAGGATGGAGGTAGACGGGTAAGTAAGATTTTACAAGGGTTTTGTCATTATGGTTCTCTAAAATCTTCGACCAAATGTGATGCAGCCCAAGCCTGTAAAAACCCACATTCTCCATGCATAAAATGCATGGACATTATTTTCCCAAAATAACCCTCAATTGGGACAACTCTAAATGCAGAAGCTATCTCATTTATTCAAAATAATGGTTACTGTCCACTTTGACAGTTACCTAGAAATTTAGTTTTAGAACCCAAATAAAAGAGTTATTAAATTTGGGACGAAATTCCTTACTCATGCATTATGGTTAGAAACCCCAATATCAATCATGAACCATACCCGTTTATGATTTCAATTCTAAGGCTTTAAACAAACCCAAATAAACCATACAATTTCTCATGTCCCCAAATTTGTTTCACCCACATATCATAACATTATTCAAACATGAACTTTGGTTTAAAAACTTGAAAGTGTCAATAGCCAAACTTCGAGACCCGCCTTATTACTCACATCCTTGCAGAATTCCATTTAACCCAAAATTTATATTATAAATTTAACACAACACTTATAATGTATCGATTCCGCCTATAACATATGCTGAGGCTCATTTATATGTTAAATCATATGTGGCCTACTTTCATTTGAATGTACCTATTCATCCAACGGATGATACATCATCGCGCTCCAACTCTATAATCCGAAAATAATCGCATGCTAAACTTCCATTTATTTTAACATACCTCTTCCATTGTCGGGTCCACACCTCCGTTAACCACCATGCAACTTTCACGTGCGAATTCCATCAGATCTCAACTGCAATCATCGAATGGCTATTGCGTTCATTTTAACCCCGAATTTTATTTCGCCAAAGAAATGCGGAATAGGTTCTATTAGAAATACTCCGTTGCGATGTGTCACTCATTGACCACTATCGCATTCAATCAAGCAAAAACCACTTACCATCCATATTCTATGTGAAACCTACTCACTGGTTTTAGAAAATTCTTTCACTATTCCAGTTCATGATTCCACTTTATTCATGGTTCCTCATTCTATTAATTCACAGTTCCACTTCTCTTCATTGTGGTCCTCTACATACTTAATGAAGCACTCAGTTCATCGACTCATGGTTCCATGGCAGAATATATATCCCTGGAAGCCATACACAAATCAACTCCAATTGAACTCTGTGAAATGGAAATTGATTCCAATTCAACTTCCGACAATTTCAATTGGGACCTTATTCTTCATCGACCACCTCTCATTTAGAAGTTGTGTGAAACCCTTTGGGGTTTCCAAAAATAATCCTCTGTTCCTTTTCATTCCGATCTCGATCTACGTTCACTGCCCGATCAAATGTGCTTTTGATGCATGTATCCAAATGCCGAATTGGAAACACTCATTTCCTTTACTGTGTCATAGATCCTCCCAGTGATCGATGACTGTAACTTCACCCAATTTCCTCAATTGTATATATACATACCCTTATGCATTTAGTTCAAATCACAACCTTAAGCCTGTCTCGAAAATTTCATCAGACTTTTCCATTGTATGCAGAACCATCATTTAAATCCTACACATACATGTACTATGCAAAACCTTAATTCATACTATGAAATTATGAATTCATTTTCCTACACACAATCACACACTTAAGATCGAATTTTCTCCATATAGATACAATCAAACAATTACAAATAATTCCTCTCTGGCCTGATATTCTTCTCAATGGCCCATTCAGTCAAATTTTCCTGAAGGCTTACAACAAACCCTTTATTTGTCCAAAACCTAAATCTCTGCTACTAATTGTTTTCTTCCTTTAAGGCTTTACAATTTATACAATTGATCATGAACCAATTTAGGTTCAGATCCCCTATTATCTCAACAAAATACTCAAAATCCTCAAGTCCTAAAATATATCCTTTATCCCTAAGCATCCTCTTTAATCCCATAAAATCATGAAACTGATTCTAACTTAAGATTTACATTCAGTTCCCAAGTCTCTCAATCCCTATAAATCTCAACTATCCTACTTCCCTCATGTTCTCCAATCATTCGGGAACAATTACAAATTTCTCTTAGTATCTATTCTAAATGTCACTCAAAAACATTAATAATTACATAAAAAACCAATATTCTTTTGAAAACAAAAGACCCCCATGTTTATTAAAATACAAATTATTTTCTAAACCTAATGCCCCTGCATCAAAATGGGTTCTATAATCGGTTACTGGGTAGCGAATATGTTAAGGGAGATTAGCCTGTTTTATGGTTTTGTTTGAAGACTGCATGCAGTCTGTGGGAAATATGTTATATAGGATATATGGAAAGTGTTTAATTTTGTAGAGTTTTGTGATTTCAAGCACACTAAGGAGTTTTTTAAACTCTCATTAGGTGTGGGAAGATGTAAAGTAAGTCATTTTATGGAATCTACTTATTTGATTTTTAGGTTTTGTTTCATTTTATGCACTGGAAGGAGTTTGTGAAACTTTAATTAGGTTTTAATATTGAAGTGAACATTGTCAATGTTTATTATTCAGTGTGGTTCAAGTGAACTTTGTACTCATCATGAGGGTATTACCCAAGAGGAAGATAAATATATAAAGATAATTTTGAATAAATAGAAAAGGGGGAAATGGATAGGGAAAAGAGAATAATCCAAGAAGATGATAGATATATAAAGAGAATTTTGAATAAATAGAAAAGGGGTAAATGGATATCCTAGTAATGTCTTTGGGAAAAGAGAAGAATCCAAGAAAATTAAGATTGAAAAAAATATGTAAGAAAAAGAACATAAGAATAGACAAAAAACATTGTTGTGGCTCTAATACGATTTATGATGTATTTTTGTAATAAAATAGTTTGGTTCTCCAATCATAGCATGCTTGTTTGAAAATAGGTCTTCTCTAAATGCTTTGATGGATTTTACTGCTAAGGAAAAGATAGAGACAAAAGAATGGGTTGCAAATCTGGGTAATGCTACGGAATATGTCAATCAAGTGATTTCTTGTCTCCATAAATGATTATTTCTTTCTTTCAAGGTGTTCATGTTTTTTTTATTTTTTTGTTTTTGTTCAGATGTTATATCATGCTGAAAACAGGGATTGGATCTGTGCAACAAGATGAATTGTGTCAAGATGACATGTTTAGCCTTGATGAATTATTAGTTGTTGAAGACCAGCCAGAGCAAGTGCTAGTAGAAACCACTATATGCATTGTAAGTGTAGCTTCTATCTCAAAGCAGTGCTATGATATGGCTCTAGAATGTAGAAAAGGTTAAGTGACTTATCTTAGTTGAAATGACTTAACAAGGTCTACATGATGCTTGTCTATAGGTGAGAATTACAAACACTGTGCTATCTCATGATTCTAGAGCTGTTGTAGTGATGAAAAATTGCCATTCATTAGTGGATTCAGAAGTAAAATCTCATGTTCCCAGTTTACAGTCCCAACCTCAAGAAGAGTTTATAAAAAACACCACAGTTGTACAGTCAACACCTGTTAGTACAGAGATTGAGGATACAGGGACAACCAAGGAATTGGAAAATAAACATACTGCTAAGGTATTGACAGAGGATTTTTTAACAGTTAAAATTAGAAAGAAAATGATATTGATCAGCTAGAAAAATAAGTTTGCGTGGAGATAGATGTTTCAAATGAGGTATTTTTATTTTGGTTTGGTTGTGCATGCTTTAAATAATAGTTTGGAAAGATTAGAGGAAAAAAATTCAATTAATTATGCAAATGTAACTGGGCATATTGTTCAGAGTGGTGAACATTGTACCAAGCATGCTAACAATGTAGTTGATGTGCAGATTGATGCCAGGAATGTAACTCAAGCTAAAGATGCATTTCATATTGGCGCTAGTGACAAAGGTCAAAAGGGGTCTCTATAGTTAAATCTACTTATTCTAGATAATTCTCAAAATGTAGAAGATGTATCCACAACGAACACTATATTTCGTGCTTCAGCCAATCTCTTACGGTCATACCGATATCGGAGGGGATTGTGAAGATGAAGGTATCTGTGGTAACTCAAAGTGGAAGAGAAATTATCAAGGATGGCATCGATCTGAGTGATAATGCCACTGTGGATGATCTGAAAGCCTCGATTTAACAAAGGATCAAGAAATATTATCCTGCTCGACAGCGACTTACTCTACCACAATTTGGAAAAGGGAAACCAGTTGTTCTGGAAAGACGCAAGAGGCTCAAATATTATTTTGAAAAAGATGAGGGAAATTTAGCGGTAGTGTTCAAGGATATAGGGCCACAGGTGGCTTACTACACTCTTTTTTTCTGGGAATATGTTGGCCCTCTGTTCATTTATCCCATATTCTATTACTTCCCTGTCTACATGTACTTTGGATATCCTGCAGAAAGAGTTATACACCCAGTTCATACATATGCAATGTACTATTGGTGCCTTCACTATGCCAAACACATTTTAGAGACCTTTTTCATTCACAGGTTCAGCCATGCAACTTCGCCACTCGCTTATGTGTTTAGAAACTCCTGTTACTACTGGACCTCTGGTGCAGCCATATATTATTTTGTCAACCATCCCCTCTACACCCCTGTGAGTGAGAAGCAAATGAAGATTGGGTTTGGGCTGCGGATTGTATGTCAGGTAGCAAACTTTTGCTGCCATATTTTGTTGAGAAATCTCAGGGCCCTGGAGGTAAAGAAGGATATCAAATTCCAAGTGGATTCCTGTTTAATATAGTCACATGTGCTAACTACACCATTGAGATATATCAATGGTTGGGGTTCAATATCACGACACAGACAGTTGCTGGCTACACCTTTCTGGCTATGTCAACCTATTTTATGACTAACTGGGCTCTTGCCAAGCACCACCGTTTGAAGATGTTGTTTGATGGCAAAGATGGCAGACCCAAATATCCAAGGCGATGGATGATATTACCTCCTTTCCTACCAAAAGGATGCTTATTAATTCTGGGGACACTTTAGTTGATTTCTAAATTGAATTGTCAACAAAACTTGGGCACTTTTCTAGTTCTCCAATGTCTAAAATTTTGGTTGCTTTAGCATGATGGGATGTTGTAATTGACTGTTTTGTTGTTGTAATTTATTTAATTGTGATTGATTAAGAAGCTAGTAAGAGATAATTTCTCACCTGGGTATGTTCCAGGTATTTTAAATGGAGTATTTTTAATTACTATTTTTTCAGAAAAAACAACACAAGAAGATAAACCACATCTGATTCAGCCTGAAACTAAAAAAATAAAGTCTTATGTGGAGCATAAGTGTTCTAAAACAACAGAAATGAAATAAGAGGAAGAAGTCTCTAATAAAAAAGAGCCTGGATTTGAAGCTTTGACAGGAATGCAGGATTGCCAAAAGCCACCAGGAACGAAAGAAACATGTGATATCAATACAGGTGACGCAGATCAAAAGGAGCTTGCTTGTTTATTGTTCGAGATCAATATTGTCTTCATCTTTCTTAAAAATGTCTACCTGATTTAGGCCCAAATAACTTACTGGTTTGATATAAGAATTTCTAATCCAGAAGCTAAAAATTAGCCAAGTTGAATGGATTATTTGCTAGACACGATAGTTAGTATAAAAATGATATGCTTGTAAGTTGTATCATATACCAAAGACTACCAAATTTCTATCTACTTGTAAAATCATTCATTTTTCATCAAAACTAACCATATTCTAAGGGGGAATTAGAAAAATCAAGAACACTACAAATTAAAAACCATTAAATACGACATTATTTTTTTTTATTAAATATTTTCTTTCCGTCGGAATATCGACGCCTCCAACTTCGGAACAATGATAGAGTGTCCAACCTTCGATCCTGCGACGAACACCTCCGAACCATTAGTCTTGCAACGAAAACCTCCGAAGCGTCAGTCTTGCGATAAAATATCTACAACCGTCGGTCTTGTGACGAACACCTCCGAACCGTCGGTCTTGCGATGAACACCTCTGACATTAGTTAAACCGTAGGTCTCGTAATGAACACCTCCAAACCATCGGTCTTGCGATAAAAACGACTGACAGTTTAACTAATGTCAGAATAGTGATGCTTTAACTAATCGTCGGAAGACCGATGCTTTAAATGCCGAAAGGTATAACGTCAGAATTTCGACATTTTTTTTCCGTCGGAAGAGTGATGTTATGGATAACGTCGGAAGAGAAATGACGGCCTGGAAATGTTGCTCTTTCGACACTTGATTGAAGTGTCAAAATTGTGACATAATGACTAACCACGTTTTTCCTGGCCTCAAGTTGTCGCTCTTACGACGCCTATGTGTCAGAATAACGACGAAGTGGCTGTCAGAAATTGGGCGAAAATATACTAGTGTATGGTCGTTGCTTCTTTGGAATAGATCTGTCAAAGCCTTCCACATAGCATATGGTGTGGCTTTCACATGGAGGCTTGATACAGTGTGGTCTAGTACTATCTCCAACATGATCCTCCTCGACTTTTCCATTTTCTTTTGCCATGCACCAATATTGGCAGCATCTACAGCATCTGGCTTAGGAACATATTTTTCAATGAATTCCTTCAAGACATTGTCTTCGAGTATCGTCTCCATTTTGTCCTTCCAATAAATGTAGTTTGAGAATCCCTCGAGTGCATACTCTAATTTCAAGTCATTGAAAGCCATTTCGATCTTGAGTCAGCTATAGCACCAAGAAGCTCTTTCTGCAAAATCGAATTCTATCCACCAAGAAAACTCCACTTCTGCAATTTCCTATGCTCTAGTACCATGTAGAAATTATACAATGTGCATGTATATCTTGGATTCACCTGATCTAAAAATATGCTAAATTTAAATACTAAATCGCTTCTACAAATATTTTCGAAATTGAAAACACAATCACCAATTACAATATCATGAAGAGAGATCAATCACACACAACACAGATAATTTGTCGTGGAAATCTTATAACTAAAAACCCCAATTATCTTCTATTGTATATTATATCATGGATCATGAAACAAATACATACAAAACTACAATCACAAGAGATCTCATTACATCAGCTAGTTATCTCACAATGTCATACAAAAATTGGAAAATTACTTGCTCAATTTATTGTCTACAGACAACCTGCCTCCACTGTGCAATCCCTGCTGATAGAAATCTCTAAATGAATACAATATTTCCTGCCTTGATTGTACAATCCTCATGGGGATATCCAACATGTGTGTGGTTTCATGTGTGCAACTGGATAATGTCACAACTGATAGTCAACTTCCCTTTCACCTAGAGCTCAAATGGGTCTCCACTAGATCTAACATGCCTATTGTTAATAATAGTAAATCTTCAGTTGCATGTGAGACCACTGATTATGAATTAATTAATAATTAATTCACTTGATCTCTCACTAGTGTACCTTCATTTACAACTAGCACAACTAAGTTTAACTCACTTAACTAAGTTAGACTACTTTAAAACTTGCACAAGTACACTTCCAAAGCTTTTATAACTCGAATCACTCAGTTACAACTCAAGTCAACCTGCATGTCCCACCAACCAACCACTCAACTTGAAATTCACTTAGCTAACTAATTTTCCACTTCATTGAACTATTTCCAAGTGCTAATTGAGAATAGATTATAGTTTATTCTCCATCTAAATTAAGGGATAATAATGCTAGACATGCATCTCTAAATAGATTATGCACATACGTCTATAAATAGACATACGCCTAAAAATAGCCTAAGGCCCCATCCTAGTGTAGGTGCATAATTTTCACTAGGATCTTATTTTTGAATCTCAATAGTCGCAGCTGTAATAGATGGTATAGTCTGGGATGTTTTCTCTGCCATGGTGAAATAGCCCAGCAAATAGTCGAATGAATCAATGGGCACTTGAGAGTGAAAAGAATAAAAAAAATTAGAGTAGGCAAAATGAGGAAAAGACTGATATAAATGAAGCCCTAACCCAAAATGATTGTGATTTGAAGGGGTTGTCTCTTCCTACAATTATTCCTCTATAGAAATAAAAATAGGTGGAATCACTTCACCGCTGGCCTGAGATAAATTTCAGGTGGTAAAATATGTGGTAAAGAGGAAGACTCAATGGTTACAAATGGTTGAGGATCTAACGGTTGCACTACAAAAAATTCTTTTTGTTTGACTTCAGGATCAACTTCTCAATCGAATTCCAATTGAACAAGCTTGGGCTCTAGATTTACCGTTTCACTGGATTGAATTCCAGTGTCCTTAGGTAACTGTGAGGGTTCCTTCTCGGCAGTAGTAGATAAACCGGGGTCAGTCGAAATGACTCGAGACTCGGTACTGAAAGGATCAGATGTCTCTGGCATATTAGACGATGTAGCACCAAGAGTTCCAGAGGTATCAAACTTGGTAGGACGAGGGTGCCTTCGTCTACTAGGTGTAGCTTCTAGTGGTAACAAAGGTTTATTCTATGTTCTACACAAACGATGGTGAAGGGGTTTATATTCTTCCACAAGTTATCATTTATTTTATACAAAAAAAAATAAAAAAAAATAGGGTTATGCTAGGCAAAATGTTTACCAATAAACCATGAACTGCAATATACTCACCCAGTAAACCAAGGACTTATGTACATACAAGAAATCTCCCCGAATGTTGTGTTCGCTATATCACAGGTACAAGGTATCTGACTCGGTTAAATATGGATGGTAAGAAATGTAAAGTTGTCCTCCCAAATATAAGCGAAGGTACGTGTAGTCCCAATCCGTATTAGCATTGTCTAATGCGAAACCGCATAGTGAGAGCATCCACTTATAATTTTCATACTAAAACACTGCTTGATATACCCAAAAGTACATGGACGAGCTCTGATATACTTATGTAGGTGGAATGAGGTATCACACTCAGAATGTATCACAGAAAATTAATGACAACTTCTATGTTTAATGACACTAGAACACGTCTCCTAGCCTAGACCTCTAAATTTTATCGTTAATGTTATAATGCTTCCTTAGATAAATTCAGATAAATTTTATATTTATATTTATTATTAGTTTGTCTTTCAGGTTCACCATGACATGTATTGAACATTCCTAGAATGAAATTACAATGATAAGCATTTGTTTCAAATTGATTTTCGACAATGAAAAACTAGCTACAGGGGATGGAGAAATCATATTGTATGCAATCAACAATGAGCACATCTGAATGAAATTTCCCTAAAATCTTCCTAAATAGCACTCACAATCCCTATATGCAAATGCATGTTTTTCTTTTCAATTCCTTTTAAGTTTAGATGAATGAAAAATAAACTAAAGCACAAAAAATCACTCAAAAATTTCAAGAGAAACGAACACTGAAACAATGTTTCCTCTTTTCAAAAATAATGAATTGAAAAAAATTGAAATTTAACATTGGAAATATTTGACAATGAAAAAGAAAACATAAATAAACATTGATCAAACAAGTCCAAAGTGAGGAAAAAAGAGTAGAGGAAAATTGGTCTCTAGAGGCAATCAATCACTCAAAAATTCAGCAAGAAAACACTGACATGAATTAGAAAAAGAAAAAATAGATATATTTTGGTTGGGAATAAGGGCAACACACCCCTGAGTGGGAGACAGTGCATTGTAGAGCACTGTCCCTAAGTCAATAGTGCTATGCAAAGCGTTGTGTCAAGACCAATAATATGTTGGTGCTAGAGGACTCTTTGAAGAAGCAATAAAGCACACAACTTTTTCTAAGACCCATTCAAATGACTGAAAATAGGTAGGTAAAGTCTACTAGATGTTGATGTAAAAGGAAAAACCACCACGAATGATCCGTCGGTCCCTAGTATGGTGGCTAATTCTTTTTACAGAAATACAAACCTATGGACAAGTATGCTTTCCCTAAGTTTGGTGGTTCACTTAGAACAACAAAAATAAATGTATATGACCGTTTCCTTAAAATGAATAGATAAAGTGAGAGTAACTTACTTGTAATCTTTTTTCTTTCCTTCTCCTCCCTTTGTTTCTTTCGTCACTCTAAATCCAACTTAACTGGCTTGATTGATACCTGCCATGGAAAACATAAGACATAAAACAATATAAAGGCAATACGATCTACTCAAGTTAAACAAATTGAATTGATTAAATTCATAACTACGCATATAACATCATTGACACGTGCATTAGGAAAGGAACAACTGTCTTTGTTAAGAAGTAGAAGGAAGAGTACAACTAGTTGATTGATTCATTGTCACTCATCCACCTAGAGTCCCATCCTCATCACATCCAGCATCGACAATCCAACACCATCACAGTACATGCACAATACCTTCAAGAGTTGTGATCTCACCAACATAACTCTACTTAACACAGATTCTTACTCTATTATGTAGTATGTTCAATGCTTTATTTATAAGTAGATAAAGGTAGTTTGAAATAAATGAATCATTGAATGACTTTCCTAAAAATCGATGAAGAGGTTTCCTTGTTCATGGGAATAGGAGGATAATAGTTTTAATGAATTCATGGGTTCTAAGTTGGAGGCTATCAGATGAGGTGAAAGCTGGAAAAACTTCTAGAAGTCACTAGATTTTGGGAAGATTCCTGGAATCCAATGATCAATTCTCTCCCAGTCAACCAACGTACTCTAAAGTGGGCCTATATCCTCTGCAACGCAGCCTTGCATGGGAGTAGATGCCCTACAAAGAAGTTACAATTCATGTCTAAGGGTGCGTTGATGGCACAATGGGGCACTTCAACTGGCATCTAAGAAGTGAAACTTTCATGAAGGAAAACCACCTATGGAGTGACTTGTTTAAGGCATATACCAACTAATTTAAAGTATGATAGACCCTGATACATATTGATCTATTTTTTGGGATGATGCCCAAATTGATGAGATACTAATTTGTGTTTGATAATATTAAATTTTTCCATATAAATATTTTTTATGATAGTGATTGTTAATGTAAATGAATTCGACCCTTTAATTATTAATTAATATTTCTTATTACATTAAAATTTTTATTATACAATGTTTATATTTTATGGTTTTTCCTAGTCATTATCGTGGTCGTTTATCAAGGAAAATAGTCCAATGACGAAAAGGGAAACTAACTAGTTTCCAAACCATCAAAATACTCATAAATTTAAGTTCAGTTCTAGATAGTATACTTCTAAAAATCTATCTAAAACTAGAAGTAAAATTTCTACATATCATCTATAATTTATAGTTGGTCATGCATCTAATTATAGAAATAGAAGAAATTTTTGAAACCAAAACATAACCGAAGAGATATGTATGTTCATGATTTATCAAAGGATGTTACTAAGACCAAGCCCTATGCATACTAAGCCATATGCACTTGGGCCTCTTGGAGGTTTCATACTATGCTAAACGTGAGATTCTATATGTGCCAAGAGGGCATTGAGGCTGACCAAGAAGGAGCACGAGTCGCATTGGACTTTTTAGATTTCATCCAGGCATGTAATGATCTCATTGCAATCCTAGTATTTTTCTTTGAGCACCCAACCTAAGAGACCCTTCATTTTCAAATGAAGAATCATGGAATTACTATATTAACTGTCACTTCTTTGTGTTTCCAGAAAGCAACTTCAACTTGAATTTCAAAGTAGGAGTAATCCTAGAAATTCATTGGTGGTTAAAGCTTCCAATTTTTGGATTTCTTCTTGAATTTTAGGTGGAGTAGTAGAATGAAAAAAAACTGTTGTAGTTTGGGCTTGATTCTTAGCACGAAGCCTACTCCAGGGGACACTACCTCCTAACCCCTCACGAGAATGAACTCTCTAGCGAGGAATAATTCTTAGGAGTATAAATGGCACACCATTGGTAAAACCCCAGAGGAGGTGTGAAATAATGAACTAGGCTAAACTAATCCAAGACAAATTTGGGATGATATTTAAGCATTGCACCTAGGTTTTATAGGGGATAGAGTAAGATAGAATAAATGGAGGGGGAAGTTCTAGGGGTTAGCTTTGGGTGGATAATGAAGGCCAAGTTAACTATAACAACCCAAGATTTTTCAATGCCATCAGGACAACCTGCACACCATAAATAGAATTCCACCATTTAGAGAAAATACAGCTGAAAAAAATGTAGAGACTATATGTAGGATAATTTACCCCCACGTTGGTGGTCCACTAGGCTCTCAGGTGTTGTATTTGAAGCTTCCCACTCCTCAAATGACAGAAATTCTAGGATTAGTGTTCATTGCTATAATATTGAAGAATTTTTGAAAGGCGGATGTAGTAGGCTTCCAAGGCAGGTGGATTAGTCCTGCCTTAATAAAGTAGTGAGCCATAAAAGAAAATGTCGTGGTGGAAGTATCCCTCTTGCGATTTGGAGTCACTTCTTATGCAACAAAAAAAATCAAAACAGTAAAAGGGAAGGTAAGAATTCCGAGTACAAGTGGAGTTTTCCATCTTAATGTGATAGAATGTAAAATTTATTGGTATGTTGGAATGCATGGGGTTCAATTTCCATGCCATCCCCCACTCCTTAATGCAAGGTGACAGTTGGGTGACGAGATTCCTGCCACCAGTTTGTTAGCTTATTTTTTGAGAGCTCGATCGAGGATTAAAGGAATTTGACATGATTATAGTATGTGGTTTATGATTGTATCATTGAAACGATGGTTCAAATGAATGGTTTAATATTCATATATGTGTAACCCATAAGAACGAGCTCACTTGGTTTGTACATATAAGCACACTAATCTATAATAAAATTGATGATATTAAACTCAATCATTCCAAAAATTTGATTTCAAAGTCTTTTATATAATTTACAACTCTCAATTATTTAAACTAATCTACCAATTTAATAAAATTAATGTTTATAAATTACATCATTTTATTTTATAATTACTTAAAGCAATTTTTTTTTAAACTAAAAATACAAATATTAAATTAAATTCGTTAAAAAAAATATGTAAATAAATAGTTATAATTATAATAAACTTGTTATACAACTTGAGTGGACCTAATGGTTAAGAGCATGTGTTGGGCCTTGTACACAAATTTAGTGTCGGCTTGGCCGTGACCTTCAAATAAGAATATAAATATGTAATATATACAATCTTTATTTATATTATAGTTGTATACTATTTATTCTTATTACATTAAGAAACTATCATAAATTTGAGATAAACTCTTTTCCATTGTAATAATAATTTGAAAAATGATTTCATGGAAATTAATCTTCTTACAATTCAATTATCACAACATTATATTTAAAACCAGCATAGATCCATCTAAAGCATAGCATGGATTTAATAGGGGCGGAGAGGGATCAATTTTCTTTTATTGCAAACTTATTTTGAAGTGCAAAAAACAATGTGTAATCTTTTACTGTTTAAATTCAAATTTTGAATGTTATAAATATTACAGAACATTTGTATTGGACCATTTTATATTAGTTCATGTTAAAATATTTTAGTCATAATTCACATTGGCTGTTTTTTGTTAATAGATTTTTAATTGTTTATTTATATGGTTATTTAATTTATTTATTTTTTTTAGCTGACATGAGATTTTTTTTTTTTTTTTTTTTTGAGAACATGAAATACTTATATATGTCCCTCATACTGGATTCTAGAATGAGCCTCTTGGCTCAATAATTTGAAAAAAGATTTCAGAGAACTTAATATTTTTAAGATTTCAAATAAATATTAATTTTGTGAAAGTTATGACTTTCAGTTTTGCATTTTAAATTTTGAGTTAATTTTTTTAAACCATTTGAAATAAAAATATTTTAAAATACATGAATGTTTTGAATTTAACAATTACTATTAACAAGTTTGTAAAATTTATGAAGGGATATTTCATCCATTTTTGTTTTTAATAATTTAATAAAAATTCTATTAAGTATTTTATATAAGTCGGTCTTTCCCCTATCTGTTGGGTATGGAGCATGATTATCTTCTTTACTTTGTATCACAACATTGGACCCCTGTACCTTAAAAGGGGCGGCAATGCCACCGAGGTAATCGGCTGAAGTAGAGAGGTCCGGCGCGGCGCTCGGGCCCCACGGCGAGAGACCCGGGCGGCGCCGGCCAAAAACAGATGTAAAATTGCCTTGTAAAAGTATAGTAATTTATAGTCAATCTGGGCCGTTCATTAGGCAAATGATCTGACGGTAGAAGTTATGTTTAGATTAGGGTTTTTTGCCCTAGAAGGCAACCCCCTTGTATATATGAGGGTATTGTATTGCGGCTGTGTATTATGATGTGTATTCTCAGAGCGAGAAACAGAGAGAGCTGTGAGAGAGAACGAGGAGGATATTATAGCGGAGGGATGCTTGTAGGTTTTGTCCTCTTCATTTTTTCTTTGGATAATAGAAAGGAAGGACTGGCTGTTCGGGGTGGATGTAGCCCAAACTGGGTGAACCACGTATATCTGTGTCTCTCTGGTTTTATGTGTTTTGTGTGCTTGTATTTTTCGCATATTTTATGTGTTTCATTGCTCTATAATATTTAATTTTCTAACACTATCGAGAGCCTAGCTATGACTAGGCTTCTATTATACAAGAACAAGCTCAATAGCATAGGAGACCATAGACTTCCTAAGCTGGCTTTAAATTCCAGCCAAAACCACCTAAGCCTTAAACGAGGTTGGTATAAAGATGCCAGGGCCTGGTTAAACCATTTGGAGATCGATGAGAATGTTGCATTGAAAAACATTAATAACATTAAAAAAATTGTTACTTCTAAGTTCAAAGAAAAAATGTGGTGTGAGAAAGATCTAATAGCTAAAATAAAATTAAGATATTATAAGGAGGTCATCAACCCCACCCTAGAAGATCAAAAATATCTCTCTGTTTTAACTAGCTCAAAGAAGAAAACTAATATAGCGAAGATTAGAACAAATTCTCATGAGCTCCATAGTGAAACAGGTCATTGGACAGTTCCTAAAACACCATGGATGGAAAGGATCTACCATCTCTGTGATAACATGAACATCGAGGATGAAAATCACTTCCTCTTAGAGTGCCCCGAGTACAACCACATTAGAGCTCAATTTCATAATCCTTGTTGCAAGACTGACCTCACTAGCCTTTTAAGATGTCAAAATTATAGTGAGCTCAGGAGGCTTCTCTCCAAGCTTTTTGAGGATAGGAAAAAAATCTTAAATCAAACTAAATAACTCTTTTCTTTAGGTCTGATAGACCAAATATTGGTCTGAGTGGACGTTAACCATCATCATCATCATCATAAAAGTGCAATCAATTTCAATTTTGTAAATTTTGTGAAATATATGGATTTCTCTTAAGATACATTACAATTTTGAATTATCTTTTCGCATTAATGTTTTCATAAAATTAAAACATATATTTAGTTTCTTTAATAATTTAATTAAAAATGATTAGGTATTTTCATATTTCACTTGTAAAATTTTAATGATATTAAGTTTAAGTATTTAGGGGTTTTGGCACAACATTATATTAGATATTATTTTTTTGGATTCAATTGAGTTAAAAGTAAAGTGCGTTAAAAGTAAGTCTTTTTGGTATTCAACTGCTTTAAAAGTAACTCATTTATCTATGACCATTTCCATAAGAGGTTTGGGAAAAAGTAAATTGCGTTAAAAGTAAGTATTTTTTAGATACAACTACATTAAAAGTAAGTTATTCATCTATGATCATTTCCATGAGAGGTTTGGGAATCAATTGCTTTAAAAGTAAGTCATTCATCTATGACCATTTCCATGAGAGGTAGTAGTAACTTACTAATTTCTCATGATTTTCGAATAGTCCACTTAGCACCCATTTCATCAGAAGTCATTCATCTATGACCATTTCCATGAGATCTCATGATTTTTGAATAGTCCACTTAGCACCCACTTCATCAAAAGACATTCATCTATGATCATTTCTATGAGAGGTATTCGTAACTGACAAATTTCTCATGATTTTTAAATAGTCCACTTAGAACTCATTGCATTGGGTGATGCTCACAGGGGCGTAGAAGTGGAATTAAAGCTAGTGAAATGAATCACATAGCATCAATCATCACTTCCTCGGATTGCACTCGATAGCTAGGAATTCCCGGAAGGTCACCCATCCTAGATCATCTCTGGCTCAAACACGCTTAGATATGGAGTTTTCCCCACAATCAAGCCCACTTTGCTTGCTACCCCATTTGAAAACCTTAGCAAGTATTGTGCCTCATGAACCATTCAATTATAGTTCCATTCACTCTTTGTATTTAAGTATTGAGGGGTTTTAACAATGCATTATATTAGATATCATTTTTTTGGATTCAATTGCATTAAGTAAGTCATTCATCTATGCCCATTTCCATTAGAGGTAGTCATAACTAACTAATTTCTCATGATTTCTGAATAGTCCATTTAGAAATTATTGCATTTGGTGATGCTCACAAGGGTGAAGAAGTGGGATTTAAGCTAGTGAAATGAATCACATAGTGTCAATAATCACTTCTGAGGCTTACACTCAGCAACTAGGACTCCCTGGGAGGTCACCCATCCCAGATCGCCTCTGGTTCAAGTGTGCTTAAGTGTGGAGTTTTCCCCACAATCAAGCCCACTTAGCTTGCTACCCCATTTGCAAGTGTGGTTTTTTCCCCAAAATCAAGCCCGCTTAGCTTGCTACCCCATTTGGAAAACCTTAGCAAGTGTTGTGCCTCATGAACCACTCAAGTAGAGCTCCCTCCACTCTTTCTGTTTAAGTATTAAGGGGTTTTCACATTGCATTATATTAGATATTATTTTTTGGGATTCAAATATGTTAAGTAAGTCATTCATCTATGACCATTTCCATGAGAGGTAGCCATAAATGACTAATTTCTCGTGATTTTTGAATAGTCCACATAGCACCTATTGCATCGGGTGATGCTCACAGGGGTCAAGAAGTGGGATTGGAGCTAGTGAAATGAAAAACATAGCGTCAAGTATCAATTCTAGGGTTTGCACTCAACAAACAGGACTTCTCGGGAGGTCACCCATCCCAAATCGCCTCTAGACCAAGCACACTTAACTATGGATTTTTCCTCACAATCAAGAAAAAAAAAAACTTAGCAAGTATTGTGCCTCATGAACCATTCAAGTAGAGCTCTCTTCACTTTTTCTATTTAAGTATTGAGGGGTTTCCGTAGTGCATTATATTAGATATCATTTTTGGGATTCAATTGTGTTAATCCATTCATTTATGATCATTTCCATGAGAGGTATTCATAATTGACTAATTTCTCATGATTTTTTAATAGTCCATTTAGCACTCATTGCATATTATATTACATATCATTTTTTGGGATTTAACTACATTAAATCATTCATCTATGACAATTTCCATGGGAGGTAGTCGTAGCTGGCTAATTTATCATGATTTTTGAATAGTCCACTTAGGACTCACTGCATTAGGTGATTCTCACAGAGGTGAAGAATTCACATTGAAACTAGACAAATGAATCACATATCATCAATCATCACTTCTGGGGCTTGCACACGGTAATTGGGACTTCCTGTGAGGTCATCCATATCAAATCGCCTCCAGATCAATTGCGCTTAACTTTGGAGTTTTCCCCACAATCAATCCCACTTAACTTGTTACCCCATTTGAGAAATCTCAGCAAGTATTATGCTTCATGAACCATTCAAGTAGAGCTCCCTTCACTCTTTGTATTTAAGTATCGAGAGGTTTTCGCACTACATTATATTAGATATCATTTTTTCGTAGTGCATTATATTAGATATCATTTCTTCGTAGTGCATTATATTAGATATCATTTTTTGGGATTCAAATATGTTAAATAATTTATTCATCTACGACCATTTCCATGAGAGGTAGTCGTAATTGACTAATTTCTCATGATTTTTGAATAGTCCAATTAGCACTCATTGCATTAGGTGATGCTCACAGGGGTGACGAAGAAGTGAGATTCAAACTAGTGAAATGAATCACATAGCTTCATTCATAACTTCCAAGGCTTGCACCTGGTTGCCAGGACTTCCCCGGAGGTCACCCATTCTAGATCACCTCAGGCTCAAGCACGCTTAATTGTGATTTTTTTCCCACGATCATACCCACTTAACTTACTACCCCATTTGAAAAACCTTAACAAGTATTGTGTCTCATAAATTATTAAGCAAAGTTGAAATAGTTTACTATATTGATTTTTCAAAATTTAATAATATAATTATAGATAAAATTATAATATTTTTTATTTTAAAATTATAAATAAATTTAATATTTAAAAAAAGATTAAAAAATTTAAATTGTACAAATACATATTATATGATATAATTCAAATATATAATTTTAATTTACAACAAATCTCTTTGATATTTCAAATAAAATAGACCATAACTATTATTTCAAATATATTATATACAAATGCATATTATATGATATAATTCAACTAGATAATTTGAAGTTACAACAAATCTCTTGGATATTTCAAGTAAAATAGATCATAACTAACAATTGCACCAGATGTTGCAAAGGAAACGCTCTAAGACATAAAAAATTAGTAAAAAAAATGTTATGCCAAAATTAGTTGAAAAAAAACATGTAAGAGAATAATATATTTTGTGGATATAGGTAAAAAATTAGTATACAAAATGTTGTACCAAAATTTGTTGAAAAAAAACATGTAAGAGAATAAGATGAGGTCTTGTTTCTAAACAAAATTTCCATTGGGATGTAACGAGGGCAATTATCCTCTATGTCCTTGGGATTAGGCTGTGATTAGTTTGGTTGACAAGATGTGATTTCTTTGGGTGCATTGCTAAGATTTTTAGTGGAAAAATCTCTGAGAATTAGTTTAATTGGTCATGCTCCCCTAATGGGAGGTCATTGGGTCAATTCTCCTTGACACCCTTCGAATTATGATATGCGAATAAGCCGGTGGAACATGATCCCTTCAGGTGGATCTACCTAGATATGTCCTATGTTTAGATAGAGAGATCATTTTTCCAAGTTTTGGAAATGATTGTTTTTCATTACCTTGGCATTTAGATTTGGAATTAATAAATTTGGACACATTATTAGCAAACATGCTCCAACCATGTGAACCATAATGCATGGATTGGAAAAGTCAATGAGACAGTAAGACTCATAGAATACAAATCCTTACAATACATTTCCACGTGTATTTTATCCCAAGGTTGTGTATCCCAGACAAACACATAGGATGAAGGTAATTGATATCATCGTAGCCAAAAAAATAGCTTTCTTCAAAGTTCTAATTTCAGAGGGTGGAGACTTTAGAGTATCCCATTCTCTAGGTGATCCTCCAATGTGAGAAGATAACCACTAGAATCCACCAGTATTCTACCATATCTGAATTAATATAATCCTCCCGCTGGATAGGCATGAGAAAATAAAAATAAAAAAATTAGTTGATCATCACTCAGTGAAATATTGCCCCAAGTTAAGGTTCTCATAAAGAAATATTTGTATTTGTATGATTTATTACAATTTTCCATACCAATTGTCGAGCATATATGACTATGTATCATCCTTAAATATTTTGGGCCTCTCATGTCATTTTGTTTATGTTATAGTAAACTTCCATGTACACTCCTTTCATATTCTGGAAGACACTCTATTAAAGACAAGCCTCATCTGATCCTTATACACACAAACAATTTTTAGTCATGTCTGTTCCTGTATGCAAAGGAGCCAAAAATCATTTCTACCACACTATAAAAAATGTTTTTTCAGGTAAAATAAAATTACCACCTCTTAAATGTTGATGTGAAGAGTTTGAGATCCTCCATTGTTGTGAAAGTTTCGTATATATCGCCAAGGACCTCGATGATGCGAGATATTTTGGGAAATTTGAGTGGTAATGTGAAATGTTTAGGATCGTTTTTTATAGAGAGTGAAAGATGTTGAATATCAGTTTTGGAAGTTCTAACAAATTCTCTCAGATCCAATATGGAATCCTAAACCAAAAATTGTGGCATGCATCAATTTAAAAATTGATATATGGCCCAAAGTAAATGTTAATGTTCATGTATTAATATATATTCAGATTCATCCATCTTCAACTCAAACCTTATAATGAGATGTTTAATTTATATTAATATGTAAAATTTATAATAAGGTAAACCAGTATATGGGTAATGTGTAGATATAATGTAAGATTATTTGTAAAATGTATAATAATGTAAACATAGATTTAATGTAAGATTGTTTATAAACAATTTTATAATAAGGTAAACGAGTATGTGGATAAAGTGTAGATGTAATGTAAAATTGTTTCTAAACATTTTTACATGTCAGCTTACTATGTTGAATTTATATTAATATGTAAAATTTATAATAAGATAAACCAGTAAGTGGGTAATGTGTAGATGTAATTCAAGATTGTTTGTAAGCATTTTTACATGTCAGCTTACTATGCAGAATTTATTTTAATATATTGAATTTATATTAATATGTAAAATTTATAATAAGGTAAATGAGTATGTGGGTAATGTGTAGATGTAATGTAAGATTGTTTGTAAACAATTTTACTTGTCAACTTACTATGTTGAATTTATATTAACATGCAAAATTTATAATAAGGTAAACATTCACATGTTAGTTAAAATTAATTTAGAGCCAAATGAGTATGTGGTTAATGTGTAGATGTAATGTAAAATTATTTGTAAACATTTTTACATGTCAGCTTACTAGTTTAAATTTATATTAATATGTAAAATTTATAATAAAGTAAACGAGTAAGTGGGTAATGTCTAGATGTAATTCAAGATTGTTTGTAAACATTTTTACATGTGAGCTTACTATGTTGAATTTATATTAATATGTAAAATTAATAATAAAGTAAACTAGTATGTGGGTAATGTGTAGATGTACTGTAAAATTGTCAGCTTACTATGTTGAATTTATATTAACATGCAAAATTTATAAAAAGATAAACATTTAGATGTATGTTAAAATTAATCTAGAGCCAAATGGAAATGTTGTAGTGTCAGTAAAAATTAAAAAGTAATAAAAATAACTAGCAATTGCACCTAATGTTGCAAAGGAAATGCCGTAAGGAATATGGTAGAATGAGATTAGCTGTAATTATTTTGATATATATATGTCATTGGATATATGTATACACAATATAGGATGTTTGAAATAGACATTGCATTTTCATTGTTGAAAAGAAAGTTATATTATAATGTCATTGGAGATATGTATATAGAATGTATAATGTTTGAAATGGAGATTGCTTTTTAATTGTTGAAAAGAAATATGGCAATTTATTTCTATTACGTGAAATTTGTAGAATGTACAATGTTTGAAATGTAATTTTGAAGAGTTTGCAATTGTAGAAATGTACATTGCATGTTAGTATTTTGCAATGAAATTGTATTTTTTGTAAAAGACTACAAGTATATCATGAAGAGTATGATTGATGCTGAGGTTGGTGAAGAGGCAGGAGATACATTGATGTAGTAAGGAACCTGCAAGGAAATTTATTTTTATTGACAAATTAGAGGAATATATATTTATTTGAAAATGTAGAATAACTTGTTCAAGTTGACTTCAATGAGGTTTTGTGTGAATTCTATTGTAGAGAAATTATAATCATTGAAATTGAAGTTACCTGTAATATATGAATGGAAACGTTCAGTCGTAGATGCAGGTCGATCGATGGCGGACTGAACACCATTGGAGATTTATTCGGAATTGCAGATGCCTATTTCTTGATTGCCATTCTTCTCTTGATTTTTTCAATTTATCTCGTTTGTGTATGTGGATTATACGTTTGATATTGGATTTTATTTTAATTAATAAATCCATCGTTGGTCGAAGTCTGTATAGTGGGACATTTGGATTTCTGACTGGCAGGAATCTTTTCTGTATCTCCTGCAATGAATGAATTGTTGCATCTATTTCTATGATGTAGTTATGTAATTGCGATATGAGGGAGTCCATCTGTTCTGTTTCAAAAAAAAGAAACTGTTAGATGCAAATAGGTAAGCATTATATCAAGAATGTATATTTTAAATCATTTATTAACAATTAGTAAATTAGGTTAATGTTAGTAGGTAGAAATGTTGTGTTTTTAAAAATTTATAGAGTTGATAATATTTGAAAACCTTTTAGAGATGCTATATATGGAATGTAGTGGTTTTGCAGCTATGATATCTTTGATTCGATATGTTCTGTGTGAAAAGATAGAAAATGTTAGAAGCAAATAGTTAAGAAATATAAAACATATGTAATAATGTAAAATATGTATTGATAATGACTGAATTAAGTTTTGGTAATAGGTAGAAATGATATGCTATGAAAGAAATATGGAGCTGATGATATGGAAACATTTTGGAGATGTTAACATATGGAATGGAGTTGTTCGTCTGTAGGAGACATTGAACGGAGACGTTCTTCTGCTTGTTTTCTACGAGCAATATTTTTGTTGTCTTTCAGTTTCATGAAACGGTCGAAACTGAATGCAGGGCAGATTCGGAGATTCTGTAGTGAAGGGACTCTTGAAATTGCTGTAAATGTGAGGCCTTGTCGTTCAGTTTTTCCAATGTCTATCGTTGCTTGTGGCAGAGTCATACCTTGAGATTTATGTATAGTTAAAGCCCAAGCCATTTTGAGTGGAATTTGTGTGCGACCATTTCTTTTTATTGCAGTAATCAGCAAGTGAGTCGGGTTTGTTTCATCCCAAGCAGGGCCGATGTATTTTGGAAATTCAACAACTACAAATGTTGGAAGCTATGGAGGTGAAGTTGCTTCTTTGTAGAAGATGGATATGATTTCCCCGAGGGAACCATTAACAAGCCCTGCTGAAACCCAAAGGTTGGAAGTCAACATTACTTTTTGTCCTTTGCAAAGGTATACAATTCGCTGTAATTGCTCTTCTTCTGAAGAGAATGTAGAGTATGTGTTGTCGTACTCTGCGATTGATCTTGCAACTGGAGTGTTTAAAGATTTGATCATTTGCTTGTTGTGGTCCAATGTTTGAGCGTTTGTTGGAAATAGATGTATAGAATCATGGAAGGACTGTATTTCAGCTGCAGACAAGAAAGAGTCTGTTCTCGTCATAAGGATGTTGTAGTCCTCAATTGTTGGATTTGCATTTCTAATGTTTTGGAGGACGTTTCTGAAAAGAACCTGAGCACTGCTTTGACCTTGTTGATGAAATATTTTGTCCAATGTGATGACTGTTATGAATGTGTTCCACAATGCAGTTCCATGACTTGTCCCTGCATATAGTGGTATGTCTTGGACAGGTGGTAACTGGCCGAGATCACCAACTAATATAATCGAGCAACCGCCGAACGGTAAGTTTCTTTTTAATGGAAATGCCTCACGAAGCCGTTGATCGACCTGGTGAAGAAGCTTAGGTCCAATGAAGCTCATTTCATCGATTAATATGTACCTAATATGCTTAAGCTCTTCTTGAAATTTCGCAAGAGCACTGCCTTGTAATGGTGTAAGATCTTTTATTGGAAGATGGAGAGCAGAATGGATTGTCGATGCTTGTATGTTGAATGCTGCAAAACCTGTAGGGGCTAGGAGCATGATTGGTGAAGGTTCTGAGCCAGCAAGTGCTATGAGCATTTCTCTGATGCAATTTATAAGAAGGGATTTCCCAGTTCTAGCAGTGCCTTGTATTATCATTCGCAGAGCAGGTAAGATATCCTTCTTAATGGAGTGAGCATGAATAATATCCAGAGCTTTTTTTTGCATTGAAGATAATGAGCTGAGGGACAGTAGAGTATCTGTATTTTTTTGAATAATGCGATGGACAAAGCGAGTATTCTCAATGAATTGTACGCCTATTTCTTGGAGATGCAATGGAATAGTTGTATCATTCCAGTTATGGCTATCATCCAAACCACGAAGACTAAGCATTTGAATGTCATTTATGATTAGTTCATCTGTAGGGTACAACTGAGAGAGTAATTCCCATTCGTTTAGGTCCATCGTTTCTGGAGGATGGAATTCTTCAGTAGTTGTGTTGTCATTTGCAGGAGGATCGATATCAGATAGTGTCCAGTGTTGATGCCACGGTTTGTAAAATGGACGAAATGCTTCCCAATTTCTAATAAATTCTTCAGCAGAATTTCCTATGTCACTCGCGATATGGTGAAATGGTTTGTAAAGCATAAGTTCAACTCTACAGAAGTCAGCATAAGAAGAGTTGGTCGTTGATGGAATTGAGGAATAGCATGGTATGATATGAAGAATTGCTTGTTGGGGTCTTTGTTTCCATTTGTTTGTCTTACGACGGGGATCATATGACCATGATCTTGCCGTTTCTATAAGTGATGTGGATTCTAAGGGAGATGGTCGATGGATGTATGTATCTATGAAGTGTGGTGATGGAGGAGCGGTGGTGTTATGCTCTTGGAGGCGCATATAGATTTGTTGGCTTACATTTAAAGGGAAGAAGGAGCGACTGCACAATGTTAGTGGTAATTTCTGTATCATATGACAGGTTTCTTGTGCTCCTATGTCACGAACAACAAGAGTTTCTGCAAGGAATTTTCGGAATGCAGATGTTGCTAGGTCAAGATTGGGTGAAGCGAGTACAATTCTACGTAGCATGTCATGGAATGTTTCAGATTTTTTTTCTACTTTGGATGCATATTTCGCAATATATTTCTAAACAGCGTGGATTGAGAGTACTGGTTGGCAATCAATGTTCGCCCGCCAAATAGATAGGATGGTAGGGTTATGGGTATTTAGTTGATCATCATTGCGAGCGTGAGTGTATGTTTTTTGGCCATTGGAGTCAATGAACAAGGAGGAATGTGCATGTAATTCCCAAGGTGCTTTATATCGGCATTTGAATGACGAGCCTTTTTTCCTCAAGCATGTGTTTTCGGTGCATTTTGTGTGCCTTTCAATGCAATTGATAAGTTGGACATAATCATTGAAAGGATTGTTTCTAAGAATATCTGATGTAGACAATAAGCAAGGGTCTTCTACATTTGTTTGAGAAAATGATTGGCTGGAAATTGTAGAAAGCCGAGGGTTCCAAGTTGATATGTATTTGTCGAAGAATTGTTTAGCACAATCAACTGCTTCTATGTTATCCCAATTAAGAGTCTCCATATCAGGTGCATTTTGTATCCAGAGGAAGCCATGGATGTGCGCTGATCCTCTATGTTGCCATTCATACCTGCGAAGGATGTTATTTTTTTAGAAAATTTTGAAATAGAAGGAGCTTGATGTATAGGGAACTATGGAAGTAATGTGGTAAAGTAGATACCTGTACCAATAGTCTTTTGTTTGCAAGTGTTTCTCCAATATAACTTCACGCAATATTGTGAATATGTGGTGCATATATAGCGATGTTAAGTGGGGGTTAGAGATAATGTTATCATTTCTCCATTTGTGTTGTACTAGAACATCAGGAGGTGGAATCCCAGGCATGATTGCATGAAGATCAGGCCATTTTGTATCAGCTGCACTTAATGTGAAGAAGAAAGTTGGGCAACCAAGTTGAGATATGATGTCTGTTAGTTCATTTTTAGCTTTGTGCCAAAAAGATCTTGTGCCATGTAGAGAGCTACCGAAGCGCATCACTTGTTCTGCCAATTTGTCGTCTGGAAATTGTTGTAATCGGATGTTCAATTCTTGGATTGATGTTGGGAATCCATCTCCAATGTTTTTTTTTACAAAGAAGGATGTTGTTGCTTGACTGCGATGACACATCATCAGATTGTATATGTAGTAGCGGAAGCGAGGGTGCTTGCCGAATCTGTTATCGTGGTAATGCAGTAGATGAAGTGCGTATTAATGTAATTGCACTGTCTTTATTCTTGGTTGATTAGGTAGTGCAATTCCTGTGGGGAATAGTGTTGGGAAAGCCATAGAGAGCAGACCTTCTGTGTTTTATTCATTTATTGGAGATAAGCTTATTCGTGGCCATTGGATTGTAGTAGCAGAATGGTGGTTGTATGATTGTAAATAATGCTGTATTTCTTGGATTTCTGTATTTCTATTAGGTATAGTTGGAATGAATGATGATATATGGTGTGGGTATTGCTCTATGGAATCTTCATTAAGGGAAATTGGTGTTTCGATTGACAGTTGGGAAGTTGGATCTGTGGTATTGGAATGGTGAAAGGAGGAGGAGATATCGGTTTGGAGTTCTGGTAAGGATGATAGTGCATTGTTATCAATGCAAGCATTCCTATAGTAAGGATCATTTGTCAATTTGTATTGTAATGCGGCGAGAACTCAATGTCTACTTACAATGCAATCATAAGCTTGACGGTCATTACTTTGACGGGTAACGATTAAAATATCCAAGTCTTCAACACGACGTGGCAACATGCATGCTATTTCTGTAATGTCTTGCGGAAAGAAAACTGTGTGGCCAATGTATTTATGCTGGCCACCACGTGCATGTGTTACTTGGAGGATAGGGTTAACCCTAGCAATAAGCATTTCTTCTATTTGTGAAAGAGCAGCCAGGACAGGTGGTTGAGGACTAGGGTCCATGTTGTTTTCTAATGAGAAATGATGAATTTTTTTTTCAGCCATGCATCTATAGCAACAATATATTTGGTTTGACTTGCGGATATGGATTCCAGGATAGGATTCAAGACAAATGGACCATGCTGAGTTTTGTGCAAGCCTATCAATTCTTGCACGGAATTCACGTTGTGTAGCAATATTATGAATGTTGTTGAAAGCATGTGCAATGGATGGAGGGGTTGAATGAGGTATGGATGAATTTGTTTGAACATCATTATCATGAGCGTCGTTGAAAGCATGTGTAATGGAGGCTGGTGGTGAATGAGGTTTGGATGAATTTGGTGGAGTGGTTTGCTGAGAAGATGGTCGATTTGTAAAATGGGAAAGAGAATTTCTTTCGGAGTGAGAATGGTTTGATGGTAATTGTGAATTTCCATCGTATGTTGTTGATGATAAATTTTGACTTTTCTTTTGCCTTTTGTTTGTTTCAGAATCTTTGAGGGCTTTCTTAGCATGGTAAGCTCCACGTCGGCGTGCATTTATTTGTTCTTTATTTGCTGCATAGTATCTTCACGCACGTTCATCATTAGAAGTAGTAGACATTCCGATAAGTTAATGCACCTACAGGAAAGAGAGATGGAGTGACGATGTTAGTTGGCAAGACAATAACCATGCTATTTTATGGAAGGGGAAAAAAGAAATTGAAGTTTGAAATGAAGTTTTAGTAATTTCTAGCTATAGAGGGAGATAATAAGATGTGTAACGAGTTGATAACAATATGTTTCAGATTATATTTAAGTATTTTAAAGATGCATATGAATGTAATTGGACATGTAATGTGTAAATTTGGTTGATTTGTTAATAGGGAAGAAGTTAAAGTATGGTGAATTACCTTAAATGAAATGATATACAATTAGATGTTTTGTTCGAAGATATATGAGTAAACAGTAAGAGATATGTTTGGAAAGGTGTATGAAAGAATATTCTTTATAAACGTATTTTTAGAAAAAGATAATACAAATTATAAATAAGGCAACAGTACTTGTAATCATATTTATCTATGATATTAAGATTTTATTGATTGCTTGAATGATGTTGTTGCATTCTGTTGAGAATTGCAAGCTCTCTTCTTTGATGATAACACATTTCAAGCGTGGTATGTCTCTAAATGTTTCTGTCTTCACTGATAGTGTGAAGATGTGGTCTGTCCACATTGCTTTGGAGACAATTTCCTTTATTACATCAGGATTCTCAGATAACAAGTAGAAGTCCTTTGCATTAACTCCAAGAATTGTAGATGTTGCCTTTTCAAAAGCAACTGTTGAAAGCAACTGACCAGTGTGATCTTGTACATCTATCTTTAGTAAGTATCTGTAATCACAGTCAGTTACTTCGGTGTTTCATTTAGGGCAATACCATGTCTTTGCATTCTTTGGAATAAGTTTCCTCATGCATTTTTTCTTATCAACAATAGATGGGCATGATAGGTAGTACAAATTGTCCATGTATACTTTTTTTATTGTCCCCTTGACTTGGTATAATGCAGGTATATCTGAGGGGATGATATTGTGAATATCCGCAATCATTATTTTCTTCGGTTGATGGCCAAAATAGGGTGAATATTTTTTTGTCAGTGGTGTAGAAATTGTACTAGAACCTTCTTTTCTAAACCATGACTTTAGGATATTAGCCTCTTCGATGTCAGGATCTACAAGAATAATTGATCTTGTTGTAGTACTGACATTTTTGCCATTGAATTCAACAACACGAGCGGACTTGATTACTATGATGGGATTATTTCCTGTAGCACATAAGTTGGAAATTTCTTTTGATACTCCATCAAAATTATCTCCCCAAAATATTGCATCCATGTTATATCCAGACATGTCTTCAATATTTACTGTTTGTTTCGTAACTTCTGAGCCGTCTTTTCTATGTATGGTGCATGGATTGGAAATGCTAGTAACAATACCAAGTACATCAAAAATTGAGTTGACGTTTGTTGTTCTGATATCATTGATTGATTTTATATTGAAATGCACCATTGGCTTGGATCTTCTTTCATTCAAAACATGATCAACTGTAGATGTAGCATTTTAAAAAAATTCCCACTCATTTTTTAAGTGGTTGTATTGTTTATTAGCCATTTTCACATTGCCTTTTGAGACAATGTACATATTTCCAACTTGGATCTTATCAAAGAAAGAATCAAAAAATTTGTTGAAACATGTAATGTGTATTTATTGAAGGAAGAGGGAGTTGCGGCTAATCTGATGCGAAAGATATAGAGTTTTGAGGATCGTTCTCTGATCCAAGGCCAGAACGCTGGCAAAAAGCCGAGATCGCCTCCAAGATCTGCGGCAACAAGGACTGAAACTGGCGCAGAAGATGGGACGGCCGGGGGCCCCTGGAGCCCCCACTTTCAAACAAGTAATTATAGACAAAGGCAAGAAGATGGCCGAGGGTTCGAAGATCCCAGGCTCCTCAGCAACTCGTGACCACGCCGGCCACACTGAGATACTCTCAGATCGCTTCACGGCAGAAACGGTGAAGGGATCTACCAGCAAAGAAGGAATCAGTCTCGATCAACCCTCGCAAGAGGCAGATCCATGAAGAAACACTACAGATCTGAGTGATAATGCTGATCAAAATGCTCATCTTGGTCGATCTGAAAATTCTGGAGGAAACGAAGCACAACCAAAATTGCAAGGGCGATGCAAACCAAAAGCTCTTGACAGCCTTAGGGTAAACATCACTGACCCAGATCTACAAGAATACCGGGATCACATGTCAATCTACGCGGTAATATGCAAATTCATGGGGTTCTGGCCCAGTGAAAAAGCTCTCTGTCAATGGATCAAGCAAGTTTGGAAACCGCGAGGGGATGTACAACTTCACCTAGGAGCCAAGGGATTTTTCACGGTGGTGTTTACCAATCTGGATGACAAGGACCGGATCTTTGAAGGAGGTCCCTACTTCTATGCTTCTGCGGACCTCTATATGCGGCCATGGAAACCTAACTTTGCACCCGAGCAGGAGACCTTCACTCAAGTACCAGTCTGGATCAGACTCTTCTCCTTGCCAATTGACTATTGGAGACCAGCAGTGCTAGAACAAATCAGCAACACTCTGGGCACCTTTGTCCGGGCTTCTGAAGCCACTCTTCAAAAAAGGTACACAACTTATGCTCGCATCTGTGTTGAAATGGATGTTTCTGGACCTCTGCATGAAGGACTCTGGTTAGACTACAGAGATGAAACCTACTTTCAAACTATAGACTATGAGCAAATACATTTCAGATGCCGGAAATGCCATGAGCATGGGCATCTAATCAGAGAATGCCCTCAAAAAAAAATGGAGGAACTCCCCAAAGGGAAACCCTCTTCGTCCTCGGATGGATTCATTCGGCCCACAGGAAGGCACAGAGCCAGTCGCAGAAATCACCCCAAAACAGCAGATCCAAACACTGGCACTACAAATCCTTTTGAGATACTGGGAGAGGATTCTCAAAAGAATAAGGTAGATCCAAATCCAGCAGCTCAGATAAATGATCAGACTAAAGACACCCTCGATTCGGGAAATCTCAATGCAGCAAGCTCAGAAGACAAGAACCAAGAAGGAGATGAGGACATGGTCCTCAGTGAACAGGGCACGGAAGACCTAGAATTGGATGAGATTTTGGAAAAATAAGGGCTAGATCTTAACTCAATAGTGGAACAATGGAAACAAAAAGGGATAGACAAAGTACTAGAAGAAGAAATCAACATAATCAACCATCTATTCTTAGCCAGACATGATGCAATATCAGAAGGTGTGAAACGGGGTCGTGGTGCTACCAAGATGTTGGGCATCAAATCACAAACCCTACACCAGACGCAAGCTAGCAGCCAATACAAAAAGAAACGAGGAAGAAGATCAGACAAAGATGCTCTCTTCGAATTAGGTTAGCTGCTGATAAACTCGGGAAAGATGAAAGCCCTTGAGGCTTTCTCATTCTTATCCTAATCCCAGTTAACTATGAAAGTCCTCTCATGGAATGCAAGAGGACTGGGAAGCCTCAGGAAACAGAGGCTCCTGAAAAAGAAAATTACACAAGAAAAACCGGATGTGGTCTTCCTTCAGGAAACCAAATGCACTATTCAGAAGCAAGATGAGCTAACTAAATGTCTGAGCAGACATCTCGAGCATCTGGATGTGGAAGGAACAGGAATGAGCAGAGGCTTAGCCATCCTCTAGAACCCAAATGTCTACCATCTCATTAACGTTGAAGCTTCAAAGCACTTCCTAGCCTTGCAAATGCAAATTATCGGAGAAAGAGGCTCCTTCTTATTTGTCAATATCTACAGCCCCCAACTTCTGGAGGACAAATTACTGCTGCTCCGTCAATTAACCAGCCTGCATCACAGGCACAACACCTCTCAGGCCGTATATGGTGGGGAATTCAACATGATAACCTCACTCGAGGAAAAGAAAGGAGGCACCAGGGCTCTCAGCAATGATGCCCAAGCTTTTAATGCCTTTATTCAAGACCTAAGCCTGGTAGACATAAAGCCTAGCAATGGTATGTTCACTTGGACTAATAGACAAGGAGGAGATAGGCTCATAGCTTCCCGTTTGGATCGTTATCTAGTCTCCGAAAGCCTCCTCCTAGAAGGGAACATTATAAGTTCTGAAATCCTTCCTTCTGGGGGATCAGACCATTGGCCCATCTCTCTGCAAATGTCGATTTCAGGCACCCCCAAAAACAGGCCTTTTCGCTTCGAAAGATTTTGGCTTACCCATAAAGATTTCTTCAGCCGCATAAAAACTTGGTGGAAGACTCCTCTGCCTGTAAAGGGTACAAAAATGTTCAACTTACAAGCAAGGCTCAAGTATATCAAAGCACAACTGAAAACTTGGAATCAAAAGGTATTTGGAGACATATTTGCAAACAAACACCATCTGGAGCAGCAATTGGAGGAGATCCACAATGAATGGATTCAAGGTAATACATCACGGGAATCCATCAAAATGGAAAAGCAGCTCATGAAGAAATGGAATGAAAGGTGCGAGCAGGAAGAAATACTATGGAAGAAAAAGTCACGCAATCAATGGTTGAAGGAGGGAGAAAGAAACACTAAGTTCTTCCACAGGTCTGCTATTGACTATAGATGCAGCAATAGAATCACCAGATTACAAGGAGAGCATGGAGAGATTCTCAGCTCTCACCAGGACATCACCAATCAACTTTGCAGACATTTTCAATCCATTGCCATTGAACCAGAGTGCAATCGAAGGGAGGCCATCGCCAGGGTTACCTCATCCATACCCAAACTCATCACCGATGAGCAAAACAGTGCCCTGGAACGACCAGTTTCTCTCCAGGAGGTGGAGGTGGCAGTCAGAGAGATGGCCAATGGGAAGGCTCCAGGACCTGATGGATTTACAGTGGATTTTTTCAAAGCATGCTAGGACATTGTGAAAGAAGACATTTGGGAAGTGGTGGAAGATTCAAGACTATCTCCTTCAATCTTAAAGTCACTAAACTCCACTTTCATTGCTTTGATCCCCAAGGAAAAAGATGCCTGCACTCTGTCCAAATTTAGGCCCATTGCCCTCTGCAATGTGGTTTATAAGATCATTTCGAAAGTCATTGCTAATAGACTTAAACCTATCCTACCTCAAATCATATCAGAAGAACAGTCAGGGTACGTTGAGGGTCGACAGATCATGGATAATGTTTTGTTAGCCCACGAAATGATTCATACTCTAAAGACACTAAGAAAGGCAGGCATGATTATTCAACTGGACCTCTCAAAAGCGTATGATAAAGTAAGTTGTGCCTATCTCAAGGCTGTCCTCCAAGCTTTTGGCTTCAGCACTAGATGGATAACTTGGATCTCAGCTCTGATCAAAACGCCTAACCATTCAATT
The DNA here is from genome assembly GCA_034641835.2 of Pinus albicaulis. Lineage (NCBI taxonomy): Eukaryota > Viridiplantae > Streptophyta > Pinopsida > Pinales > Pinaceae > Pinus > Pinus albicaulis. The sequence continues at coordinate 1,193,589,653 of CM076570.1, read as the reverse complement.
CTAATCAATGGAGCCCCCTCTCAACCTTTCTACCGAACCAGGGGTATAAGGTAGGGAGACCCAATCTCCCCTTTCCTTTTTGTTATTCTAATGGAAGGATTCAGCCGTCTCATCAAATCTGCTCAGGAGAACAATCTGATAAAGGGTTTGCAGCCATTAACCAATTTTCCGGCCACAACACACCAGCAGTTCGTGGATGACACTATGCTGCATGGTACGCCCACTGTAAAAGAAGCAAAAGGTTTTAAGAAAATTCTCACCTTGTTCAATCAGTCTTCTGGAATGGATTTCAACTTTGACAAATCCATGGTCTTCTTTTTTAATACCCATCTGGCGGTTCAAAGACATCTAACTGCAATCCTCGATTTCAAGCGAAGCTCTCTCCCTTCCAAGTATTTAGGGATTCCCCTCACTGGCAAGCCTTGGCATAAGTCTCATTGGGAAAATCTGACAAACAAGCTTGCTGAAAAATGCAACCACTGGACCAACAGAGTCCTCAATCTGGCAGGGCGTATGGTAATGACCAAAGCAGTTCTTCAAGCAATTCCTCACTACATGCTTTCGATTCTCCCAGCACCGCAAGGAATCCTTCAGAAAATTAGAACCATCCAACGAAACTTCCTGTGGTCGGGAAAATCTGGCAAGAAAAAATGGGCTTTGATGGCTTGGGATAAACTATGCAGACCCAAAACCTTCGAAGGGATTGATCTGCAGGATCCTGGTACTATCAATAAGGCCAACGGAGCCAAGCTATGGTGGAGATGGTTAACTGAGCCCCATACTCTGTGGGAAAAATTGTGGAAGGCCAAATATGCAGCTCATTGGCAGCACGAAGAGTTTATCAGAATCACCGAGGTCTCGATGGGCTCCCCCATTTGGAACTTAGCTCGAGCCAATCGACATATAATTCATAATCATTGCTTCTAGGAGATAAGAAACGGGCACTCGGCTCTCTTCTGGGAAGATGCTTGGCAACAACTCCCGATACTAGAAAGCCCTAATTTTCATCCTTTGCAGCAATGGTATCAAGAAAAAGGAAAAATAAAAGTCCATCACTACTGGGCGCAAAGCAGTGAATCGCAGCAATGGAGGAGCTGGCAGCTGACTCCTCCTCCCCCCGAGGAACAACTGTAGAATTTAAACAACACCCTCAATGACACTCTCAGCAAAAGAGTTCTCAGAGAAATGCACGGTCCAGACAAACTCCGCTGGGGTATGCTGGCTGGCGGCTCCTTCAACCTAAAAGAAGCTAGGCATTACTTGGATAACAGGGAGGAGCAGGACAAGGTAGCTTGGTATGAAAATGTATGGGCCGGGATTCTATGGCCCAAAATTAAACTGTTCCTGTGGCTCGTGCAAAACAAGAAAGTCCTAACATGGGAAAATCTAACCAAAAGAGGATTTATAGGACGTTCCCACTGCCCATTATGTGAGCAGCAGGAGGAAACTACCAACCATCTCTTCAACAGCTGTGACTGGACCAACAAGCTCTGGGAATGGCTTCAAGATATCTTCCGGCAGTCAGACAGACAACACAATTCAATTCAAGAGACCATAACCAATTGGCGAACACAATACTCCAACAGCGTTATGGTAAATTCACTGTGGAAGAACAGTCCCGGTTTTCTTGTATGGAATGTATGGAAGGAAAGAAATAACTGCATTTTCCAAAAACGAGGCATTCGACAACTTGATGATTTAAAAATAGTCATCATGCAAGGGCTCACGGAAACAACTCGTACCTGGTGCACAAAAGAAAAGATTGAAACAATCTCTCCCAATGACAGAAGAATTCTGGGCATCTTCGGGTTCATCGATTCATCGGAACATCTCCTGACGAAAACGGCTCTCCGGCCAATTCCTCCTCCTATTATCTGGCAGCGTCCACCCCATGGTTTCTGCAAGTTGAACTTCGACGGTGTAGCAAAGGGAAACCCTGGCCCAGCTGGGGCAGGTGGGGTTCTACGGGATGAAAATGGAAGCATCATTCATGTCCTAAGCAAAAATCTGGGAGAAACCACAAACAACTATGCTGAATTCACAGCTCTAGAACAGGGTCTCCGACTCTTAGTTCAGTTGGGCAAAAGAAAAGCTATCGTGGAAGGCGACTCTCAGGTGGCCATAACCACAGCTAAAAAAATCCAACATGGAACGCAACCCGCCAAAGCAACCAAGCATTGGAGGTTAGCCGCGGTCACGGAAAGGATAGCACAGCATTTGCCTTCTCTCAGCAGAATAATCTTGCAATTCGTGCGAAGGCAAGAAAACTCGCTCGCGGACCACATTGCTAACTACGCGGTTGAAAACCCGACTCTTGCCTGGGACACGTGTTGGCATGAGCTCAAGGATGATAAGCTTCGGGATCAATGCAGCGCAATATCAAGAAAGGACCTGAATGCAGGTGATTCCGTAGGACGGACGGCAGGACAGTCGTCATCAGAAAATCAGGCTTAACGGTATGGTGATTGTGCCAGTCAAGCGGCACACGCAGGAGAGGTTAACGAGAAGCCATCAGAATCAGCCATCCTTAATGAGAAGGAATTATGGCAGAGGAAACAGCTCCACCGAGCGCCTTAAGCACTGGATGACAGCGTGTGAAGGATCACATGGTAGAACGGACATCTCCGATCATTCACCCAGCCTTGGCGGCAGTACGTTTAGGCAACTTGCCCTCAATTATGGCCTTAAATGGCTTCCCCGAAGCACGCTTCAACCCTTCTCCACTCTCTTTATTAGCTCATCCCCGCAACCTTTCTATATCATTCCTGCGTTGGATTTTCAATCTGCAGGCTCCTCTTCTAATCTAGTTTTCAGCTTACACAAAGGGATAGGTGCAGGAACAGTCTCGAGGGCCATGGCGGAAATGAATCCAAGAAGCATCAAAGCCTCACAAGCCCTTAAAATGGCCATGGAATGTTATGAAGCTTCGGTCTCCAAACGCGGCAAGCAGACTATAGAGATACTGGAGGAAGAAGTAGAACTGGCTCAAACACCCACGGATGACACCAACATCAGTGAAGAGGTTGATTGGCTCGTGGACCCCAAAACTCCATCCACACGTCAGACCCAATTTCTGCAAACACAAGTCGTCGCGTGGCAAGTGAAAACAATGTTATCCAAGGCCATAGCCATGCAAGGGGCAGCAGTAAAAGAAATGTTTGCGGCGACGTCCATGGCGTCGGCTCAGAACACTGCCCGCCTCGACAAACTGGAGATTGATTTTAATTCGCTAACCGCGGAATTAAAATAGCAAGGCACAGCCATGGAAAAGTTCGTCCGCCGTTTTGAAATCTATCTCCGCCACGTTCACCATGTCTCCATCGAGCTTCCTTCGGATGATGAGCAGGCCACCGTGATCAGACGGTTCAAGCCACGGGCTCCAACCACAGGCGGTGAAGGCATCACTTCGGTCGAAGGGAGTCACTCGGGTGCTTCTACTCCAACTATCTAATGGCTCAGCTTTCCCTATGTTTTTCTGTCAACTGGTTAATCTCTGTTTTGTGTCCTCTATTTCTTCACAGTCTTTTTACAGTCAATTCTCGGCTTGTAAAAGGCCTCTATGGCCTACAGCAATATTTTGGTCTAGTTTTGCAATCAAAGGGTGTCCCTGCGTGGCAGCCCTGTAGTTTTTCTTTAAGGACTAAGATGGTCAAAGTTCAAGCTACTGCTCAGCTATGTAAAAAATCAGTCCTTTGAAATATCGAAGCGAAGCAGGCCCATCTGTTATCAAAGCCATAAGTCTTCGCTCACCAAAGCTGTAACCTCTGTTCATATCATAATATAATGATACTACTTACTTAAAAAAAAAAAAAAAACATGTAATGTGTATTTCCCCACCTTCTGCATCGTAGAGGTCGAAGCCAAACACTTTACCAGGACCATATTGATTTTGGAGTTGTCGAAGAGGTGTCTTTATTTGAACATATCCTTTTATGCACTAGTTTGAATGGTAAGGGTTTATTGCTTTGATTGTAATTTGGACTGGTGTAATGGATGCAGTAGGAATGTCTGAAACGGTGCATTGCCTTTTCGACGAAGGTTGTTGTTTCGATGACGACGGATCTTCTTCTTCAGAAGTGATGGGGATACTCAGATTTTTTGGAATACCAAATAAAGGTGTAGATGTAGTACAAATTTCAAAGTCTAGTAGCGTTATAGACCTACATGGTAAATGATAGTAATAAGAGGAATTGTTAGAGTGAAAATTAATATGAAGGAAATATGTAAATTTTAATTAAAAATTTTGTAATAAACTTACATTGATGGACCAATAGTTGATGTAGTCCAATTTTTGACATGTATAATTGAACCTTTCTGAAGCAAGCTTCTTTCAACGAGGTCATTGTAAGTTATCGAAAGCATAAGGCGCTTCATATGTGTGCCATCAGAGACGGAAGTGCGGTATCGTACTGTTGAACTTTGCATTGATGCAATACGTTCAAGTTCAACGATTTGTAAAAATGGTTGAATATCAGTTTTCCCCAAGAGCATGGAGGAAATAGCATTTTCAGTAAGATTCGTTGCCATTTTCTGAAAAGGAATATAAAAGAATAATTAAAATTGTTTATATGTTGTTTTTAGTTAGATGTATAATTACGATTCCTATAGAACTACATGAGAAGTTAAAGAGAGCTGAAGTGGACCATTATTAGGTAGATGTAAGTTAAAAATTAATAATGTATGTGATTTAAAAAAATATGCCTATATGTAAAACTAATGTTTTTCCTAGAAATCATGGATGAAGCTATATTTATTGCTTGAAAAGTTAGCTTCTGTAAATTAATCTAAATTTTAATATATAAAAATTATGGATAATTTGTATATAAATATTAGTTAAATTAAAACTAATGATTATGTTGAATATAAAAACTAAATCATAAAAATGTTGATGGTGTTAGAAAGAATGTTGTACAATACATAGGAAAATAGTATTTCTTCAGTTTATTAATATGAAACTGTAATTATTATTGAAACTGTCAAAATAAAATTTAGATTAAGTAATTCAACTAACAATGGACCTTAAGTATAACCTAAAAATTAATCCAAATCTTAAGCTGTAATAAAGATAATGATTGTGTTAGAAAGAATGTTGTACAATAAATAGGAAAATAATTTTTCTTCAGTTTATTAATATGAAACTGTAAATATTATTCAAAGTCTCAAAATAAAATTTAGATTAAGTAATTCAACTAAAAATGCACCTTGAGGATAACCGAAAACTTAATCCAAATCTTAAGCTGTAATAAAGATAATGTTAAAGCTATATTTTAAAATGATAACTTATTTTCTGAATTTGGCATATAAAATGTTAAAACAATGAAAACAAAACTTAGGTTTTTGACATTATAAAAATGTATGAAATTGATGTTTTGTCATCAATTCATGTAATACTGAAATTTCATACCAACTATCATGTCCATATATAAAATTGAAATTTTGACCAAACTATCATAGTCTTTCTCTGAAACATAGTATTCTCTCTAATGTAGTAATGGTTATTTAAGGATGGTTGTAGGAAACCAATTTTTATTCAGTTTATTAATATGAAACTGTAAATATTATTCAAAGTCTCAAAATAAAATTTAGATTAAGTAATTCAACTAACAATGGACCTTAAGGATAACCTAAAACTTAATCCAAATCTTAAGCTGTAATAAAGATAATGTTAAAGCTATATTTTAAAATGATAGCTTATTTTCTGAATTTGGCATATAAAATGTTGAAACAATGAAAACAAACTTAGGTTTTTGACATTATAAAAATGTATGAAATTGATGTTTTGTCATCAATTCATGTAATACTGAAATGTCATACCAACTATCATGTCTATATATAAAATTGAAATTAAACTTGGAACACTATAAATCATGACTCTCGGAACAAAATTAATCATGACTCTCTCTCGCTCTCTGGGCATCCATCTCTCTATGTATATATAACCTTAGAGGTATTACAAGGGCCTCTTGTGCTTTAAGATTATGCTCATGCAATGTGTGGAGTATACAAGACAAAAAAAGAAAGCTGAAAAAAACTTCCATTAAAAGAAAATAATAGAATTATTAAAGCTAAGATGACAATAATTATCATGTTTAGTTGGCCACTAATTATCAGTGTTCCCACTAGTCAGCCGGAGCCCGTGATTTTTGTTCAAAACACCCAAACAGGAAATTTGAAAAAAAAATGGTTAAAAAGATTGCAAGCAAAGAGTCCATTTCATATTGATGAGTTTCCATGGAATAAATCGTTCTGTTGAGATTTTTATTTTTTTAATAATTTTGGAGATGAGGCCCCCTTATGCTAGGGACCCTGAAATATCTGTCTCCTTGAATTTCCCTAAATTTGGGGAGTGTCTCCACACAACATCCCCCATGTGCATTTCCACACTCTCTGTCCTAGAAACTTTGAACACTATAAATCATGACTCTCGGAACACAATTAATCATGACTCTCTCTCGCTCTCTGGGCATCCATCTCTCTATGTATATATAACCTTAGAGGTATTACAAGGGCCTCTTATGCTTTAAGATTATGCTCATGCAATGTGTGGAGTATACAAGACAATCCATTTTTGCATGGAAAGTAACAAGTTTTGCAATAGCTGAAACTGCAGAGAGCCAGAGTCCAATGCCTCTGTCTAAATTTCCATTTCCATTAAACGTATTTAACATATCATTCATATATTCATATTATCTAGATATTATGTTCAATGGAATTAAAAATATATTGGAGATTTGTTTAGAAGATCGAAATGTATTGCATAGGTATGCTCATGCAATCTCTGAGCTAGCAAAGGAGAAACTTAAGACAGGGCAACAGCTACAGGCATTGGCACTCCAGATAGTATGCCTAGCAATATGGAAAGCAGAGGATATGAATGATGGTTTCTATATAATACTTCTGAGGTGTGTTTTTAATTGTTTAGTTGAAATCTTATTTTTATTTTATAAATTTGAGGAGGAGACAGATTTGACCCTGAATTATCAGTAGTCCATCAATGTGCAAGGCATTCTAACCTGTTATTGTCACTCAAAGGCATTCTAAACCAGAAACTCTATTTTCTAAACAGTTTCTCATTCCCACATAAGAATTTATAAATTTGCTGCAAAGGCATTTGTCCTAAACTGGACAGTTGTAACTCAAAAGTAGAGCCCTTGCCTAGGATTCACATCAAAAAATAAGCTATGAGGGCCATGAAGATGTAGTCTACATGAATATAATCTTAAAATAACCATACATCTCATTCACCTATGTGCTTTCCAAGCAAGTCTAGAAAGAATTGGAAGGACTCACAAGTCTGATATCATATGTCAAGGAACATCTATTACAGAGGCCTTAAAAAATTTCCACGAGAACAAATAATCAAAAGCCTTTAAAGCCTTGCCCCTCACCATCACATGGGGACTCTGGATCGTAAGACATGCAAAAATATTCGAAAACAAGGACACTCTATCCTTCAAATATGCATTGCAATGTTTGAACATCATGATAGCTTTCCCTCAATGTTTGAACATCATTGAAAATTTGCTGCAAAAGGTTACTGACCAGCTAAAACAAGAAAACATTAATTCTACGGCCAAACATATGAAAATTGAAGAATAAAAAGGATTAATAATTAAACTGGGAGTGGATCCTGAGAATAGAGAGGCTATCAGAATTCTCATGCAGAATCAAGAAGTAGAGACACAAGCCCTAAGAAAGAAATTGAAGATGTTAACCTATGAACATGCCCAGACAACAGAGATGATACAGGTGGAAAAGGAGGAGTAATTATTGGCAGTGAAAAACACCCAAATAGGAAATTTGAAAAAAAAATGGTTAAAAAGATTGCAAGCAAAGAGTCCATTTCATATTGATGAGTTTCCATGGAATAAATTGTTCTATTGAGATTTTTATTTTTTTAATAATTTTGGAGATGAGGCCCCCTTATGCTAGGGACCTTGAAATCTCTGTCTCCTTGAATTTCCCTAAATTTGGGGAGTGTCTCCACACAACATCCCCCATGTGCATTTCCACACTCTCTGTCCTAGAAACTTTGAACACTATAAATCATGACTCTCGGAACACAATTAATCATGACTCTCTCTCGCTCTCTGGGCATCCATCTCTCTATGTATATATAACCTTAGAGGTATTACAAGGGCCTCTTGTGCTTTAAAATTATGCTCATGCAATGTGTGGAGTATACAAGACAATCCATTTTTGCATGGAAAGTAGCAAGTTTTGCAATAGCTGAAACTGCAGAGAGCCAGAGTCCAGTGCCTCTATCTAAATTTCCATTTCCATTAAACTTATTTAACATATCATTCATATATTCATATTATCTCGATATTATGTTCAATGGAATTAAAAATATATTGGAGATTTGTTTAGAAGATCGAAATGTATTGCATAGGTATGCTCATGCAATCTCTGAGCTAGCAAAGGAGAAAATTAAGACAGGGAAATAGCTACAGGCATTGGCACTCCAGATAGTATGCCTAGCAATATGGAAAGTAGAGGATATGAATGATGGTTTCTATATAATACTTCTGAGGTGTGTTTTTAATTGTTCAGTTGAAATCTTATTTTTATTTTTATAAATTTGAGGAGGAGACAGATTTGACCCTGAATTATCAGTAGTCCATCAATGTGCAAGGAATTCTAACCTGTTATTGTCACTCAAAGGCATTCTAAACCAGAAACTCTGTTTTCTAAACAGTTTCTCATTTCCACTTAAGAATTTATAAATTTGCTGCAAAGGCATTTGTCCTAAACTGGACAGCTGTAACTCAATAGTAGAGCCCTTGCCTAGGATTCACATCAACAAATAAGCTATGAGGGCCATGAAGATGTAGTCTACATGAATCTAATCTTAAAATAACCATACATCTCATTCACCTATGTGCTTTCCAAGCAAGTCTAGAAAGAATTGGAAGGACTCACAAGTTTGATATCATATGTCAAGGAACCTCTATTACAGAGGCCTTAAAAAATTGCCACGAGAACAAATAATCAAAAGCCTTCAAAGCCTTGCCCCTCACCATCACATGGGGAGTCTGGATCGTAAGAGATGCAAAAATATTTGAAAACAAGGACACTCTATCCTTCAAATATGCATTTCAATGTTTGAACATCATGATAGCTTTCCCTCAATGTTTGAACATCATTGAAAATTTGCTGCAAAAGGTTACTGACCAGCTAAAACAAGAAAACATTAATTCTACGGCCAAACATATGCAAATTGAAGAATACAAAGGATTAATAATTAAACTAGGATTGGATCCTGAGAATAGAGAGGCTATCAGAATTCTCATGCAGAATCAAGAAGCAGAGACACAAGCCCTAAGAAAGAAATTGAAGATGTTAACCTATGAACATGCCCAGACAACAGAGATGCTACAGGTGGAAAAGGAGGAGTAATTATTGGCAGTGCTTATGGAAAGGCATGATTAAATCAGTAAGTTGCAGAAGCATATAAAAGAGTTGGAGGAATCTCAAGCCAATCATGTCTATATAGCTTCTACTTCTATTGTTTCAGATGTCCCAGCTTCTCAAGGCCCCTCGGAATAGTTGGCTAAAACCTATATAGCTGAGACTGAATTATACAAAATGAAAAAGGTTATACAGTGCTAGTGAGAAGAAATGGAAGAGGTTAAAATGCAATTATATACAAAGGAACAATTGTTAAGAATTGCAAAAGAAAATAAGAATAGAGCAATAGTTAACTAGTAAACAACCTTGGAAGAAAAGAATAAATTGAAAAAAAAATTAAGGGGATAAGTACCTTTAATCAAATTGGCTCATATGGGATGAAATAATATATGAGATAAGAGTTTTCTGGGGGTATATTAGAATTATTGCAGAACAGAAAACTTCGCTCATCAAAGATGAACCACTCAAAAAAAAATAAAAAATGAGCTGAAAGACAAGATCCCAAAAGACAATCAGATTATCAGGTAAGGTTATACAGTGCTAGTGAGAAGAAATGGAAGAGGTTAAAATGCAATTATATAAAAAGGAACAATTGTTAAGAATTGCAAAAGAAAATAAGAATAAAGCAATAGTTAACTAGTAAACTACCTTGGAAGAAAAGAATAAATTGAAAAAAAAATTAAGGGGATAAGTACCTTTAATCAAATTGGCTCATATGGGATGAAATAATATATGAGATAAGAGTTTTCTGGGGGTATATTAGAATTATTGCAGAACAGAAAACTTTGCTCATCAAAGATGAACCACTCAAAAAAAATAAAAAATGAGCTGAAAGACAAGATTCCAAAAGACAATCTGATTATTAGGTATTTGAATGACGAAACTAGAAATGAATTATGGCCCTTGGAGGTAGCAAATAGAACCAAAACTATTGCAGAAATAAGGAAGGTACAAAAAAATTAAAAATGGAAAGAGTGAAAAACTCTGTTTAGAAACTCTGTTTTCTAAACAGTTTCTCATTCCCACTTAAGAATTTATAAATTTATTGCCTTTTATTCACTTCTTTGAATCAATGATGGGAAAAAATATATTTCATGTTATTTAAGGGTCCATAACACTTGGAGATATTACAGGTGCCATAAATGCTACCTTTTTAGCTCTAACTCTGAAATGTTCTACTCCTTGCAAATTTCGGGATTTTCGGTCGATTTCACTCTGCAACATCACATACAAGATGATCTTATTCAAGTTTTTATTCAACAAATTATTGCAAATTTGCTGCAAAAGGTTACAAATTATATATGAGATAAGAGTTTTCTGGGGGTATATTAGAATTATTGCAGAACAGAAAACTTCGCTCATCAAAGATGAACCACTCAAAAAAAAAAAAAAAATTAGCTGAAAGACAAGATCCCAAAAGACAATCAGATTATCAGGTTTGATTCATTATTTCATTGCGATGGCATGGCAATGCATTCACACTATACATACCAAAAAGAAGGAAAATATTGTTATGAAAGTGGATTTGCAGGTCTATGACTATATGGACTGGTCCTACATCTGCCTCATTTTAGTCAAGGTTGGTTTACATATACTGTATACATAATGTGGAATGGATTTTATTTTTATAAATTTGAGGAGGAGATAGATTTGACCCTCAATTATCAGTAGTCCATCAATGTGCAAGGCATTCTAACCTGTTATTGTCACTCAAATGCATTCTAAACCAGAAATCTGCAACATCACATACAAGATGATATCTAAGGTGATAGTGAGACATATCTCTCAAGTCCTCTCTGCACACATATCTTAGGAGGAATTTGGTTTGTTCAACAATCGTTTGATTCATTATTTCATTGCTATGGCATGGGAATGCATTCACACTATACATACCAAAAATAAGGAAACTATTGTTATGAAAGTGGATTTGCATGTCTATGACTATATGGACTGGTCCTACGTCTGCCTCATTTTAGTCAAGGTTGGTTTACATATACTATATACATAATGTTGAATGGATTTTATTTTTATAAATTTGAGGAGGAGACAGATTTGACCCTCAATTATCAGTAGTCCATCAATGTGCAAGGCATTCTAACCTGTTATTGTCACTCAAAGGCATTCTAAACCAGAAACTCTGTTTTCTAAACAGTTTCTCATTCCCACTTAAGAATTTATAAATTTATTTCCTTTTATTCACTTCTTTGAATCAATGATGGGAAAAAATATATTTGATATTTTTTAAGGGTCCGCAACACTTGGACGCATGTCACAGTGCCATAAATGCTACCTTTTTAGCTCTAACTGCGAAATTTTCTACTCCTTGCAAAATTTGAGTTTTAGGTCGATTTCACTCTGCAACATCACATACAAGATGATCTTATTCAAGTTTTTATTCAACAAATTATTGTTTACTAGGAACATTTATTTTTAATGTCATCTGCTATCATATCTAAGATCAGAGCTATCCTATCAAGTTTCCTTTGCTCTAGCTTGGGCATGGACTCAAAATTCCATCTGTGCAAATGGGAGATTCTGACTAAACTGAAGGACTATGGAGGATGGGGTTTCTTCGATTCAAACGTTTTGGTTCATACTTTATTGGTCAAGCAAGTCTAGAAAGAATTGGAAGGACTCAATAGTAGAGCCCTTGCCTAGGATTCACATCTGTTATTGTCACTCAAAGGCATTCTAAACCACAAACTCTGTTTTCTAAACAGTTTTCAGGAACAATAACTTGGTTTAAATGACACTCCTTTCATACTGTTTTTTCAGAAATTTAACTAACGTAATTTCATATATCAACACTTCCTAATAACTTGGTTTAAAAGAATTGATCCAATTCACTACTGTCTTAATGTTCAAGTACATGAACCTAAGAGGAATATTGTTTACCTCATTAGCGAGATTGTTTTCCAAAAGTCACATATCAGATATTTGACCGTACGATAAGTAGGTATATTTGTCTTCAGGTAAGCCCTTCCGACAACATCAAGGAATTTGTCAAAATACAGGAGGGGAATAAGAAATTATGCCAACATCCAAGCTATTTAGTGTATCAATATCCCAAATACTTGTGTTCATTATCAAAGTTTGTTCTACAAGATTAAAGATGGCCTATTGTTTGCAATAAACATTTACATTAATTTACAGCTCTTTTCACTATTACTCTTCATCGTAGCCTTTTCTTCCCCTAGGTTAATCTAAAGCCTTTACGCTTCTCATTACAACAACCAACCTATTTAGTTTATCAATGTCCCAAATACTTGTGTTCATTATTAAATTTTTTTCTACAAGATTAAGAATGGCCTACTGTTTACAATAAACATTTACATCAATTTACAGCTCTTTTCACTCTTACTCTTCATCGTAGCCTTTTCTTCCCATAGGTTATTCTAACCTGTTATTGTCACTCAAAGGCATTCTAAACCAGAAACTCTGTTTTCTAAACAGTTTCTCATTCCCACTTAAGAATTTATAAATTTATTGCCTTTTATTCACTTCTTTGAATCAATGATGGGAAAAAATATATTTGATATTTTTTAAGGGTCCATAACACTTGGACATATTACAGGTGCCATAAATGCTACCTTTTTAGCTCTAACTCTGAAATGTTCTACTCCTTGCAAATTTCGGGATTTTAGGTCGATTTCATTCTGCAACATCACATACAAGATGATATTATTCAAGTTTTTATTCAACAAATAATTGTTTACTAGGAACATTTATTTTTAATGTCATCTGCTATCATATCTAAGATCAGAGCTATCCTATCAAGTTTCCTTTGATCTAGCTTGGGCATGGACTCAAAATTCCATCTGTGCAAATGGGAGATTCTGACTAAACTGAAGGACTATGGAGGATGGGATTTCTTCGATTCAAACATTTTTGTTCATACTTTATTGGTCAAGCAAGTCTAGAAAGAATTGGAAGGACTCAATAGTAGAGCCCTTGCCTAGGTTGCACATCTGTTATTGTCACTCAAAGGCATTCTAAACCACAAAATCTGTTTTCTAAACAGTTTTTAGGCACAATAACTTGGTTTAAATGACACTCCTTTCATATTGTTTTTTCAGAAATTTAACTAACGCAATTTCATAGATCAGCACTTCCTAATAACTTGGTTTAAAATAATCGATCCGATTCACTACTGTCTTAATGTTCATGTACATGAACCTCAAAAGAATATTGTTTACCTCATTAGCGAGATTGTTTTCCAAAAGTCACATATCAGATATTTGACCATACGATAAGTAGGTATATTTGTCTTCAGGTAAGCCCTTCCGACAACATCAAGGAATTTGTCAAAATACAGGAGGGGAATAAGAAAATATGCCAACAGCCAACCTATTTAGTGTCTCAATATCCCAAATACTTGTGTTCATTATCAAAGTTTGTTCTACAAGATTAAAGATGGCCTACTGTTTGCAATAAACATTTACATTAATTTACAGCTCTTTTCACTATTACTCTTCATCGTAGCCTTTTCTTCCCCTAGGTTAATCTAAAGCCTTTACGCTTCTCATTACAACAGCCAACCTATTTAGTTTATCAATGTCCCAAATACTTGTGTTCATTATTAAAGTTTTTTCTACAAGATTAAGAATGGCCTACTGTTTACAATAATCATTTACATCAATTTACAGCTCTTTTCACTCTTACTCTTCATCGTAGCCTTTTCTTCCCATAGGTTATTTTAACCTGTTATTGTCACTCAAAGGCATTCTAAACCAGAAACTCTGTTTTCTAAACAGTTTCTCATTCCCACTTAAGAATATATAAATTTATTTCCTTTTATTCACTTCTTTGAATCAATGATGGGAAAAAATATATTTGATATTTTTTAAGGGTCCATAACACTTGGACATATTACAGGTGCCATAAATGCTACCTTTTTAGCTCTAACTCTGAAATCTTCTACTCCTTGCAAATTTCGGGATTTTAGGTCGATTTCACTCTGCAACATCACATACAAGATGATCTTATTCAAGTTTTTATTCAACAAATTATTGTTTACTAGGAACATTTATTTTTAATGTCATCTGCTATCATATCTAAGATCAGAGCTATCCTATCAAGTTTCCTTTGATCTAGCTTGGGCATGGACTCAAAATTCCATCTGTTTGAGGAGGAGACAGATTTGACCCTCAATTATCAATAGTCCATCAATGTGCAAGGCATTCTAACCTGTTATTGTCACTAAAAGGCATTCTAAACCAGAAATCTGCAACATCACATACAAGATGATATCTAAGGTGATAGTGAGACATATCTCTCATTTCCTCTCTACACACATATCTTAGGAGAACTTTGGTTTGTTCAACAATCGTTTGATTCATTATTTCATTGCTATGGCATGGGAATGCATTCACACTATACATACCAAAAAGAAGGAAACTATTGTTATGAAAGTGGATTTGCAGGTCTATGACTATATGGACTGGTCCTACATCCGCCTCATTTTAGTCAAGGTTGGTTTACATATACTGTATACATAATGTGCAATGGATTTTATTTTTATAAATTTGAGGAGGAGATAGATTTGACCCTCAATTATCATTAGTCCATCAATGTGCAAGGCATTCTAACCTGTTATTGTCACTCAAAGGCATTCTAAACCAGAAACTCTGTTTTCTAAACAATTTCTCATTCCCACTTAAGAATTTGTAAATTTATTGCCTTTTATTCACTTCTTTGAATCAATGATGGGAAAAAATATATTTGATATTTTTTAAGGGTCCATAA
Organism: Pinus albicaulis; assembly: GCA_034641835.2. Lineage (NCBI taxonomy): Eukaryota > Viridiplantae > Streptophyta > Pinopsida > Pinales > Pinaceae > Pinus > Pinus albicaulis. The sequence continues at coordinate 1,193,574,497 of CM076570.1, read as the reverse complement.
CACTTGGACATATTACAGGTGCCATAAATGCTACCTTTTTAGCTCTAACTCTGAAATGTTCTACTCCTTGCAAATTTCGGGATTTTAGGTCAATTTCACTCTGCAACATCACATACAAGATGATCTTATTCAAGTTTTTATTCAAAAAATTATTGTTTACTAGGAACATTTACTTTTAATGTCATCTGCTATCATATCTAAGATTAGAGCTATCCTATCAAGTTTCCTTTGATCTAGCTTGGGCATGGACTCAAAATTCCATCTGTGCAAATGGGAGATTCTGACTAAACTGAAGGACTATGGAGGATGGGGTTTCTTCGATTCAAACGTTTTTGTTCATACTTTATTGGTCAAGCAAGTCTAGAAAGAATTGGAAGGTCTCAATAGTAGAGCCCTTGCCTAGGATTCACATCTGTTATTGTCACTCAAAGGCATTCTAAACCACAAAATCTGTTTTCTAAACAGTTTTCAGGCACAATAACTTGGTTTAAATGACACTCCTTTCATACTGTTTTTTCAGAAATTTAACTAACGCAATTTCATATTTCAGCACTTCCTAATAAATTGGTTTAAAAGAATTGATCTGATTCACTACTGTCTTAATGTTCAAGTACATGAACCTCAGAAGAATATTGTTTACCTCATTAGCGAGATTGTTTTCCAAAAGTCACATATCAGATATTTGACCATACGATAAGTAGGTATATTTGTCTTCAGCTAAGCCCTTCCGACAACATCAAGGAATTTGTCAAAATACAGGAGGGGAATAAGAAATTATGCCAACAACCAACCTTTTAGTGTATCAATATCCCAAATACTTGTGTTCATTATCAAAGTTTGTTCTACAAGATTAAAGATGGCCTACTATTTGCAATAAACATTTACATTAATTTACAGCTCTTTTCACTATTACTCTTCATAGTAGCCTTTTCTTCCCCTAGGTTAATCTAAAGCCTTTACGCTTCTCATTACAGCATCCAACCTATTTAGTTTATCAATGTTCCAAATACTTGTGTTCATTATTAAAGTTTGTTCTACAAGATTAAGAATGGCCTACTATTTACAATAAGCATTTACATCAATTTACAGCTTTTTTCACTCTTACTCTTCATCGTAGCCTTTTCTTCCCATAGGTTATTCTAACCTATTATTGTCACTCAAAGGCATTCTAAACCAGAAACTCTGTTTTCTAAACAATTTGTCATTCCCACTTAAGAATTTATAAATTTATTGCCTTTTATTCACTTCTTTGAATCAATGATGGGAAAAAATATATTTGATATTTTTTAAGGGTCCATAACACTTGGACATATTACAGGTGCCATAAATGCTACCTTTTTAGCTCTAACTCTGAAATGTTCTACTCCTTGCAAATTTCGGGATTTTAGGTCAATTTCACTCTGCAACATCACATACAAGATGATCTTATTCAAGTTTTTATTCAAAAAATTATTGTTTACTAGGAACATTTACTTTTAATGTCATCTGCTATCATATCTAAGATTAGAGCTATCCTATCAAGTTTCCTTTGATCTAGCTTGGGCATGGACCTGCACCCATCCGTTTGAGGAGGAGCGTATTTGATCCTCAATTATCGTAGTCCATCATCACATATGCAAGGCATTCTAACCTATTATTGTCACTCAAAGGCATTCTAACCGTAACCGCAACATCACATAAAAGATGATATCTAAGGTGATAGTGCATATATATCTCGTTGTCCCTCTATCTACACATCTTAGGAGGAATTTGGTTTGTTCAACAATCGTTTGATTCATTATTTCATTTCTATGGCATGGGAATGCATTCACACTATACATACCAAAAAGAAGGAAACTATTGTTATGAAAGTGGATTTGCAGGTCTATGACTATATGGACTGGTCCTACATCTGCCTCATTTTAGTCAAGGTTGGTTTACATATACTATATACATAATGTGGAATGGATTTTATTTTTATAAATTTGAGGAGGAGATAGATTTGACCCTCAATTATCAGTATTCCATCAATGTGCAAGGCATTCTAACCTGTTATTGTCACTCAAAGGCATTCTAAACCAAAAACTCTGTTTTCTAAACAGTTTCTCATTCCCACTTAAGAATTTATAAATTTATTGCCTTTTATTCACTTCTTTGAATCAATGATGGGAAAAAATATATTTGATATTTTTTAAGGGTCCATAACACTTGGAAATATTACAGGTGCCATAAATGCTACCTTTTTAGCTCTAACTCTGAAATGTTCTACTCCTTGCAAATTTCGGGATTTTAGGTCGATTTCACTCTGCAACATCACATACAAGATGATCTTATTCAAGTTTTTATTCAACAAATTATTGTTTACTAGGAACATTTATTTTTAATGTCATCTGCTATCATATCTAAGATCAGAGCTATCCTATCAAGTTTCCTTTGATCTAGCTTGGGCATGGACTCAAAATTCCATCTGTGCAAATGGGAGATTCTGACTAAACTGAAGGACTATGGAGGATGGGGTTTCTTCGATTCAAACGTTTTTGTTTATACTTTATTGGTTAAGCAAGTCTAGAAAGAATTGGAAGGACTCAATAGTAGAGCCCTTGCCTAGGATTCACATCTGTTATTGTCACTCAAAGGCATTCTAAACCACAAACTCTGTTTTCTAAACAGTTTTCAAGCACAATAACTTGGTTTAAATGACACTCCTTTCATACTGTTTTTTCATAAATTTAACTAACGCAATTTCATAGATCAGCACTTCCTAATAACTTGGTTTAAAAGAATTGATCCGATTCACTACTGTCTTAATGTTCAAGTACATGCACCTCAGAAGAATATTGTTTACCTTGCATACATCTCATTCACAGTTATGCCCTCATCTGAATAGATCTAGTTATGGGCTATTCAATTTTAACCATAGGGATGAGGTGATTTAAATTTTTTTAAATGTCATGTAAATATAGGCCTAACCAAGTCTATGTCACATTGAGTTGCATAGCATTTGACTGCTCGTTGAGTTGCAGAGCATTTGGCTATTCTGGATGCAATATATCCAAGTTATTTTTCCCTTTTATTACAGGAGAAATTTGTAAGTAAGCATCACTTGGTTTCAAACAACCTTGTTGCACAAAGCAGAATCATTTAGTGCACTTGCAGGTTAGTATAGAGGTTAATAACTCATTGCTGATGACAACAAATCCTAAACAAAACCTTGTAGTATCAGGCTTTAGCTCCTACCAGAATGGTTGACAATCTAACTCCTGTCAGAATGATTTAGAACTCCAATTTGTGACCTAAATCTACCCTTTATCCAGTAAAATTTTAATTAATCAAAAACAGTTTTAGTTCATATTCCATAACCATCATCATATATACTCATATAATAACATTAAATAAAACATTCTTTCCCTTCTCTGCAAATTATAATAAACATCTTAAACAACACATTAATCAATCCCCTTTTTTATAAAAATAGCATTTTCATCATAAAATTTTGAAATGGGTTTCCACACTAAGAAACCAACCAGTTGAGCTCACACATGTTGACATTAAAAACCCAACCAGTTGAGCTCACACATGTTGACATTAAAAACCCAACCAGCTGAGCTCACCCATGTTGACATCAAAGGCTAGCTTAATCGCTTTTTAATTGGAGTTGTGGCATGTGAGAGACAGAGTAAAGAGTACAATAAAATTTGTTAAAAATAGTTCCAGCAGCTAAGCTTTCATTTACATAAAGACTGTCTTTGCCTCCTTAACTTCACTACCTATCTGTTTAGGGTCATTCTCAAAAATATCCTATGGGCTACTATGCCAAATGAATGAGAATTGTCAGTACCCGAACAAAACTAGTATAGATCCCAACAACAAATGTAGCAGCTGCCCAGAAAAAGGCTCCAAGGGCAATTACATGGGCACGATTGAGATGAATAGCCAGATAAGCTGCCAGTGGATAACAAACTGCCTGAGGGACATATCTGAACAGAGTTAAAGACCCCAACTGTGTTGGTGAAATATGTAATGCCAATCCAACCTCATGGTACACCCCGGGCAACAGTGCTTGAACCAGCTAAAACAAAAAAACATTAATTCTACGGCCAAACATATGGAAATTGAAGAATACAAAGGATTAATAATTAAACTGGGAGTGCATCCTGAGAATAGAGAGGCTATCAGAATTCTCATGCAAAATCGAGAAGCAGAGACACAAGCCCTAAGAAAGAAATTGAAGATGTTAACCTATGAACATGCCCAGACAACAGAGATGCTACAGGTGGAAAAGGAGGAGTAAGTAAATATAGGCCTAACCAAGTCTATGTCACATTGAGTTGTAGAGCATTTGACTGCTCGTTGAGTTGCAGAGCATTTGAATATTCTGGATGCAATATATCCAAGTTATTTTTCCCTTTTATTACAAGAGAAATTTGTAAGTAGGCATCACTTGGTTTCAAACAACCATGCTGCACAAAGCAGAATCATTTAGTGCACTTGCAGGTTAGTGTAGAGGTTAATACCTCATTTGCTGATGACAACAAATCCTATAGAGGTTAATACCTCTTTGCTGATGAAAACAAATCGTAAACAAAACCTTGAAGTATCAGGCTTTAACTCCTACCAGAATGGTTGGCAATCTAACTCCTGTCAGAATGATTTAGAACTCCAATTTGTGACCTAAATCTACCCTTTATCCAGTAAAATTTTAATTAATCAAAAACAGTTTTAGTTCATATTCCATAACCATCATCATATATATTCATATAATAACATTAAATAAAACATTCTTTCCCTTCTCTGCAAATTACAATAAACATCTTAAACAACACATTAATCAATCCCGTTTTTTATAAAAATAGCATTTTCATCATAAAATTTTGAAATGGGTTTCCACACTAAAAACCCAACCAGTTGAGCTCACACATGTTGACATTAAAAACCCAACCAGTTGAGCTCACACATGTTGGGATTAATAACCCAGCCAGCTGAGCTCACCCATGTTGACATCAAAGGCTAGCTTAATCGCTTTTTGATTGGAGTTGTGGCATGTGAGAGACAGAGTAAAGAGTACAATAAAATTTGTTAAAAATAGTTCCAGCAGCTAAGTTGTCATTTACATAAAAACTGTCTTTGCCTCCTTAATGTCACTACCTATCTGTTTAGGGTCATTCTCAAAAATATCCTATGGGCTGCTATGCCAAATGAATGAGAATTGTTAGTACCCGAACAAAAGTAGTAGAGATCCCAACAAGAAATGTAGCAGCTTCCCAGAAAAAGGCTCCAAGGGAAATTACATGGGCACGATTGCGATGAATAGCCAGATAAACTGCCAGTGGATAACAAACTGCCCGAGGGACAGATCTGAACAGAGTTAAAGACCCCAACTGTGTTGGTGAAATATGTAATGCCAATCCAACCTCATGGTACACCCCGAGAAACAGTGCTTGAACCAGCTAAAACAAGAAAACATTAATTCTACGACCAAACATATGCAAATTGAAGAATACAAAGGATTAATAATTAAACTGGGAGTGGATCCTGAGAATAGAGAGGCTATCAGAATTCTCATGCAGAATCAAGAAGCAGAGACACAAGCCCTAAGAAAGAAATTGAAGATGTTAACCTATGAACATGCCCAGACAACAGAGATGCTACAGGTGGAAAAGGAGGAGTAATTATTGGCAGTGCTTATGGAAAGGAATGATTAAATCAGTAAGTTGCAGAAGCATATAAAAGAGTTGGAGGAATCTCAAGCCAATCATGTCTATATAGCTTCTACTTCTATTGTTTCAGATATCCCAGCTTCTCAAGGCCCCTCGGAAGAGTTGGCTAAAACCTATATAGCTGAGACTGAATTATACAAAATGAAAAAGGTTATACAGTGCTAGTGAGAAGAAATGGAAGAGGTTAAAATGCAATTACAGCTTCGAATTTCAATAAGACAACTAGGAGAGGGGAAAAGGTTAAAGAAGTTATGCCCTCATCTGAATAGATCTATGGTTTTGAACGGGATACAAACTGCATGAACGAATAGATGATATGAACGCCATACCTAGCAGCGATGACCACCAGTAGAGACAAACTGCAGTAGTCGAAAGCACTCACAGTCACAGGCAACGCAGCAGTCAGCAGCACTCAGAGGCAACGCAGCAGCACTCGCTCAGCAGCAAATTTCTTCACTTCAGTTCTTCACTGTAACAGAAAACAGGAAATTAGATAGATAACAATGAATAAACTAAAGATATTTAAAAGACAATCTGAAAACTACCAGAACAAACTAATAACTACCACTGTTGCTGGTTCTTCCAACTGCAGCTGCAACGCTCCCTCCCCATTCTTCCAGCTGCCCCTTCTCTGCAGCAAATGCGGCTCTGCAGCGAATGACTGAATGATTAAGGTTTTGGGTTATGTTTGTTTTTTTAACTGGTTTATATCCACGGCTCATCTTCCTTCAATCATCTAACATCACATCTCACGATCACCAATTGTACACATAGGCAGGTAGCAAAGTTCATTTCAAATAAATACACCTTACGGCGTAATAAAATTTAAATTTTCTTCATTGTAATTTTGTTTTTATTAGTAAAATTAGGAATTTTAATTTTTAAAAAAGCATAATATACATCTTACATTAAAATATATAAATAGCAACAATAAGTTAAGATCCATTTTACTTTAAAAATAGAATAACGATTATGTAACAATATTAGATTGTTTGTAAACATTTTTACATGTCAACTTACTATGTTGAATTTATATTAATACGTAAAATTTATAATATGGTAAACGAGTATGTGGATAATGTGTAGATCCAATGTAAGATTGTTTGTAAACATTCTCACATGTCAGCATACTATGTTGAATTTATATTAACATGCAAAATTTATAATAAGGTAAACATTTAGATGTATATTAAAATTAATCTAGAGCCATATGGAGATGTTGTAGTGTAAGTAAAAAGTTCAAAGTGATAAAAATAATAAAATTCAAATTTGTTACATTGTAATTTTATTTTCATCAATAAAATTAGGAATAATTTTTTGAATTTAAAAAAAGCATAATATATATCTTACATTAAAATATATAAATAGCAACAATAAGTTAAGATCCATTTTACTTTTAAAAATAGAATAATGATTATGTAACAATATTTAAATTTAATTAATAAGCACATAAATTTACAATATAGCTATATCTTTAATTATGGACTTAGTTCAATTTACAATAAATATTATTAACTAAAGTTTATTACAATACTATGAGTCAAAATCATGATTCATCAATACAACATGCCCAAAAACTATTTCTCATTTCACACTCAAAATATTTTACATAAAGTTCTAGAAACTTTGCTAATTCCAATTGATTACATTTACAACATGGTGTTTACAGCATGGTGCTTAAAAACAATAAAATTATTTATAAATATGCTTGAGATTTGAGCTTGAATGGATTAAAAATCAATTTGGAGAAAAAAACATAAATCTTTAAATTATAGAACAACATCACACACAGAGTTATAGTACCCAATAACTAAAATACGAATAAACTAGAAGGCTAGAAGCTCAGAACATTGCCAGGGTTCTCACAACCTGAGATGGCTTGTCTTTAAGAGGAAGTGAAAACAAACTATCTCGTTCATATGTTTGAAATTCAATACTTACCAAAAGGCTAGAAGCTCAGAACATTTCCACGGTTCTCACAACCTGAGATGGCTGGTCTTTAAGAGGAAGTGAGAACAAACTATCTCGTTCATATATTTGAAATTCAACACTTGCTAAAAGAATTTGATGATGTGGATATTATTAACAAGCCTGAGAAACAAAACATGGAAATTTACAGTGTTATAAATCTAGAAATTCTGAAAAAAATATTAATAAGCTGAATTCAACCTAATACAACAAATCCTATGTTAATCGATATCAAGTTTTCAGAATATTCACAAAATATTGATGCATACCAGTGTAGATACTCGGGTTCAGTGGGATCGCTCGGGTGTTGTATATTTTTAGTGCATTCATTAAGGCTTGCCCACTGCATTTTTGTATCTTTTGAGTTTTGGATGCAGATTTTATATGCACAACATCAAAAAAATTAAGTGAGAGTGTAGGTTTGTAAGAGAAATTTATAGACGTTAAAGAGTTAGTAATTAACTTGAATGAAAAAAATGTAGATGAATGGCCTAAAATATTTCAATCATCTAACATTTGATTCTATGGTCTAAACAAATATACTGTAACAATTGAGAAAATTGTTTTCAAATACACTATAACAATTAAGAAAACTGTTTTGAAATAATAAAGCCTTACCACATAATTATTATTTTGAATTTATTATTTATATAATATTAATAAAATAATACGTTTGTATGAAACTATTATATTTTATTAAAATTGAAGTAAAAGATCAAAGGCTGTAGAATAAAAAATCTACTCAATATAAATAATCACATTGATGTAATGAATTTTCAATCACATTGACGTAGTGAATTTTCCAGCATGAAACAGACTTGAATGTTTCTATAATATAAAATAAAAAAATTATGAATTTATGATTTATATAGTGTTAATAATATAAAATAAAAAATTATGAAATTATGATTTATATAGTATTAATAAAATAAATAAAAAATTATGTGAAAATTATAATTTATTTTAAATTAAATATTAAAGAATGTTTTATATTTTTAAAATAAAAAAGTTTTTGTTTGGTTAAGAGTTTGTTGCTTAAGAATTTAAGTAGATTAAGGGTATAAGATCTAAAGCCATCAGGTTGAAATGAAAATCTGATCCCACGTTTAGATCATTATCATTACAAATGGACTGATTTTCTTTCAATAACAGTAATGAGTTGATTTACATTTAGGATAGTAACTATAATGATTGACCTTAATCTTGAATTGAAAACTAAATTAGAATAGATTTTCAGACTTCTTTTTAGAAAATTGTTTAAAATAAAATAAAAAAACTCAAATTAATTTTTTTATCTAATCAGAATAAAATAATGTTAAGAATTTGATTTCTGTGATCCATAAATTGCGTATAAAGTCTTTCTGAGAAAATCACATTTAAATAAATTTAGTGGACTAGAAAAACTTTATACACAATGAAAGAACACTTATACAAGTTAAATACTAAACATATGCAGTAAATGAATTAATAGGTCAAGAGTTTCATCCTCTTTTACAAATTCCATAACTCTGCCTTTTCAAAGTTTTCAAAGCATTTAACAGAACTATACTAAATACTGGAAATCCATGCAATTTCGTTTTCAAAGTGAGTAAAGCATTTAACAGAACTACAGTGAATATTAGAAATCCATGAAATTCACACACAATTCCCTGTGAAAATATCAAACTAGTTCCAAAATATGACATTTTAATTTATTAATAAAAGGAACTACATTAGATTCTTGACTGCAGCAGGCTTTAAACGACTACGGCGAAAATACTTTCTCAATTATTTAGTGACATCACAGTACCACCGGCTTGCTGATAAACCACAGAACAACCAACAAATCCAAACTTGTTGCACCTTAGAGATTGAGATGAAATCTAACTAATGTTAGCAGCGTGCACATATGGTGATTAAGGGTCGCAGCACACAGAACTTTGATAGAACGTCCCGCAGACTTTTGGAGGGTTGCAACTGGATTCCGAGCACGGTTGAACGTACTTACAAAATGGAGGAAGTGAAAGCTGATCTTTCAGTCTTCGGTGTATGCTCTCATAAGATACTTCTGTCATTCACATATTTCAGGTATAACCAATTTCTCAATTTGAGTATAACCCAGTTCTCAATTTGAATTTCTTAAAAAGAAAGCACTAATCTGCTGCAACAATATCAATAAAAATACCTTCATTCAAAATTTACCCATATATAACAACAACACTAAAATTCCAATAATCTCAAAGGTGTAGATCAGTTGGCAATTCCCTTAAAAATGAAGGTGTAGCTCAGTTGGCAATTCCCTTGAAAAGGAAGTAGTATGAAGGGAAAATAAAGTATTGTGAAAATAAGAAATCAAGATTCAATTCTCTAGTGAACTTGAAAGAAAACCGGTAGTAGGACCCAAAAGTATTAAGTAGTAGTGGCATTTGTTTTAGATCACAAATTTATAAAAGTGATAAGCAAATTCCGTCGACTTTTACTCAATTATTAAATAGATCTAATTACTCTGGACCAATTTTCATTTAAGTACTAGACCGACCCAGCCACAAATTTATAAGGGTGATGACTAAATTCGATCCACTTTCACTTGAGTATTAGACCAAGCAGGAATGTAATTTCACTTGAGTATTAGACCAAGCAGGAATGTAATTTGATGGACAAATTACTTATAAAATAATGACCAAATTTCATCGACTTTCACTCGATTATTAATCAAACCCAGTTACCTATTTCTCTAATTACCCTGGACCAATTTTCATTCAAGTACTATACCGACCCAGCCACAAAATTATAAGGGTGCTGACCAAATTCGATCCATTTTCACTTGAATATGGGAGGTAATCTGATGAGCAAATTTCTGGTAATGGGGGTGATTTGTTAGTTAAATATAGTTTAAAATTTTATAAAATTATCAATAGTATAGGATGTAATTTGAAAAGCAAATTTCTGATAATAGGGTAATTTGTGAGTGAATTATAATTTAAAATTTTGTAAAATTATTAATATTTTCTATAAAATTTTCAATATTTTTTTTTGTTAAAACTTTAAAGTAAATAAAAAATACATGACCAGTAAATCTATTTTGAAATTCCAACTTGAGACTCACCCAATTACCTATTTCTCTAATTACCGTGAACCAACTTTCACTCAAATACATACATACCGAATTAGAGAAATAGTGAACCCAGTTACCTATTCCTCTAATTACTCTAAAGAAAAACACTCTAAAATTTCAATTTAAACCCACCTGAAACTATGGGTTGTTTTGCCGTTGCAGCAGATGTTACACCATTCAAGAACAATGCAGCGAGAATCGCAACCGCGACCATCCTGCCGATCTTGGCTTGTATTTCCGCCATTTTTTTCTGCAACTGGTATCAAGCCTGCCTTGTCGAATTGGGAATAGGGCCGCAAGGCGCGCTACTTGTAGTGGAGTTATTGGGCGATTTTGTTTTTCTGTAATTAGACGAGGGAATAGCGGACCATTACGTGGCTGGCACCCAAAATTGATTCCAATGTGTCAGTATGAATGATAATAGATTTCTATTTATTACAGTTTCCAGAAAGTCTGGATCCCGGGTAAGTATTAGATCCCGGGCCATCCGGGCAGTTGCCACGTTAAGAGCGACATTTAAATCCTGGCTGACATAAAATTGTGGAATTTAAGTTGGTTGAGCCGAATAATTTGATATGTATTTAGTCATTTCTGGGTAATGGTTGCATGCTCAGACGAGTCATTCGGTGTTTTCCACCATTATGACAGTTAAAAAAAAAATTTATTTATTTATGTAAAGACAAAGAAAATATTTTTAATGTTCACTATGTTAAAAATAGTTTATCGGAAAGATTGTTTTTTATTTAGTTTTTCGGAAAGATTGTTTTTTATTTAGTTTTTGTATTTGATTTTTTTTCCTTGAGTCATTTTCCTCTTGAGTCTTACAATAAATTCTTCTAGCTTCTCACCAAACTCTTTGTTAAATAGATTATCCTAAGAACTAGCAGCTAGAATATTTGCATAATTTTTCTTGGTGCCTTAGAAAGCCTTACATTATAAAATGGAATACTTTTCTGTTTCCACTTTTCTGGAAGAGGAAAAACTACATACTCTTTTCTCTAAATTTCTTTTGGCATTTTCCAATGCCTTGTGATGTAGGAACATCCAACTTAGGGTAGACAAAAAGGACAGGTTTTTGTCTCACTGCTACATTTGATTTCTGATAAGTCATTGAACCTATGATTTTTAATTTTATCCTAGGAATGGTCATTAGGATTAAGGAAGTTAACTAAGTTCTGTAGGTTTATTTAAAAGTTTTATTTTTCTTTTAATTTGGAAATTCGTCCTTACAGTAAAAGAACACAGTCAAGAATGTAGCTGTAATTGAACGGTTGACAGTTTCAACTGAAAAACTATTGCCTACAATGGTACATAAGAAAAGAAGACACATTCTGTAAGGTTCGATTTTTTCCATCACAGAAAGAAAAATAACAAAACAGAAACAGAGTTTTGTTTCAGGAGCCATCTGAGTCACAAAAGGATATTGCAGCCAATTACTATTGCAAATTACTTTACTGTCTAGTTATATTTTATGTCATATAACAATAAGCATTTATTCTCAAGACTGTAACGAGAATGAGAAGAAGTAATAAAGCACAGGGATTGGAAGCGAGCGAACAAATTCGCAAACTGAAGATCTTACAATACAACATATAATAGTAACCGACAAATTGAACATACAGAACTCAGGTATTCTCACACAAACGAAATATTTCCACAAGCAGTGAAGTCCATCAAATATACATTCATCCCCAGGTATAATAAACATTTTTTTTTCCAGATAAATAGAATCTCATAAATCAAATTTTCTATTGTTTTACAATTACAAGAGTCTATGTTGAAAAAGTCCCGTGGGACTATAAAATGACTTTTAAATAACATTTTGATGCGATATTACAAGTTACAGGGTTGCGGTTTCGAAACCAGAAACCTACAGCAGTTCTACAAAATACAAGTTCATCGACGAGTACACAGAATGACCGAGAAAGCTTCATAAACCCTAACCTTTATATACAAAGAGGGACTATGATAGATTGAACAAATTCTACGGGACTGCAACAGGAAGACGAGGGACCAAGCCCTATTCTATCATAGGACAGATTACAATCTCAAAGATAAGTATAAGGAAGCAAACCTACCCATTTAAGATTGGGGGTCGATAACCGTTCGAGCCAGAGACTTTGGCGTGATTGGAACTTGAATTACCTCCAAAATAAATAAGGATCATAAGTGCCGAACTAGTTACATATACCGTTTTGATTTTCAAGCAAGGAAAAACGAGAAAGTTTTAAGAATTTGTTACCTTGGTGAAGGAACATAGCTGGAGCGAAAGCTTTGGTCGAAACCCGCAAGGGCCTACTCACAAGGAGCTAAAATGTTAGAGCCGAGTAAAAAAGCAAAGAAAATTGAATCATAGAAGGATAACTTAACTTTCAGGGGCCGAGTTGAACTGCGACAAGGCGAAAGCAACCCACAGAGGATTCGACCTGTAGACACAACAAATAATTAGTTACGAACAACATTAGCATAGAGGCAGAGCACAACACCAGTGTCAGACCAACAATTAATGGCGGAGACAAGTAAGTATAGTAAACAGAGGTTTATCAGTTGCGAGAGTTTACCAAATACTATTGAGTGAATTGGCCATAAATTGCCACAGCTACAAATGGGAAAAGTCGAATGGAAGACTAGTTTGATGGAGCAAAAGCAGAATGAAACCCTCACACAGGAGCAAGTGGAATGAAAAAGGAGTGACAGTCGACAAGGATAGGGTTTGTTACCACGCGGGAAGGGCAAAGATCGAGGAGTTCTGATAGATGTCAGTTCAACATAATCATCAGGACGGGATAATCAAACTACAATAAGTTGCAAATTAAACCGACTGCTACCATATCATACGGATTACAAGAAACCCAAGAACAAAAGGCCATATCAATACACATTGTAATGTTGAATGCATAATCAAACAAATCTATATCCACATTGTAATGTTGTAACGTATGTTGAAACCTGTCATATAATATAAATTTCGAGACCTATGTAAGGTTCTTTCACCTATTGTGAGTGCAGATTTGGACTTGAGGGCTGGGCCACATCAAATTTTGGTATCAAAGAAAAGCCTGTGATTAGTGAAGATGGAGGTTGGTAGATGAGGACGAGGAAGAGCTGTTCGCAGATTAGTAGATGAAGGATTGAGGGAAAATATTCGAATCTTGAATGCTCGTTTAGCAGCAGTAGAGGCTGGAAGGAGAAGAGATACTGAGAGAGGAGATGACAATGATGAAGAGGTTGCAAAAATGATAGATGGTTCAGAAGGAAAAGGACCTGAAATCAGATTGTTAAGGTTAGTTTTGTTATCAAGTAGTAAGCCAAAGCACGAGCTTTCTACTTATGAAGGAAATTTATCAGCAGATGTGTTGTTGGATTGGCTCAGTGAGCTGAACAAGTACCTTGATTATGAAGAAATCAGCAAAGATAAGAGGGTAAAATTTGTTTCCACCAAGTTGAAAGGACACTCGTCCTTATGGGATAGTATTCAGGCAGAGAGGAAAAGGTTGAATAAGTAACCTATAAAGAAGTGGGCCAGGATGGAGGCCAAACTAAAGGGTAAATTCCTACCGAAGGATTACCATATTATGTTGTATAGACAGGTGCAAAATATGAGATGAATGGGGTTGACTATTAAGGAGTATACCGAAGAATTCTATAGAGTGAATTTGAGAGCTGGTTATGTAGAAGACACCCCCGAAAAGACAGCAAGGTATGTAAATGGCTTGAGGGGAGAAATACTAGATGAAATAAGTATTCTCTCACCCAGAACTATAGATGAGGCATATCAATGTGCCTTAAAAGCTGAAGAGAAAATAAACAGGAAGCAGAGTGCCAAAAGAGGAGGAGGATCTGGTAGAGGAAAAGGAAGGGCTTTTGGCAAAGGTAGAGCTACCAATCCTAGTGATGAAGGCAGCAGTTCTAGGACTCTAGGAACAATAGAAAGAGATAATAACACTAGAGGGGGAAGACCATACTAGCGTGGAAGAGGTAATGGCAGAGACAGAGGAGCTATCCAGTGTTATAGGTGCCACAAGTGGAGGCACAAGTCTTATGAATGTCCTGAGGGTGAACCAATAGGAGGTAGAGGAACATATGTTACCCAGAAGGAGGAAGTAGAAGCACCACCCCAAGAGGTAGAGAATGTACCCAAAACAGGGGAGGCCTTGGTGTTGAATAAAGTGTTGTTGAAACTAGCAAAAGAAGTGGTTGAACCGGATCAAAGAAAATCCTCATTCCAGACAGTTTGCAAATCACATGGTAAATGCTACAAACTAATAATTGACAGTGGAAGTACAGAAAATTTGGTAGCCATAGAAATGGTGGAGAAGTTGGGGTTGAAGAGGCTGAAACACCACACTCCTTACAAAGTGTCGTGGTTACAAAAGGGACAGCAACTATTATTTGATGAACAGTGTGAAGTGAAGTTCCATATTGGCAGGTATAAGGACAAGATTATTTGCGATATTATGCCTATGGACGTGTGTCATATACTATTAGGGAGACCTTGGCAACATGACAGGAAAGTGGTACACGATTGAAAGACAAAATGTTACAAGTTTGTTAAGGATGGGATTAAGCATACGCTTGTACCCATCAAGGAAGAAGAGACGGTAGAGACCATTGGAGTCAAAGCATTGTTGGTGGGAGGAAACAAATTCTTAAAATAGATCGAGGATAATGAAATTAAGTTTGTTGTTGTAAGGAGGCCAAAGACAGTGATATTGCATACAAAAATTACAAATTTACCAGAGGAAATCTAGGATATGTTGCAAGATTTTGGTGATATCATAGTGGATGATTTACCAGATGAGTTGCCTCCTAAGAGAAGCATCAGCCATCATATTGATTTTATACCAGGAACCAGTCTGCCAAACAACGTAGCATACTGAATGAGTCCTAAGGACAATGAAGAGATTAGGAAGCAAGTACAGGAACTGCTAGATAAAGGGCTGATCAGGGAAAGTATGAGCCCCTGTGCAGTTCCAATAGTTTTAGCTCCTAAGAAGGGTGGAGAGTGGCGGATGTGTACAGATTCAAAAGATATCAATAAAATTACTATTAGATAGAGGTTCCCATTGCCATGAATTGATGACATGATGGACTACTTTAGTGGAGCAACATATTTCTCAAAGATCAATCTGAAGAGTGGTTACTACCAAATCCGAATTCGAGAAGGGGATTAGTGTAAAATAGATTTCAAGACAAATGAAGGGATGTATGAGTGGCTGGTAATGCCATTTGGTCTGAGTAATGCCCCTAGTACATTTATGCGCCTAATGGATGAAGTGCTGAAAGAGTTCGTTGGGAAGTTTGTGATTGTTTATCTAGATGATATTTTGATTTTCAGCAAGATGAAGGAAGAACACTTTCAACATGTTCGAAGTGTATTGGAGAAATTGCAGCAGAACAAGCTGCCGATAAATTTAAAAAAATGTACCTTTTCTCAGAAAGAATTAGTTTATTTGGGTTTTGTGATTGCAGAGAATGAGCTGAAGAGGGACCCAGAAAAAGTTGCAGCTATAGTTAGCTAGCCATCCCCAAAGAATCTGTTTGAAGTTCAAAGTTTTCATGGGTTGGCAAGATTTTACCAAAATTTTATCATAGATTTCAGTGGAATATGTGCACCTATGCTGGACACAATAAAAAAGGAAAATCAGCTTTTTTTTTGGACAGAAGAAGCAGAGAGAAGTTTTTAGACTTTGAAGAAGAAGATCACTGCAAGACCGATTTTGAGGTTGCCTAATTTTAACAAACTTTTTCAAGTTCATTCTGATGCTAGCGATACAGCCATTGGGGCAGCACTTAGCCAGGAGGACAAGCCGGTCACTTATTTCAGTGAGAAGCTGAATAAAAATAGCTAGAAATACTCATCCTATGACAAAGAATTTTATGTTGTCGTCCAAGCACTGAAACATTGGATACATTATCTATTAGGTAATGAATTTGTTTTATTTTCTCATAATTATGCATTACAGTATATTATGCAGCAGCATAAGTTGAACCATAAGCATGCAGAATGGGTTGAGTATTTGCAGAGTTTTACATTTGTGTTGAAAGACATTAGTGGACAGGCCAACAAGGTGATAGATGCATTGAGTAGAAGAGTTTTGCTCTTACAGGAGATCACGATACAAGTGCTGGGTTTTGAGCATTTGAAAGACTTGTATCAGACAGACGCATATTTTAAAGGGGCTTATGAAGCCTGTTAAAATCCTTTGCTGAGAAACAATAGTCCATGGTTGGACTATAATTTGCAAGAAGGATTGTTATTCATGGGAGGAGAGTTATGCATTCCAGACCATTCAATGAGGGAGAACATTATTTGGGAAAAACACAGTGGAGGTCTAGCTAGACATTTCGACATAGACAAGACATTATCAGAGATTGGACATTTTTATTACTGGCCAAAGATGCGGCGGGACATGCAGAGATATGTGAGCAGATGTAAAATGTGTCAGTTGGTGAAGGGTGATAGTAAGAATACAATACTTTACATGCCGCTGCCTATTCCAAGTAGACCATGGGACTCAGTCAGTTTGGACTTTGTCTTGGCTCTGCCGAGAACACAACGAGGTTTTGACTCAGTGATGGTGGTAGTAGATAGATTCTCAAAAATGGCACATTTTATACCTTGCCGAAAAACCAATGATTCCACTCACGTAGCACACTTGTTTTTCACAGAGAGCGTCAGATTGCATGGCTTTCCGAGGTCCATTACTTCTAACATGGATGTGATGTTCACAGGACATTTTTGGCGTACTGTGTGGAAGAAGTTGGACAGTCAATTGAATTTTGGCTCCGCTTATCACCCATATACTGATGGGCAAATGAAGGTGGTGAACAGGAGCTTATGAAACCTACTACGAAGTTTGATTGGCGAAAATTCACGGATGTGGGATTGTGTACTTGATCAAGTAGAATTTTCTTGTAATGATTCGCCAAATCACAACACAGGCTACAGTACTTTTTAGGTTCTTTATGGCATGCATCCTTGTGGAGTGAATGAATTGTGGGATTTGGGAAAGCTTGAAAGAAGAAGTGCTGATGGAGAAGATTTCGCCCAAGCACTGAGTGATTTACATGAGTAGGTGAAGTCAAAATTGTAGGACAGCAGTTAAAAATAGAAGCAATAGGAATATTTGAAGAGGCGGAAGTTCAATTTAATGTAGGGGATGAAGTTCTTGCACACTTATGCAAGGAACGTCTTCCTAAGGGAGAGTATAACAAACTAAAGTTTAAGAAGATTGGCCCCTGCAAAATTCTTCGAAATTTTTTTTCCAATGCCTATGAATTACAGCTGCTGCCAGGAGTAGGCATATCACCCATTTCTAATGTGGCAGATCTGTTTCCATATACTGTCAGTCCTGAAGACGATAGGGAAACATGGCCAGAACAGGACACCCAATTTGATAATGGTTCTTGGATGAGGAAAATTCCTACGGCGCAATCCCTTAAGATCGAGAGCATTCTCGACACACAAGTAGCCAAGCGCACTCACAGGAAGGAGTATTTATGATACCTTGTTAAGTGGAAGAACTGTCTCATTGAGGACAGTTCATGGCTTGACGCAGCGCAAATACAGAAGGCAGGTTACTCAATTGAAGATCTCATGGAACGGAGCCATGAATTTTTATTACCCCGAGAGTCTGATGCAGGAGCATCCATCTCATGGTAGAGAAAAAGAACAGGTTTTTGTCTCACTGCTACATTTTATTTCTGACAGGTCATTTTTAATTTTATCCTAGGAAATGGTCATTAGGATTAAGGAATTTAATTAAGTTCTGTAGGTTTATTTAAAAGTTTTGTTTTTCTTTTAATTTGGAAATCCGTCTTTACAATAAAAGAACACAGTCAAGAATGTAGTTGTAATTGAACGGTTTATAGTTTCAACTGAAAAACTATTGCCTACAATGGTACATAAGAAAAAGAAGACACATTGTATAAGGTTTGATTTTTTCCATCACAGAGAGAAAAATAACAAAACAAAAACTGAGTTTTGTTTCAGGAGCCATCTGGGTCACAGAAGGATATTGCAGCCAATTACTATTGCAAATTACTTTACTGTCTAATTATATTTTATTTCATATAACAATAAGCATTTATTTTCAAGACTATAACAAGAACGAGAAGAAGCAAGAAAGAACAGGCGTTGGAAGCGAGCGAACAAATTCGTAGACTGAAGATCTTACAATATAGCCTATAAGAGTAACCAACAAATTGAACATACAGAACTTTGGGAGTTTCATACAAACAAAAGATTTCCACAAGTAGTCAAATCCATCAAATATACATTCATCCCCAGGTATAATAAACATTTTTTTTTTCAGATAAACAGAATCTCATAAATCGAATTTTCTATTGTTTTACAATTACAAGAGTCTCTGTTGAAAAATTCCCATGGGACTATAAAATGACTTTTAAATAATGTTTCGATGTGATAGAACAAGTTACAAGGTTGGGGTTTCGAAACCCAAAACCTAGAGCAGTTCTACAAAATACAAGTCCATCGACAAGTACACAGAATGATCGAGAAAGCTTCATAAACCCTAACCTTTATATATAGAGAGGGACTACGATAGATTGAACAAATTCTACTTGACTGCAACAGGAAGACAAGGTACCAAGCCCTGTTCTATCATAAGAAAGATTACAATCTCAGAGATAAGTATAAGGAAGTAACCCTACGTATTTAAGATTTGGGGTCGATAACTGTTCGAGCCAGAGACTTTGGAGCGATTGTAACTTGAATTACCTGCAAAATAAATAAAGATCATAAGTGTTGAACCAGTTACATATACCGTGTTGATTTTCAGGCAAGGAAAAATGAGAAAGTTTTAAGAATTTGTTACCTGGGTGAAGGAACATAGCTGGAGCAAAAGCTTTGGTCGAAACCCGCCAGGGCTTGCTCACAAGGAGCCGGAATGTTAGAGCTGAGTAAAAATGTAAAGAAAATTGAATCATATAAGGATAACTTACCTTTCAGGGGCCGAGTTGAACTGCGACAAGCTGAAAGCAACCCATGGAGGATTCGACCTATAGACACAACAAATAATTAGTTATGAACAACATTAGCACAGAGGCGGAGCACAACACCAGTGCCAGACCAATAATGAATGACAGAGACAAGTAATTATAGTAAACAGAGTTTTATCAGTTGCGAGAGTTTACCAAACACCATTGAGTGAATTGTCCATAAATTACCATAGCTACAAATAGGAAAAGCCGAACGGAAGACTAGTTTGGTGGAGCAAAAGCAGAACGAAACCCTCATAGTGATGTGTAGAGTGAAACCCTCATAGAGGAGCAAGTGGAGCGAAAAATGAGTGACAGTCGACAAGGATAGGGCTTTTTACCATGCGGGAAGGGCAAAGATCGAGGAGTTCTGACAGATGTGAGTTCAACATAATCATCAGGACGGGATAATCAAACTACAATAAATTGCAAATCAAACCGACTGCTACCATATCATATGGATTACAAGAAACCTGAGAATGAAAGGCCATATCAATACACATTGTAATGTTGAATGCATAATCAAACAAATCTATATCCACAATGGAATGTTGTAACGTATGTTGAAGCCTGTCATATAATATAAATTTGGAGACCTATGTAAGGTTCTTTCACTTGTTGTGAGCACAGATTTGGACTTGAGGGTTGGGCCCCATCACCTTGTTTCAGAAGATAGTTCATGATAATTAGTCCTTAATTGAGCAATAATAATTTTGGATCTCCAAGAAATATTGGCTCGTATGTAACCTTTTGTTAATAATTATGAGTGGGGCTAAACTCTTCAATGCAATACTTCTTCTTTCTCCCTAGCTCTTTCTCCCAAGTACGTTTTTAGAACATATGAATTGGGTTAATTACTTTAGTTTGGTTTAAATTTAGAAGGTAGAATATGAAGATGATTTTTTAACTTAATTGTATATTAATTCAATTTAATATTTAATTTTAGTGTGGTTAGTGTGTATTTTAGTTTAAATATAGCTTTATTAAATTAAAAAACAATAAAAAATAAATATTTCATTATAAAAATAAAATATTATTATTGATTTTCATTACTAAAAATTAACAAATATGATTTAAAAATATGGTTTATACTAACCCATTTAAAATTATATATATATATAAGTTAAATTTATTATACTTGGTCATACATGGTTTTACAGATTTAGTTTTTCTTTGAATCTATATTAGTTTTTTTTTTACCAAACATTTTTGTTGTTTATCCATACTTTAACATTGATAATTCTATTTTTAGATATCATTTTTGGGATTAGCGTCAATCAAGATTTCTGAGGTTTGCACCCGCAGGAGATCACCCATCCCAAAACGCCTCTGGCTCAAGCACAATTAACTGTGGAGTTTTCCCCACAATCAAGCCCACTTAGCTTGCTACCCCATTGCAAAACCTTAGCAATTATTATGCCTCATGAACCATTCATGTAGAGCTCCCTTTACTCTTTGTATTTAAGTATGAGGGGTTTCCGCAGTGCATTATATTAGATATCATTTTTGGGATTCAACTGCATTAAGTAAGTCATTCATCTATGACCATTTCTATGAGAGGTTGTCGTAACTAACTAATTTCTCATGATTTTTGAATAGTCCGGTGATTAGGTGCTCAGTTCTATGCATAAAAATAAAGGTTCTTGGAATGACACAAAAATAGAACGACCACATAGTGCTCGTCGTTCAGAATCTGATGCACTTAGTTTCACGCAAAATGGACTCTATATGCTCCCAGAAAAAAGCTCTAGCCATTTGCAAAAATAGGAAAAAAAATGGTGACAGGGAGCCCAATCAGCAGTCCGTACTGCTAACTTGGTATGATGACTGGGAAGGGTAAATTTTTGGTCAAATTCAACCAACGAATGTGTGTTTTCCAAGTGGCAGAGTTTGATAGGTTGAAATTTTTACTGATGTGGCAATTTTTTAATGGTTTAAATTTTGACCAATGGGGTGAGAACACATCGTGCAGCCTAGGGCTGGCACGTTTCCACCCCATGGTGGAGAAAATATTGGTTTAAAGTCTAGGTGGAAGCGTCAAGGTTTGAGCCTGCAACCTCCCACACTCAAGACACACCACTTACCATTATGCCATGCATATGCATTATTCCTTAACTATATTGGCTATCCACATTTATTTATGTTTTCAAATGTTGTCGATGAGGGGGGTAGTAGTGGCCAGCGCCCAACAGAAGATGTGGCCAAGGCATGTGACTAGCGGAACTACCGGAGAGTGCTAAAAACCTTAATGCAAAGTGTTGGGCCATAATTGTGAATTACGGATAAATCACGCTTCCCTAGATAGGTGCTAGTCTAGAACAACAGATTAAAGAATATATGACTATTTTTCCTAATTCAAAATAAATACAGAAATGATTAGATGCTTACTTGATCAGTCGCTTCCAAATGGCTCCTTCTGTTGCTTCTGTTGCAGCTTCAAATTCAAGCGGTTTTGTGCTGAATGCTTCCTGCAATAAAGAACAATAAAATAGAAAAATATGTAATAATATAGATGTATATTCAAGTTATTTTTGTAAATCAGCAAATCATAAAGCATATACATCAACTAAGATCTTACAGTATGGAAAATCAAAGCCAATACCGATGCATATAGGGAAAAATAAGTTGTATTTTTCATTGATGATAGAAGGAGAGATTACAACCAAGTGAATGATTTGAAGTGACCCTTCCAGCAACGTCCCCAAGCCTCATCAAATTATAAATCTCTCCAGTAGTAGCTACACAAATCTAGCTCTCAATTGAAAATTCTCCATCATTTCTCTACTCAAATTCTTCCTTTTTTAAGTATTCAGATCTGTGCTCAATTTATTGATGAAATGTAGGTTGTTTTGCAATCAATGACTTTCCAATAATATGCAAGAAATGTTTCCAATCATGTAGATGTCAAATGGACACTTGGATTCGAAGCTTGACACATATGAACTCTCCTAGAAGGCACTGGCCAAGTGGAGATTCCGGAAAAATGAGAATTTCGCTCCCAATGTGACCAACACACCTTTGAATGTCAAGAAGTGCTTTGCAGAGCAACCTTGCATGGGGCTACCTGCATATCCAATGCACTTAGTTCCTTTAGAGCCTGCATTGGTGAACTCTCATATGCTATCTAATAAGCTTCAAACCTTGGAAACCTTTGCTTGATGAAAGTATTGCTTGATTTGTCTTGTTCTTGTCTTAGGGCATGTAGCAACTTGAAATGATAGGGAATGATAGACCCTTCGTCATTGGTCCTGGAGATGATGCCCAGTTAAGCAGGTCATTGAGAATGGTGCCCAAATTGACCTATAAAAAACTCCCCCCTAAAGCATGAAGTCGAAATAATAGTAATAACATTTGATTGAGATGCTTTACGCTGTGATGGGCTGGAGATGAAGCTGAGTGGTCACCTACATCAATATTACAATACATTACATAATGATATATCCTCTTTGATCATAATTTATGAGGGTAGGCATTTCCATATTCAGCACATAAACAATCTAATAACATGTACATAATTCAGAAAGTCATCTTCATTGGAATGTTGCCCAAATGCAGACATGCCTACAGATATAGGCCCATGTTTTGATGACAATATGTATGTAAAGGAACTGTACAGATGATGTGTACAACAATCCTAAAATCGCAGCCCGGATGGATGAAACTAGATCCGGGGTCTTCTTATCTCATTCACTCGATCATTCGGGTACAATTCTAGCCATGTGAATATATGATTTCTAGTCGAACATGGAAAGACATTGTTTGATTACCAACCAATTATTTATGTTGTTAACAAATGCAAGAGAACCACCAATAATGTCAATGGCCCTCAAGGTACTGCAATACATTTCGTAAGCCATGAATAGATGATTTGATGTCGAACGTCAAACAAAATCTTTCAATCAAAGGTCTGAAAGTGAGGATCTTGTCGATGTTGTAACAAGCCTCATGGTACTAGAATTTGATTTTTTTAAGTGAACTTCCTAGATATTGATTTTTCATTGACATGAAGTCACCTTATTGCAAAATAGGAGTTACTAATTTGGATACAAGGGTATGACTTCATATAGAAATTTTCACGGATGGTGGTCATGAGAATGAAGGTTTATGACTATTGCAGAAAGATGAAGTTCTCACTAGATGACTTCTCTTGAACATAGCGGTGACACTGTGATGAGTCAGCAGCATTGACCCAAAACCGAAGTGAAGTTATGATGAAACATAGGTGTGAATGAACCGTCAAGATGATTACCCAACCCAAATAGTCACGGACATGGAGTGAAAGAAGTGTCATGTTCAAGAGCTACTTGCTACCATAAATAATTCTTGCTCATTTTTCCCAAATTTTACCTGGTCATTTATCGACCAATACTTCTTTATTTCTTAACGAGCTTGAGGAGGATAACATTTTCCTGATATATAATTCAACCCTTCGGGCGAATAAAGTATCGTTATTTAATAATTTAACGAGTCTAGTGATGAATGAAACTCGATTCTTGCCATGATCGACAAGCTCATCACTATTTTATGTTTTAATGAGATTAGCAACAGTGATAGCCTGATCCTTTTTCATATTTGGAGAGTTTGAAAAAAAAAGACGAAAGAAAACTCCATAAGTACTTTTTCATAAATTTGTCACTCAAATTCGAAAAAGTGTAAAATAATATCTGAGAGAACCTCTTTGGTCATGTTTAACAAAGGTATTCATTTTTCGCAAATAATCTATCTCATTTCGAAAAAGGGTTAAACTTATACTGAGTAGATATCAATTCATTTACTTTTACGAGCTTCAAAAGACAAGTGCTCGGTAATCTTTTCACATTATCGAAGTCTAAAAAGAGCTAAAAGAAGACTACAGGGGTTCCTTTTTCACTGTTATCAAAGCTCGAAAAAGAGATAAAAGTTTGCTTCAAATCCTTTTTCATTTTTAACAAAGCTCGAAAAATAAGGAGAAAAAGTATGCTTTGTGGTCAAATCATTCTTGAAATAAATCTGCACTACTTATCTATTCATCAGTTGTATTTCTTGTTCAAAACAACGTCAAATGGATCAAAAATACATGTTTCATGATAAAAACATAATAAATCTATAGTCATAGCAATAAATTTAATTTTCAAATAATTAAATGACTATTAAAAGTAGTTTCACTATTCATTTTTACCATTCCATAGTTACCATTTTCATTTTGGAGCTTTGAACCTGATTTTTCCCCCAAACTTTAGCGATCGATTGCATGCAATTGGTAAGAATGTTTTTAATGCCCCCTACAAGAGCACATGTTGAATCCATCCTGCAAGAGAAGATGCCCCCCAAGCTTCATTTCATTCACCTAAGTAACCTACTACTTACTAATAACTGGATGGAACGAAGGTTCATTTACGAGATCCAATGGATGACTCGTCTTTATTAGGAGAGGATTTGTTTCATTTTTTAACGAGCTTGAAATAGGAAAATGAATATGATCATGACATGTTTCATTTTTTAAATAGGTTAACACAATAAAATAACTTTCCTCAAAGGCACTTGTTTTATTTTTTAATGAGGTGGACAGAAGAAAAAATAACTATCCTCAAAGGAACTTGTTTCATTTTTTAAGGAGGTTGACAGAAGAAAAAAGAACAATCCTCAAAATATGTTTCATTTTTTAATGAGATTTCCAAAGTAAAAGAACCATCCTCATGGAAACCTATTTCATTTATCAAGTTTGACACAGGAAAAGAACTATCCTCAACACCTGTTTCATTTTTTAACGAGGTTGACATAGGAAAAAAGAACCATCCTCATTGTGTAGTTGGACTAGTGAGTGTGTGCTAGAAAATAAGTAGTCTAATGAAGTCATCATTTAAGGAGTTTGAGTAGCACCACAAATGATAAGTTATAACATGCGTTGACGAAACTTCTTCAGGGTTTTCATTGAATTTTGGAATTTGCAAGGGTAGTTTCTATGGCATCACCGGCCAACAAGGAGAATAACTCATGGGATAAGCTTGATATTGCACTGAAGATGTGAATAAAGAATCAAGATATTCAGTACTCATAAACGAGGAACCAGATAGGATTATAGATGATGACATGGATGAATTCAATGGACAAAACATTGAAGTTGAAGCGACAATAGATGTTGTCGCAACTGAAATAGATGGTTCAGTCTGGGATGTTATCTCATCCATGGTCAAATGACCCAATGTATACCCTATAGAATCTATAGTAACTCGAAGTAAAAAAGGATCAAAAAAAGTAGAGAAAGTTGATTGAGGAAAAGATTCGTACATGTAAAGATCCTACCGAAAATGACTTGGAGTTAAAGGTGTCTCGTCTTGTGATATTTCTTCAATCAAAATCAAACCAGGTGGAGGAACTTCATCATCAGGCCCAAAGTATATTTCAGGTGGTTTACTGCATGATATGGGAGACTCAATGGCCACAATATATTTTGGAGTGACCAATACAGGAACAACTTCCAGTTGTTCAACTTCAGGATCAAGATTTTCTCCACTTAGGGAATATAGCAACAGAAATATAAGTAGATAATAGAACCTATTTCATTGGTCTTGGGGATGGTGTCCAGTTTGACCAATAAAAACTGACCCTTAAAGCACAATGGGATCCAAATCAACTTCCAGTTGAACAACGTCAAGTTCGGGAGGTATGGTCTCACAGATTGGATGGATCATGACCATGGGTAGCTATGAGGACTCTGTCTCGAGAACAGTAGACAAACCAAGATTTTTAGAAACAACTTCTGCCAACTCTGGTATATGGGAAGATGATGCTTCAATAGAGGTACTAATAGTACTAGTTTCAGTAGAGTGATGTCGCCTTCACCGTCCAGAAGTAACTTCTGGTGGTAAAGGTGGTTTCAATGCTAGTCTACGTGAACGATGGGGAAAAGGATTTTGTTCTTCCATGATGAATGATTTATTTTAAGAAAAGAAATAATAAAAAAAACAAAAGGGTAATTTTAGGCAAAAGGGTTTACCAAGAAACTAGGAACTGCAAAATACCTCCTGGTGAACCAAGAAGTATGGGCAAGAAATCTCCCCAAATGCTGTGTTCGGTGTATCACAATTTAAAAGGCGGCCGACTCGGTTCACTATGGATGGATAGAAACCTAAAGTTGTCCTCCCAAATATACCTAAAGGTACGTGGAGACCCAAGTCCGTCTTAGCGCTATCTGATGCGAAACCACACAGTAAGAGCACCCCTTTATACTTATCATACTGTAACACCACCCAATATACCCGAAAGTATGTGGATGAGCTACGATATACTTACATACATGGAGTGAGGTATCACACTCAAAATGTATCGCAAACAAGTTAACGACAGTTGCTATGTTTTACGAATTCAGAACAAGTCTCTAGGCTAGACCTTATAAATGTTAACGTTATGGTTCCAATGCGTTGTTAAGTAAATTGAGATTAATTTTATGTTGATCTTGCTTAACAATTTTCCTTTCAAAGGATCACTACGATGATGTGTATAAAATTCTTAAAATGCAAGCTAAGAATGATAAACAATCTTTCACTTTTAGCTTCTTCAATGAAAATCCTAGCTACTAAGGGAAGATAGCAAATAATTGTGAGCAAACAAATCAATGAGCAAAAGAAATCGATGAGCACAAACTAAATGCGGATTTCCTAATGTTCCTTTTCACAAAACACAGACAATCCTACATGAAAATGTGAGTTTTTCTTTTCAGTTTCCTTAATGTTATGAATACAGAAAAGGAACTAGGTGCACTAAATCAACAATTCAAATGCTTTTTATTTTTGAGAAATTAAGAATACGAACAAAAATTTCTCTTTTGAAGGAGAAATGAGGACTTTAACAACAATTTCGCCTATCAAGGAAATGAAGATTTTACGACAATTTCCTATGTCAAAAGAAAATGATTCTTAATGCAACCATAAAAAATACTTTTAAATGAACTTGCCAATGATAAAGAAAACCTTTTCAAACAAAAATTGAATAAATTTTCAGTCAAAGGAGGGAGAAGTATATAGATTCACTAGTCAATATGAGAGCCAAACTTTTCAAAACACGGCAGAAAAAAAACTAAAGCAAATTTCAAAGGCAAATTCAAAGGAATTTGGGTGGTTTCAGTAGTCAACGCAGTCTCCAAGGGGAGATAGTGCTCTGCAACACATGCTGGGAAGGGAGACAATGCTCTGCAAAGCACTGTGTATAAAGAAAAACACCATTGTTTAAGTCACAATCTTTGAAAATTGGGCTTCGAAAAAGTTTATTATTTATGACTAAGAACTATTGGGTGGGTAAACAAAACAAATCATATGCTTAAACATCTAGAACTATCAGAAACCCTCCCCAGTAGAGTTGCTAGTTTGTTGGGCCAGAATTTTGAATTACGAATAAATCACACTTCCCTAGATAGATGCTAGTCTACAATAATATATTAAAGACTATACTACTATTTTTCCTAACTCTAAATAAGCACACAGAAAGGATTGGATGTTTACTTGATCAGTCGCTTCCAAATGGATCCTTCTGTCGCTTCTATTGCGGCCTCAAATTCAGGCGGTTTTGTGCTAAATGATTCCTGCAAGAAAGAACACTAAAAGAACAGAAGATGTAATAATATAGATTTATATTCAAGCTAGCTTGCTAAATCAGTAAAGCATAAACCATATACATCAACTAGGATCTTGCAATATGGAAAATCAAAGCCAATACAGACGCATATAGGGAAATGTAAGCTGTATTCCTTATTGATGATAGAAGTAGAGGTTACAGCCAATTGATTGATTTAAAGTGACCCTTCCATCAACATCCCCAATCCTCATCACAGTATAAATCTCTCCAGAAGTAGCCACACAAATCTAGCTCTCAATTGAAAATTCTCCAGCATTTCTCTACTCAAAATCTCCGTTTTTTAAGCATTCAGCTCTGTGCTCAATTTATAGATGAATTGTAGGTTGTTTTGGAATCAATGACTTTCCAATAATAGGAAAGACATGTTTCCAATCATGTATATCTCAAATGGACACTAGGATTCAGAGCTTGACACATGTGAAATCTTCTAGAAGGCACTGGCCAAGTGGAGATTCCGGAACAATGAGAATTTCACTGCCAATGTGACCAACGCACCTTTGAATGTCAGGCAGTGCTTTGCAGAGCATCCTTGCATGGGGCTACTTGCATATGCACTGCACTTAGGCTCTTTAGAGCCTGCATTAGTGAGCTCTCATATGCTATATAATAAGCTTCAAACCTTGGAAACCTTTGCTTGATGAAATTCTTGCTTCATTTGTCTTGTTCCTGTTTTAGGGCATGTAGCAACTTGAAATGATAGGGAATGATAGAACCTTAGTTATTGGTCCTGGAGATGATGCCCAGTTAACCAAGTCATTGGGAATGGTGCCCAAATTGACCTATAACACAGACTTAACAGTTAAACCCTCATTTATTTTCATTAATCCACATTATTTAACATTAATCCATAATTAGCACAAAGCATCGAGTTAAGTGGCTAAGAGAGGTTAATTATTGCTAAACACGGTTAATTAATTTAATGCACATTTAATTAAATTAAACATCCTTATTTTGGTGGTCTTTCAAATCTGACAGAATTGCCAGTTTAACACCTGCTAACCAAATTTAGCTCCAGTTAGCTAAAATTGGACTTGAAATTATGGGAAAAATTGAGATGGTCATAAATTTTGGAGTTTTCGACCAAATCAGGTCCATAAAGAGGCTATATGACCATTTGTGGGCATTCTGGACTCATTGGTGTAGGTTTGAGGAGAAGAAAAGCATTGTAAATAGGTAATTTTGAAAATTTGAGCATAATATAGAGGCCCAAGCTATGGAAGTTGGACCAAGGAGATGTTTCCCAAGAGGGGTGAACTCCTTCATAAAATACTTGTGTTGATGTGTTGTATGGTGATGTATTGCACTTTTTTTTTTTTTTTTGAATGTTTGTTTTAAGTTTAAATTGTCCATTAAATTAACATGAAAAACACTCATGAGACTCAATAATTTATAAGATAACTTGAACCCTTAAGCACACATAAGACATTTGTTTCAAATTCGGAAATAGGAACTCACTAAGAATTACTAACATCCTCCATTCAAATAATTTTTTGCATTAGATCTTTAGGTATTTAGGTTATTATTGTGCAAGAAGTGATCTAATTATTGGAAATTTTTTGTCATGCTTACAAGGTTAAAACTCAAAAGAGGAGAAGGGAAGCTGTTTGGAAGCCTTGGATTTGCGTCAAGAGGAATAAGGAAAGGTTTGCCAAAGTCTTCAATAGCAGCACATCCTGAAGTTGAAGTTGAGTCTTTAGTGAGAATGTCTCATGAAGGCGAACATACCATGACAGAATATGAGAGAGCATTCAAGAAGGCATTCTTTGATATGACTGAGATGGTTAAGGTCCTCTATGAGGATAGTAATTTAAGGATATGTGTGCTATAAAACAACCCCCATTTATTTTTACTAAATGGGGACCCTTTAAAATAAACAGGAATTTAAAAAAAAAAAATTTAGCCTAAGTCAAAAAAAATTAGGAAATAAAGTTATTTTCCTTTCCGCTTTCATTCCTTAACGAGCATCACAAATCGCATATCTTACGAGCTTAAACAACTTAAAACATATAAATTCATGTGGGCTACGATATGCGCTAAACAATTTCCGAAGTTATATAAAACTCCTGTTGCAAAATATGTAAACACCGTGATAAAATAAAATTGCATCGCGCCTTGTAAAATGATCAAAATTTTAACAATTCAGTAAGAGTTGTGATTAAATGAACCTGACGAATCAATAAAGAAACAAACATAAAACTACAAGTTTCCAATAAATCGCATTAGAAATGATTCCTTAAGCGCATTTCACATTCGCAGAGAATAACTGAAAAAAAGTTTTATTACCACATAGAAATTGCGATGTGTGTTTTGCGCAGATCTTATTTCGTGAGATTTATTGGTAACATAACTAATGGAAATAGTTATAAGTTTCGACATGTGATAATTCATAGCTATTTTCAAGTGTACGAAATGATTCATGTCTAATCAACTGAATATAAGATCTAACGCCTTAAATTGATCGATAGACATTTCACGTGAATATGTGTAAGAGATTTGATTAAAATGATTTTCGATTATTAACAACATTTAATAGGAGAAAGGATTGAAAGATTAATATCTACTTCGAGCATGTTTGAAATGATTGAACGTTTTATTTTAATTCCATCCACCTCTCTATTATCTCTATTTTTAACATTTTCTCTATTCTTTTGAATTTAGCAACCCACTTAATGGAAAAAGGATAACACATATGAGAAAGAAAGGAAAAAAAAATTCTCAAGCATCATCTATTAAAGGCTCATATATGTCTCCCCTATTCTCAAATACCACCTACAATAAGGATTGCAGAAGTTCCTCGTGGGAGGCAATGTATCAGTTCTTTGAGGATGAAAAGCCATGGTTAATAAGAAAAGCTTCTACAACATGTGCATCAATTTATTCAGACCTGACCTATTTCGACGTTGTAGGCTCATTAATCCATAAGATAGCAGCAAGGCCAAATATTCTCCCCTATACAGATATGGTTAAGTGGGTAATTGACCACTTAAACATAGAAGATATAAAATTTAAGGATTCAAAGGGAGAGAATATTAGTTCATTCAAGGTAGAATATTTGAGGACAATGTACCACTTACCTGTCCCACAACAAAAGTATGAAAAATACTTTGTTCAAATCTTTAGAACAAAAAATCCAGACTTGATGAAAGCCATAAAGGAATGGAAGGATGACCAAGGCAAGCTTAAATGAGACAAAATCGGTACGTACCTAATAGTACAAATTCCTTCCCCTTATTTCTATGCTTCCAGTATGTTGTGTAAATTATTTGCAAAACCTTATACTACTAGTTTTTTTGTAGATTGGGTCCCATTAATTAACACAATCATCAATTCCTTGATTCTGAATTGGGAAAATATCCTAGCTGATAATTTTGCCAGAAATATAATGTTGTATAGGAGTAAAAGAAGTGTTTCATCTAGAGAAATACCCCTCCCCCTTTACATGAGTGCCTATGTCATGGACACAATTTTCTTTTCTTTAATTTTCCTACAATGGAATGGAAATAGATGACCCAAGACCCTAATCCAATTCAAATTTACCACAGAGTCCTTTGTGAATCATTTTTTCATCTACATTTTTACAAAATTTTCCATACAGTCACACTCCCTATGCAACAGATTATATTCAATGAGAAATCCCCTAGGATTTCCAAAGAGGCTAGGACAGAAATTTTTCCCATTGCTAGATGGTTTGCCGAAGAAAGTTTTACCTATATTAAAGTTTTTGGGAGTTATGCTTCTCCTCACATCTTGCCATATTATGTTCCTCACAAGCTACTTTCTAGAGAGATTGTCTACCAACTTGTTGTAAATGGTATTTCAAAACAACTTAGAGATGCTAAGAAGGCCATTTGGCCTAATTTCCCTTTACAGTGCGGTACTTTTCCACTTCTTGATATTGGTCATTACTACAAGGAAGTTTCAAATGTTAATTCGTTGAATTCGGCTGTAATTCCAAAGTGGAAATATGACCCCAATGACGTGATTAATAAATTCACCACAGAACTCAAAATAGAGCCTTTTGTGAAAGACATAGATAGATTTGAGGACTTCTTTCAAGGTATTGAAAAGTTCCTAGATGTACTAAAGTTTGCATCTAGTCAACTCAATCAAAATGACTTGGAAGCCTTCCAAGCATACAGAAGAAAGAGATTGGAAAGGATTCCTCTGGATTTATTTACTATTGAAGATATCGACATGCCAAATCCAAGTATTAGCTTGGATAATGAAACTAAAGACATGACTGTAGATGAGTGAGGGAAATTATAACATTAATCTCAGAATTCAGATCATTCTAATAATGAATATGAAAACAGAAATGAGAAACCAGAAAAGGTAATTAATGAAGTAATAAAAGAGATTCAGATGCAAGAAAAAGGAAGAAGTAATGGAACTGAATTATCTCCCCAAGAAGTTCATCACAACAAAGGTACAGCTGATCAGTCAGAAAAATCTCAGCCAAAAGATATGAAGTGTGAATGGGATAAGTTTTCTAAGGAGATAAAAACACCTCAAACAAATCCTAATACTGATCAATCTACCAATTTTTAGACGCCAAAATATTCTGAGAAATTAGTGGAAACTATTACTCCACTACAACAAGTTCCTGAAACTCATGATCGAGAGATCATTCTGGCCTACCCTACAGAGCAGATAGTTTTAAAAATTTGAGGAAATCCCTTCACTGTATGTCTTCTATAGTCCTAGTCCTAAGGTTTTAGTCAAGAGGAGAAAAAAAGAAAAAATGATGATATATTCTCAAGTCTTAAAAATCAATTTGTTGACATTTTATGGAAGGATCCTCTAGATGATCCTACTGAACATTTAACCAAGCTATCATAGCTTTCAGGGGCATATGCTACTGCCACTATAGATTAGGCCACCAAAGTTCAAATGTTACTAAACCGGAGAGAAGAAAAAATACAAGATTTAGAGAAACTAATACAACAAGAAATGTCTAACTCCAGAGAGAAAATGGAATTTAAAATGTCACAATTTCAAAAGGATTTTGAAAGGTTAAATTTGCAGCCTCAGGTACAACTCACTTGAAAGAAAACACAACTGGAAGCATCAATAAACAAACTACAAATCCCGCCACAATTAGAGAAATTCATAAAGGAAGCATTGGATGTGATTACTAAGTTAAAGCAGCAACAAGAAGTAATTTTTCCAACAAGATTCTATCACTAGCTCTGTGTTGAGATTCAACAAGAAGATTCTAGAGAAAATTATGCACCTACACTAGGATGGAGCCTCAAGCTATTTTTAGGTGGATGTCTATTTATAGATGCATGAGAAAATTCTATTTATAGATGAGGCCTATTTATAGATGTATGTGCAAGTTCTATTTATAGATTACATGACTATTTATAGATGCATGACGACTATTATTATCCATTAATATTAGTTGGATAATAAACAATAATCTATTTTCAACGAGCACTTGGAAATAGTTCACTCCAGTGGAAAATCAGTTAGCTATAGGAATTTCAAGTTGAGTGGTTTGTTGGTGGTACATGCAAGTCAACTTAGTTTTAATTGAGTGAATTGAAGTTGTAACAGAGTTGGAAGTGTATTTATGAAATTTGTAAAGTAGTTTAACTTAGTTAAGTGAGTAAAACTCATTTGTGCTAGTTGTAGCTAGAGATACACTAGTGAGAGATCAAGTGAATTAATTATTAATTAATTCACATACAGTGGCGTCACATGAAACTGAAGGTTTACTACTATTAACTACATGCATGTCAGATCCAGTGGAGACCTAGTTGAGATTTAGGTGAAAGGGGCAGTTGACTATCTGTTGTGACATTATTGGTTGCACACATGAAACCACTCACACATTGGATATGCCCATGAGGATTGCACAGTGGAGGCAGGTTTTCTGGAGACAGTAAATTGGCTAAGGAACTTGCCAATTGTTGTATGATAGTGTGAGACAGTTAGCTATTGTAACGAGAGATCTTAGATCAGAGATTTGTATGTAATTGTTTCATGATCTATGATATTATATATAATATAATATAGTGGGGTTTTTAGCTATATGCTTTCCCTGGGAAAATTATATGTGTTATGTGTGATAGGCCTTTCTTCATGATATTGTGATTAGCGATTGTGTCTCAAATTCCAAAAATATTTGCCAGAAGTGATTATGTATTTAACAGTGGCATATAATTGTTAGATCAAGATAATATAGGGAATACATATTTTTTATTAAATTTCTACATCGTATCAGAGCACAGGAAATTTCAATTTTGAAGCAGGAGCTGAGTTTGTTGGTGGAAAGAATTCGAATTTGCAGAAAGACATTCCTGGTGCTACAGTTGATTGAAGATCGAAATGGATTTCAATGGCTTGAGGTTAGAGTAGGCACTTGAGGGCAGCTCAAACTACGTTGCATGGAAGCCCAGGATGGAGGCGTTGCTCAAATATAATGGCTTGAAGGAATTCATTGAAAATGATGTTCCTAAGCCTGCTTCATTAGATGCTAAAAATATTGGTGCATGGAAAAATAAAGTGGCAAAGGCGAGGAGGATTATGTTGGAGGGAATACAAGACCACATTGTCTCAAGCCTCCATGGGAAAGCCACACCATATGCTATGTGGAAGGCTTTGACGGATCTTTTCCAAAGTAGCAGCGACCATAGGAAATTGGCACTCAAAGATAAACTCAGGAAGATCAAGATGGAAAAGGGAAACAAAATTCCAAAGTATCTCACGAAGTTTTTCCAATTTCAGGATTAACTAGGGAGTGTGGGAATAGTAGTTGCTGATGATGATTTGGTGAGCTTGTCTCTCTCATAAATTCCTAAGATTTGGCACAATTATGAAGACTCTGTCAACGGACAGGAAAAATTATGAGATTGGGAAAAACTGTGGTCATATCTGATACAGGAGGAGTTCAGGCAGAACACCAGAGATGGCCCTTCATCAAAGCATGACACTGAAGAGGATTGTGCTTTGTCTTCCAAGGTGAAGAAGGGGAAGGGGAAGAAATTCCATTCTAAATTTGAGTCTAAATGCAAGAAGCTAGATATGTCCAAGCTAAAGTGTTTTCATTTTCACGAACATGGGCATATTGCTACTAACTGTCTTCAAATGAAGAAGAAAAAGAAGGTTGTTGGAGCTGCAGATGGCGAGGCCCTTGGCTCACAATTTTAGCTTGACTTCTCTTTAATCGAATGCATGGTTTCAACTCCATTGGGATCGGTGTGGTATTTGGATAGTGGCACTTCCTTTCACATGAAGGAAGATAAGGAAATTTTCAGTGACTTGGAGGAGAAATATCTCCAAATTCATATAGAGATGGGTGACGATGGATGATACAGTGAAACCAACATTAGTACCATTACCTTTTAGAGGGAGTCAGGTAAATCATTTCAATTGAAATATGTTATGCATGTTCCAAGTTTAAAGAAATATTTGGTCGCAGTCACAATGTTGGATTACAGAGGCAATGACATTATTTTCAGCAATGGAAAAGATTTCCTGTGACATAAAACAACCAGTCAAGCCAAGAGGATAGGGGTTTGAGTTAAGAATATTTACAAGCTGGAGGTAGATGGATGCACTGCCATGATGGGCAATGCAGAAAAAATGGTGAGTCAAGATGAGGGAAAATTATGGCATGGGATATTGGGCCATCTTCATCATGGAGCCTTGAAAATCATGCAAAAAATATCTATAGGACTTCCAATGGGAACACTTGCTCAGTTATATTAGTGCAAGGGTTTCACCATGGGGAAGTATGTGAAGTCCACCTTTCATCATAAGGAGAACCATGCTTCGGGGATCCTTGAGAGAGTTCACACAGACGTGTGTGGACCATTCTTTGTTTCTTTAACAACAAAACATAAGTACTATGTTATTTTTGTTGATGAATTTTCTCGTAAATGCTGGATCTTATTCATGCAGAAGAAGGATAAAAAATTCTCAAGGTTTTGTGAGTTTAAGGCATTAGTGGAGAAAGAGTCGGGGAAGCCATTGAAGGCTTTGAGGAGTGATAATGGTAGAGAATACATCTCTAAATAATTCAATAACTTCTGTAGCAAATAAGGAATTCGAAGAGAACTCATAACACCTCATAACCCACAACAAAATGGGGTCAGAGAGAGGAAGAACAAAATGATCATGGGTTAAGCACGAGTTATGTTTCATGATCAGGGACTACCAATGCATTAGTGGGAAGAAGCATGCAACACTTTGGTTTATGTGCAAAACCGTTGTCCTCATAGATTTCTTGGCATGAGTACACCTGAAGAAGCTTTTAGTAGTAAGAAATGAGATGTTTGACACACTAAGATTTTTGGCTCATCTATCTATGTGCATGTGAAGAAGGTTGTTGGGAAGAAGCTAGAGTCAACTGCTTAAGTTTGGATATTTGTGGGGTACACATAAACACCCCATAATTTTTGTGTGTATTTTCCAAATAGTAGAATTATTGTGGTGCGACGAGATATAAAATTCAATGAGGGGAAGGCCATGTGGTTGTCACTCGAGAGGGAGCTTGACTTGCATGTAGAGGAGGAGCTATTGGTTCCCAAATATGAGTCTCTATATGTGGATTAGCCACAGGAGGAGGTTCATGGAGTGGAGGAGTCCACTCACATAGATCCAACCATGAGAACTGGTAGAAGGTACCACATACGTTGATACGTTGAGACTTGATGTTGCACAAAACGTAGGAGCCCCTACTTCACAGTGCATACAAAGACAATCTCTTGACCAATTTATTAGATACATGGCTCTCATGAGAAAATGTAGTGTGACTAAGCCATATTCCTTTCAGGAAGGAGTGTAGGATCCCACATGGGTAGATTCAATGGTGAAGGAGTATGACTCCATTGTCAAAAAAATTTCTTGGGAAATTGTTCCAAGGCTGGTTGATAAATTAGTGGTAGGTTTGAGATGGATCTACAAGGTAAAGAAAGTTGCTAATGGTATTGTTGAGAAATATAAGGCCATATTTGTGGCCCGGGTCTTCTCATAGATCGAGAGGATAGATTATGAAGAATCCTTTGCACCTGTCTCAAAGTATTCTTCCATAAGGACCATCCTTTCTCTCTTATTACAGATAGGCTGGCACATTCATCAGATGGATGTGAAGACTACGTATCTCAATGGGATCATTAAGGAAGAGGTGTACGTGCAGCAACCTTAAGGATTTGATAGATTCAATGGAGATTCGCGTGTGTGCCAACTAAACAAATTGTTGTTTGGGCTAAAGAAAGCACCCCCTGCTTGGTACACTGAGATAGACAGCTATTTCAATGGACTCGGCATCACCAAAAGTGAAGCGAATGAAAGCCTATACCAAATTGTGGTGGAGGGTAAGATTTTAATCATTGTTCTTTATGTTGATGATTTAATATTGACTGGTGATGAGATGTTGATACACTCATCCAAGGAGGACCTTGTAAAGGAGTTCGAGATGAAGGAGATGGGCCTCCTTCTTTATTTTCTTGGATTGGAAATATGGCAGCTAGATGGTGAATTTTTTTTGCCTCAAGGAAAGTATGCAAGGGAGATACTGGGTAAGTTTCACATGGAGGGCTGCAAATGGATGGATACTCCTCTTCCAATAAAATGGAGGAAAGAGGATGCTAATCTTGGAGAGGTAGTAGATTCTACTGTCTATCGACAGTTAGTGGGTTTGCTAATGTATCTAGTGAACACCAGACTGGACATTTTCTATGCAGTTAACTAGTTGAGTGAAGCTATGGTTAAGTCTACCAAGCTCTTTTGGAAGGCGGGCAAGCATGTCTTGAGATACCTGAGGGGCACATTTGAGTATGGTTTATGGTATTGATAGATGGATGAGGTGAAGTTTCATGGCTTCACATATGCAGATTGGGCTTGTAGCCTATCAAATAGAACAAGCACATCAGGTGGGATCTTTAGCATTGGATCTATAACTATTTATTTGTACAGTAGGAAGCAGTGATCCATGGCACTTAGTTCAGCGGAATCGGAATACATGGTATAGATTCAAGCTGCATGTGTGGCTATATGGATGAGAAATATGTTGGTTTATTTGTTTGGTTCTCACTTAGATCTGATAGTGATTCATTGTGATAATTAGAGATGCATCGAAGTCTCTATTAATCCTGTGTTTCATGATCGATCTAAGAATATAGATATTCAGTATCATCATATCAGATATTATGTGCAGAGGAAGATCATGTTGTTTCATTACATTCGTATGAAATATCAGGATGCAGATATTATAACGAAGGCACTCACCAGCAGCAAATTCGAATACCATAGAGACAGGGTCGGGGCGAAGGATAATCCCTTTCTTTTTTAGAGGGAGTGTTGAGATTCAACAAGAAGGTCCAGTGAAAATTATGCACCTACACTAGGATAGAGCCTCAATCTATTTTTAGTTGGATTTCTATTTATAGATGCATGAGAAAATTATATTTATAGATGAGGTTTATTTATAGATGTACGTGCAAGTTATATTTATAGATGCATGTCGACTATTATTATCCCTTAATATTAGTTGGACAATAAAAAATAATCTATTCTCAATGAGCACTTGGAAATAGTTAACTGAAGCATAAAATCAGTTAGCTACGGGAATTTTGAGTTGAGTAGTTGGTAGGTGCAAGTGGACTTAGTTGAAACTGAGTGATTCGAAGTTGTAACAGAGTTGGAAGTGTACTTATGAAAGTTGTAAAGTAGTTTAACTCAGTTAAGTTAAACTCAATTGTGCTAGTTGTAACTGAAGATACACTAGTGAGATATCAAGTGAATTAATTATTAAATAATTCAAAATGAGTGCCCTCACATGCAACTTAATATTTACTACTATAAATACATGCATGTCAGATCTAGTGGAGACCAAGTTGAGATGTAGGTGAAAGGGACAGCTAACTATCAGTTTTGACATTATCAGTTGCACACATGCAACCACACACACATTGGATGTTGCCATGAGGATTGTGTAGTCAAGGCAAGCAGGATTTCATTCATTCAGGGATTGCTATCAGCTGGGATTGTGCAATGGTGGCAGGTTGTCTGGAGATAGTAAATCTGCTAAGGAACTTGCCAATTTTCATATGACAGTATCAGACAGTTAGCTATTGTATTGAGAGCTCTTGGATTGGAGCTTTGTATGCAATTGTTTCATGATCCATGATATAATACATAATAGAAGATAGTAGGGTTTTTAGCTATTTTCATTCCCCGTGTAAATTATCTGTGTTATGTGTGATTGATCTTTATTCATGATGTTGTGATTGGTGATTGTGTTTAAAATTCTGCAAATATTTTGTAGAAGTGATTCTGTATTTAACAGTGGCATATAATTTTTATATCAGGAGAATATAGGAAATACATATTTTGTATTAAATTTCTACACTCGTATTGTGACTCAAGTGAAATATTGATCGAGCAAGTGGCTATCTAGAAACTTGAGTGTGAGAAGATTGAGAAGAAAATAAATGAATACATTCAATGGAAAGCATCAGACTCAGACAAGGAAGTTGATTTAACATAGGTAGATAAATTCCACAAGGAAATATTATTTAAGGATTGGGAAGAATAGATAAGGCAAGAAGACAAAGCAGCAACAAAAGCATCAAGGTTAACGAAGGAAATTACTAAACTTGTAGGTGAACAAATTTTGAAATAGGAACTTAACAAAGAGTGAATATCTGAAGTGATCCCATAAATCAAGCAATTCGAAATGCAGTGGAAACAAAATATGGAAATGCATGAAGAAATGATTAAAAAAGTAAATAATTTTGATCAAGAAAATTATTGGAATTTGTTGATCAAACCTTATCATCAGTTTGAAACCCTATAATGTTTAACTAATTTGACAAAAAGATCGCAACCAACACTCTCAAATGTGGTATTCAAGGGAAAGGTCAGATCAAGAATCTTGCAGCCAGCTCAGCTCAAACCCATGTTAGATATTTGTCAATTTTAGGATCAAATCCAAATGAAATATCAGAATTCATAGTTATATTGTTAATTTATTCTCCTAGATTGTAGTTAAAGTTTGTCTTACAAGGATGGTTGTTTGAAACCTCCTATATTTTTATGTAATAATCTATTTTTAAACATATTTTTTTATTTAAACCCCTCTCATGCATTTAGAGAAGGGTCAAGAAATCTTTTAAGAGCATTCGCAAAGAATGCACTTTTGTAAGTTTGTAAATTCTTTGATGGATTAATGGAAAAAAGTCTTGTTGGGAAATATACTGAGCGGGGGGTGAATCAGTATATTGTGCAGACAATCAAACTTTTACTTTTTCCTTTCTAAAAACCCATACGCTACTTTACTAAAGGAAACTAGCGTATATACGCGGATATCCTTTATAGAGCTCGCGTATGTCCAGAGATCTAATTATGTGATTTGAATCTTAACTCAGATCATTGCATTATTCATTCATCAGATATTTCAGAAATAGTAAATAGGTGCAGACAGAACAGAATAATCATCACACATATGCAACACACATGAACACCAGGATTTTAGGTGGAAACCCAATTTGGGAGAAAACCACCGCTGCCGTTGTTTCAGCCTTCAAAATTTATTATTAAGAAAACTTCTTAGAATCATGTACTGGTGCAGACTCAAACCAGCACGTAGGCACCCACCTGCAGAAGGCTACAAACTTCTCTCATTTACCAGC
Source organism: Pinus albicaulis (assembly GCA_034641835.2). Lineage (NCBI taxonomy): Eukaryota > Viridiplantae > Streptophyta > Pinopsida > Pinales > Pinaceae > Pinus > Pinus albicaulis. The sequence goes on along the minus strand of CM076570.1, from coordinate 1,193,533,485 downwards.
CTCTCCTGGAAGGAAGCTACAACCCCTTGCACTCATTTACCAGCCTCTCCTAGAAGGGAGCTACTACCCCCTGATAACTACTACTGGCAGAAAGCTTCCACTTACATACTGAAGGCTTCAACCCTCAGATCCACTACAGACCACGTTTCATCAATTTTAAAACTGGATCAAATAGCTCCAACACAACCCTTCACTTGTCAATAAACAACCTTTGGCCAAAGCATCAAACAGAATAGTGAAACCACTGTAACCAGAATATGAGATATAACCCAAACTTCGGAATAGATATGCAGAAACACATTCAACCTTTAGCAACCATTAGATCAGAAATCATACGCGCTTTTATTTAATCATACCCGCATATATACGCGCTTTTTAGAAGATGAACCCACGTATACTTCAGTACATTTTCCAAAGAAAACCCTAAGTACACATACACGCTTTTCTTTCCACATACCTGCGTATACACGTGATTTTCATGAGACAAACCTGCGTATAGATCTATAAAAGATAAACTTTGCAGTATAGACCAGATCTATAAACTTACCCAGATTTCTTCAATCTCTTCAACAGGATTGCGCCAGGTCTTCTTCACTTCTTTTCAGATCATCCTTGACATTCATCATTTATAGATCTAGAGATCTTGAGCCTTCATCATGTTCATAGGAGCATCATAGATTCAGATATATCAATTAGGAATAGAGTTCACCCATACAGATATACTTCAGAGTGAAGTATTCATCAAAGCCCAGACTCATGCACCCCATACACAATGATTTTCTTCTCCTTATATAGGTTTACCCTTTTTCAATACCATGAGCCAAAACCACATTAATTTCGATGGTATTCATGGGCGGGGTCACATAGACGAATCATTACTCAATACAATGGGTCAATACCATGGTGGTTACCCCTGGTTTTACATATTTATAGCACTTTTTCCCATACGCGACTTGGAACGTTATTTCCCGCGTGCATACGCTACTTTGTCTAGACAAATCCATGTATGCCTTGAGACATACTCTTTTCATCATGTTCTAGCACATACTGAGATTCCTTCCATCAATACCTTCTGTTCTCATTGTATATATATCATATTTACATCATTTAACGAGTTCATCAATACATATTCCATCAGGGACAACTTCATCAAGTAGGTTGCCATCATCTTCATCAAGTGGGTTGCCATCAAGGACAATACTCAGCATCATATTGCCAACAATCTCCCCCTTTGGACTTGATGGCAACCACGATGGTGTTTGATCACCACAACAGATAGATACATTAAGAATACAATGACACCATGTCACTCTCCCCCTTTGAGATCAAGGGCAAAGTGCAGATCAAAACCAACACAAGGATTTTCTCCTCATGTAGAAGGAAGCGCTCTGCAGATTTGATATGTACTGAAGTTACCATGCTCCCCCTGAGTTCATGCTGAAAGTTCAAACATATTTTTCAATGAAGTACATGACTCTATGACCTTCCTATCCCCAAGGACTCATACATACATCAAAGATCCAACGAAGTGGATTTACATAAGAGACTCAAATACCCAACCAAAAAGGGTTTACACATTTTGACTTAACTACCCAATCAAGTGGGTTTACAAATTTGAACAAGTCCTTACATGACTGAATATTACAATTTGTCATCATAGGTCTCAACATGACCGTTTTCATCAAATTACAAATATGACCTTTTATGACCACTATCAGAAAGACCTCAAGAGAGATCATATTTCAGAATCATAAGCCAACAATGCATAATACCCAGCAAGGCTATTTCTCCCCCTGAACTTGTACATCAGTTTACTCCTTCATCTCCCCCTTAGCTTGTGCATCCTGAACACTTTTCAACAGAAGATCATCAAGGCATCTTTACCCAATATCAAAGAATGAGAGAGAAATATAAGAGATAGAACTTCACCAGAGATACCATACAGCATCAAAGATATCAAACAGTGCTGCAGATGTGTTGTAAAATGTTGACCCCAACCAAAAATTGTCAGCAACTGACCATACGCAGCTTTCTGTGGATAAACTCGCGTATATACGCGATTGTCTTTCAGGAAACCCGTGTATTCAATTTGATCTTCTAAATTTAAGCAGTTCTGATTTTATTCCCAGCAGAGACTACTCCCGGCTTTTGTCTGAGATATTCAAACTCTTCCCTGGGCAGAGGTTTGGTAAATATATCAACAACTTGTTCTTTGGAGGGAACATACTCCAACTTCACCCTTTGTTCAAGAACTTGTTCATGTAATAAGTGATACTTGATGGGAATGTGCTTGGTCTTTGAATGCATAACAGGATTCTTTGAGATACTGATGGAACTTGTATTATCACACATAATGGAGATAGGAGGTGTACATTTGATTTGAAAATCTTGCAAGGTTTGCATCATCCAAAGGAGTTGAGTGCAACAAGACGCAACAGCCACATATTCTGCTTCTGCTGTAGATAAGGCAATATAATTTTTCTTCTTGCTGAACCAAGATACCAACCAGGGCCCCATATAGAATGCACCACTACTAGTGCTTTTCCGATCATCAACATTTCCAGCCCAATCTGCATCCGTGTAAGCATGAAGATTAAGATCAGCATTATTTGGATACCATAGTCCAAAGTCTTGAGTTCCTTGTAGATCTTTGAATATTCTTTTGACAGCCTGAAGGTGAGACTCTTTTGGATTAGCTTGGAATCGTCCAACAATCCCAACTGCATGCATAATGTTTGGTCTAGTCCCAGTGAGATAAAGTAGGCTTCCTATCATTGATCTGTATTCTGGTTGATTCACTGCGGGAGAATCATCATGAGAAATGAGGTTACATCTGGTTATCATTGGTGTACTTACAGGTTTGCATTCTTCCATGCCATACTTCTTCAAAATTTGCTTAAGATATTTTTCTTGTGATAAGAATATTCCATCTGCAGTTTGATGCACTTTCAACCCAAGAAAGAATGTTAGTTCTCCAAGTAAGGACATTTCAAATTCTTGCTGCATGACAAAAGAAAATTTCTTACTCATAGATTCTTCATTACTCCCAAAAATGATGTCATCAACATATACAACCACAATCAATAGTTTATCATTTTCAACCTTTGTGTATAAGTTGCTATCAGCAGACCCCTTTGAAAATCCTTGTTGATGAAGATATTTGTCAAGAAGATAATACCATGCCCTTGGAGCTTGTTTGAGACCATATAGAGACTTTTTAAGTCTACAAACAATATTTTCATCATTTCCCAAAATGAATCCTTCCGGTTGTTCTATATAAACTTCTTCTTCTAGATCACCATTGAGAAAGGCAGATTTAACATCCATTTGATGAACTTTGATTTGTTGAACACTTGAAAAATCAAGAAACATTCTTATGGCTTCAAGTCTAGCTACAGGAGCAAAAGTTTCTTCAATGTCTATACCTTCTTGTTGAGTATACCCCTTGCAAACCAGTCTAGCTTTGTTTCTTATAACATCCCCATTCTCATTTAACTTGTTCTTGAATATCCATTTAGTTCCAATGACATTTTTATCATGTGGTCTTGGCACCAATTCCCAAGTGTGATTCTTTTCAATTTGATCAAGTTCTTCAATCATGGCTTGAATCCAACATTCATCTTTGCAAGCTTGATTGACATTGTGTGGTTCAATTGTGGATAGAAATGCCAGATAGCTAGAAGATCCCACAACAGTCCTCCTTGTTTGTACACCTGATTCCTTGTCTCCCAAAATTTGAGAATCAGGATGATTCTTTTGAACATATCTGGATGGAGCCTTTTCAGATAAATCATCTTCAGGTTCTTCATTGGATCCACTGTTTATATTATTTCCATTTGATGTAGAAGGACAAAAATCACCATCATCTTCTTCTGTTGCTTGTTTTTCTTCTTTAGGAGCTGCAGGAGACTCATCAATAACAACATCAATACATTCAACAATCTTTCGAAGCCTTTTATTGTAACATTTGTATGCTTTGCTTGTAGATGAGTAACCAAGAAATATCCCTTCATCCGATCTAGGTTCAAACTTGCCAAGCTTTTCATCATTATTTTTGATAAAGCATTTACTTCCAAAAACTCTAAAATGCTTCACAGAGGGAGAATTACCATACCAGAGTTCATATGGAGTTTTTTCACTATTTACCCGAACATGTGCCTTGTTAAGAATATTTGCTGCTGTGTGAGTTGCTTCTCCCCAAAAAGTGTCAGGTGTTCCGGAATCATCAAGCATAGCTCTAGCCATTTGTTGAATTGTTCTATTCATTCTTTCTACTACGCCATTTTGTTGTGGAGTGCCTGCTACAGAAAACTGTCTTTTATGCCATGTTGTTCACAAAATTCAAAGAATTCATTTGATGTATATTCTCCTCCTCGATCAGATCTAAGACACTTGATTTTTAGATCTAATTCATTTTCTACCAATGCTTTGAAGATCTGAAATTTTTCAAACGCTTCATCTTTGTGTTTAATCAACCCGATCCAACACATTCTAGAGTAATCATCAATAAATAAGATATAGTATTCTTCCCCACGTGGTGAATTTTTCCTCATAGGTCCACATATGTCAATATGAATGAGTTCAAGAGGCTTACTTGATGATCCTTCTTTGGCATTAAATTGTACTCTGGTCTGCTTACCGAATTGGCAAGATTTGCATATGATACTCTCTGGTAGAGTAATATTGGGAAGACCATGAACAGCTTGAAGTCTGCTTGCTTTGTTGATTTGAGAAAAGCTCAGATGCCCCAGCCTTCTATGCCATAGCCAATTTTCTGAAGATTTTCTCAAGTAACATTGATCTTTGCAGTTCTTCAATACATATAGGTTGCTTGGAGTTCTTTTTCCTTTTATGATAGTTTTACCTGTATCAAGATCACGAACCACACATTCTTTTGAACTAAAGACAACTTTTGTTCCTTGATCACACATTTGACTTACACTTAACATGTTATGCCTTAATCCATCCACATACATGACATCATTAGCCTTCACCTTTTCTTTTAGAAACACAGACCCTTTTCCTTTAATTATAGCAGGAGTATCATTTCCAAATGTAACTTTCTTTTCCTTTTCTATAGCATTATATGCAAGAAGTTTGCTTTTGTCACCTGTCATGTGTCTTGAGCACCCACTATCAATGTACCATTGATTTTGTTCACCTTCTGCAAATAACGCTATCCCACAATTTTCAACCTGTAATTCCTTGTTTTTCCATACTTTGGAATTTGAAGGAGAATGTTGTTTTGGCTGGACTTTGCTCCTGCATTCAGATTCTTCATGGCCAAAGTTATTGCAATAAGCACATTCAACTTCATTTTGAAGAGGAGAAAAGTTGTTATAGGTGTTCTTCTTTGGTTTAATATCCATCCTTTTCTTTCTTGCTTCTCTTGTCATGATGGTTTTATATGCAACATATTGAATAGCTTTATGACCAAAATTGTGACATGAGAAACATTGTCCATTGAAGTAGAAATTTCTGCGATCACGAAATCTTCTATTTGAATTTACCTGTTGATTGTTGCTTCTTTGAGAGATATCCCTTGTATTGTGATGATCATGCTTTACCTGTAAAGATTCTTTATTCCCTTGTTGAGTGGCTGAATGAAGTAAACCAGTTGTAGTTGCTTTTAGATAACTTGGTGCAGAAGCCTGAGAAGATTCTCCGGTATATCCAAGACCTATCTTAATAAGAGGAGATCGTTGAACCTTGATAATCTCATCTAAGGTTTCAGATCCTTTAGAAAATCTAAGATTTAGAGTCTTTACTTTCTCAAGTTCTTTTCTTAGACTTACTACTTCACATTCTAATTTTTCATTATGTTTCTTTGCTTCTTCATTCTTCCTTTTCAGAGTCTCTATGATTATTTTACTTTCTTCCAAGCATATTTTGAGCTGATTGTTTTGATAAAGAAAATCATTGTCATCTAGAGCATCCACAAAAGCATCCTTATCCTCTCTAGAATTATTTTCAAATGCCATGAGAATTCTAAGATCTTGTTCACATTCTTCCTCACTATCAGATAACCCATCACTGTCTTCATTCGTATAGTAAATTTTCTTAGAGCTAGATCGGTTCTTATTCCTTCTTGCTACTTCTTTCTCTTTAGAAGATGTTTCTTTATAAGGAAATTTTGTAGCATAATGACCAACTCTTCCACAATTGAAACATTTGAAAGGAAGCTTACCTTTGAATCTTCCGGTTCCTAGTTGGATTCTTCTCACAAAGTTTGCCTCATCTTCTTCTGAGATATATCCTGATCCTTTCGGTTTTTGAACTTATTTCCCTTTTGTAGAAGCTTTAAAAATAGCTTCTTTGACTTTAGATGGTCCTGCTCTCCTCATTTCATATGCAGTTAGTATGTCATGAAGTTTCTCCACGGAAAGATTTTGAATATCCTGTTTTTCTTCAAGGGCAGAAACTTTTGATTCAAATTTTGCCGTTAGCGATCATAGAATTTTCTCAACCAAAGTAGTGTTGTATATTGTTTCACCCATATTTCTTATACGATTTACAACATCGTCAATACGTAGAAAGAAACTGGCAATACTCTCATCACCATGCATCTTTAAATTTTCATATTCAATTATGAGAGTTTGGAGTTTTGCACTTTTTACTTTTGCGTCGCCTTCATAATTTAGAATGATTTTGTCCCATATTTCCTTTGCTGTATTCAGCTGCATGACTTTGAAAAATTCCGATTCAGTTAGACTTCCTGTTATAGCATTGACCGCTTTTGCGTTTGATTGAAAATTCTTCCTTTCAGTTGGATCTGTTGGTGTAGTGGATGGATATTGATATCCTTGTTCAACAATGGCCCATACATCAGCTCCCATAGATTGAAGATAGGATCTCATCCTCACTTTCCAGAAGATTAAATTGCTTCCGTTGAAGAGTGGGGGCTTGATAGATGATGTTCCCTCATGATTTCTCATCTTGCTTGATCTTCCTTCTAGCAGCTAAGCTTTTTTAGAAGGACCTGCTCTGATACCAATTGTTGGGAAATATACTGAGGGGGGGGGGGGCGGTGAATCAGTATATTGTGCAGATAATCACACTTTTACTTTTTCCTTTTCTAGTAAAACTCCATATACGCTACTTTATTGAAGGAAACTAGCGCATATACAGGGATATCCTTACGTAACTCCTCAAAGATGTCCGCAGATCCACTATGTGATCAACTTTAGCTTAGATCATTGCATTATTCATTCATCAGATATTTCAGAAATAGTAAATAGGTGCAGACAGAACAGAATAATCATCACACATATGCAACACACATGAACACCAGGATTTTAGGTGGAAACCCAATTTGGAAGAAAACCACCGCTGCCATTGTTTCAGCCTTCAAAATTTATTATTAAGAAAACTTCATACAATCATGTACTGGTGCAGACTCAAACCAGCATGCAGGCACCCACCTGTAGAAGGCTACAACCGTCTCTCATTTACCAGCCTCTCCTAGAAGGGAGCTACAACCCCCTGCACTCGTTTACCAACCTCTCCTGGAAGGGAGCTACTAACCCCTGATAACTACTACTGGTAGAAAGCTTCCACTTACATACTGAAGGTTTCAACCCTCAGATCCACTGCAGACCACGTTTCATCAATTTTCAAACTGGATCAAACAGCTCCAACACAACCGTTCACTTGTCAATAAACAACCTTTGCCCAAAGCATCAAACAGAACAGTGAAACCACTATAACCAGAATATCAGATATAACCCAGACTTCAGAATAGATATGCAGAAACACATTCAACCTTCAACAACCATTAGATCGGAAATCATACGCGCTTTTATTTAATCAGACCTGCATATATACGCTCTTTTCAGAAGACGAACCCGCGTATACTTCAGTACATTTTCCAAAGAAAACCCTAACTGCGCATACGCGCTTTTCTTTCCACATACCCGCGTATACACGTGCTTTTCATGAGACGAACCTGCGTATAGATCTATAAAATATAAAATTTGCAGTACAGACCAGATCTATAAACTAACCCAGATTTCTTCAATCTCTTCAACAGGATTGCGCCAGGTCTTCTTCACTTCTTTTCAGATCATCCTTGACATTCATTGTTTCTAGATCTAGAGATCTTGAGCCTTCATCATGTTCATAGGAGCATCATAGATTCAGATATATAAATTAGGAACAGAGTTCACCCATACATATATACTTCGGAGTGAATTATTCATCAAAGCCCAGACTCATGCACCCCATACACAATGATTTTCTTCTCCTTATATAGGTTTACCCTTTTTCAATACCATGAGCCAAAACCACATTACTTTCGATGGTATTCCTGGGCGGGGTCACATAGACAAATAATTACTCAATACAATGGTTCAATACCATGGTGGTTACCCCTCGTTTTACATATTTAGAGCTATTTTTTCCATACGCGACTTGGAACATTATTTCCCGCCTGCATACGCTACCTTGTCTAGACAAATCTGCGTATGCCTTGAGACATACTCTTTTCATCATGTTCTAGCACATACTGACATTCCTTCCATCAATACCTTTTGTTCTCATTGTATATACATCAGATTTACATCATTTAACGAGTTCATCAATACATATTCCATCAGGGACAACTTCATCAAGTAGGTTTCCATCATCTTCATCAAGTGGGTTTCCATCAAGGACAATACTCAGCATCATATTGCCAACAAGTCTGTTATCTTTTGACATTTGAAGCTGTTTAACTGATGTTGTAGTATTGTGCTCTTTAAATTGCTTGAAAGTGAAGAAAAGTAGAAATATATTGTCATTTTACATGAGTAGGAATCCGTACATATGGTACTTCTATTCAATTGTAGTAAGTTATTCTTTCTAGATTGACAATTAACTTTTTATTACATTATATATTTGAAACGTCATCATAAATGAATGTTAAATTCACTATTGTACTAATATTTGTCTATGATTTCTTATCTGATATATAATCACACATATGAATGCGATATACTTTTCACAATTATTTTAATCAAAATATTTTGTTAAAAGAATCATCTTTACATAATTTTCATCTCTTTCAACTGCTAAATAATATTCACTACTAATGGTTTGGAGGATATCTCTTTAGATCTCATAAAGGAATAAACATGTTGGGTATATAGTATAATAGATAAAGTGTTATAAAAATACATGTGATATATTAGAATCATTTCCCATTGTATGTTATATAAACAAAAAACACCCTAAAATCATCCTTATTGGGAAACTGGTCCTTTTATCCCCAGTCGAAGCCACCACACCAAACAGAAAAGGACTTCCTCTAAGGTCCGAACTGGGTGTTTTTCCCCCATGTTGTGGCAACGGAATTCCGAGGCCTCAACAAGATGCAAGGAGAAAGTTCTAGGCCTCCAAGAGAAGAGGGTTTTCCAGGAGGAGGAGGCCATGGGGATGGTAAGAATCCACCATCCACTCCACCATCATCCTCACCACCATCTACACCTTCCTCTTCATCATCTTCCACTACCCAAACTTTACAATCTGTTCAGCCACATACTTCAAAAGAAAATAGTAAATTATCCTTACTTAAACTTGATGTCAAGTTTGAGCTACTAATGTATAATGGAGAAGTGAATGCAGAGAATCTAGATAATTGGATTGTTGTGAAACTAGCTCCAAAACGAGAAGAAAAGAGATATCAATGCCTTAGAAATAAGCCAATTCGAGGGGGCAACCTCCAATACATTACATGAATGAACAAATCTTGGATGATTTAAATTACAAAACCTCTTTTCTATATATAGGATTCCATGGGGCCACAATGTAATCTTAGCCGACCTAACAATAATAATTTAAGGGCACAATAATAACAATATGTGGGTTACAAGGGTACAATAATAACAATAAGTGGGTCACACTAACAACAATAAGGGACTATACTAGTAATATATGGACCTAACATGCCCCTCTCCTTCAAAAAAGTGTTGTCCTCAACACTTGAGTAGCTCTGGGTGCTTCTGTATAAAATTCTCATCCTCTCATGTAGAATCTTCACTGGGTAAGTTCTTCCACTTGATGAGATACTCTGAAATTGATCGATTCCGTAGCTGTCGAGTTCTTGTTTTCGTGATCGCTTCAGGTTCCAATATGATTTTTCCTTCCTCATCAAGTTCTGGAAATATTGTTTGAACTAGAAGATTTTCACCTATAACCTTCTTTAAGCATGAAACATGGAAAATTGGATGCACTCATGAAGAATCCAGAAGCTCCAATTTGTATGCCATAGTACCAATATTTTGCAATGCCTTGTAAGGACCATAGTAATTTGGCAATAATTTATTATCCTTCTTAGCTTGCTTGAGGGAAATTTGTTTGTATGGTTGTAGCTATAATAATACCCAGTATTCTACATCAAAAATTCTCTTGCTGCGATGTTGATATGCATGTTGTTTAATTCAATGTTGTGCCAAATTCAGGTTTTCCTTTAAGAGTTGGAGAACTTCTTTTTCATGCTCAATGTGATCTTCCACTGCTTGAACTTTCGAATTTTATTTTAAAGATGATGTGATGGATGGTGGATGATATCCATAAAGTGCCATAAATGGGGTCATTTCTTCTGCAGTATGGAAGGAAGTGTTATACCACCATTCAGCTAGAGGTAACCACATGACCCATTGTGTTTGTTTATCAGATGCAAAAAAGAAGAAGATATCCTCCCAAACATTTATTTACTATCTCAGTTTGACCATCGAATTGAGGATGATAAGATAAACTATGAGCTAGTTGAGTACCCAAACAATAAAATAACTCTATCCAAAAATTTCTAGTAAAAATGGGATCTCTGTCACTCACAATAACCCTTGGGTTCCCATGTAGCTTTTGAATTGTGTCCATAATTGTAGTAGCAACTATACTTGCTTTAAATGGATGAGATAATGCACAAAAGTGTGCATACTTGGTAGGCCTATTAACTACCACCATGATGGCACTCTTTCCTTCGGACTTAGGTAAACCTGTGATAAAATCCATTGAAATCTCCTCCCAACATTGACTTGGAATGGATAAAGGTTGTAGAAGGGTCAGGGTCTTAATTGTCTCAACTTTATTCTGTTGGCAAACCAAACATTCTGCCACAAGCTTTTGAATATCAGATTTAAGGCCATTCCAAAAAAATTCTTTCTTCACCCTGTGGTAAGTTTTTAAAAATCATGAGTGTCCTCCTAAAGGAGAAGTGTGCAATTCCAAACGAATATTTTGTTTTAGTTGGGAATTCTTACAAAGATATAAGCAATCTTTGTACCATAAGGAATCATTTTTCCAACTAAATGTATCATATGTACTAGGATCTTGCTACAAATTTTGAATGAGTGTCCACACTTCTTTGTCCTTATACCATTCATCTCTTGCTTTGGTTATCCAATCTGGTTGGATAATAGAAATGGCACAAAGAAATGCTTCTACCTCTTCATTATTTCTTGAAAGTGCATCTGCAACAACATTTAGCCTCCCTTTTTTGTATATTATTTCAAATTCATAACCCATCATCTCTGTGACCCATTTTTGTTGTTCTTCTAAAGATAGTCTTTGTTGCAAAAATTGTTTAAGACTATCATGATCAATTTTTACCTTGAAGTGTCTTCCCATTAGGTAAGTTCTCCATTTCTTTAGTGCATGTGGTATTTCTAACATGTCCTTCTCATAAATAGGTTTATGTAAATACTTTCCTTTGATTGGACGACTTTGAAAAGCAATGGGTCTTCCTTCTTGCATTAAAACAACACCAATTACATTTCTTGAGGCATCACATTCCACAATAAAGGTTTTTGTGAAGTCTGGCATAGCTAAGACTAGTGCTAGGTACATTGCCTCTTTAAGATTTTCAAAGGCCTTAGTTGCTTCAGGAGTCTATGAAAATGAATCTTTTTTCAATAATTTTGTTAGAGGTATTGCTATTCTCCCATAGTTCTTAACAAACTTTCGATAATACCCTATCAACCCGAGAAATCCTCGCAACTTCTTTATGGTTGTGGGGAATTTCCATTCCTTAATGGCTTTAATTTTTTTAGGGTCTACCTTAACACCCTCGTGGGATACAATATGACCCAGATATTCCACCTCTTGTACTCCAAATAAACATTTGGATGTTTTTTCATATAATTGTTTCTCCTGCAATAGTTTGAGCACCATGTCAACATGTTGAACATGATCCTTCCAAGAATTGATGTAGATTAGTATATCATCAAAAAATACTAGGACAAATTTTCTAAGGAAGGGTTTGAAAATGGAATTCATCAACCCTTCAAATGTAGAAGGTGCATTGGTAATGCCAAAAGACATGACCAAAAATTCAGAATGACCCTCATGAGTTCGAAATGTTGTTTTCAAAATATCTTTAGTCTTCATTCTAATTTGATGATACCCTGAACGAAGATCCAATTTGGTAATATAAATTTCCCCATGTAATTCATCAAATAATTCATCAATCACAAGAATGGGAAATTTATCTTTAATGGTGAGCTTATTGAGCTCCCTATAATTTGGACACATGCGCCATGATCATCCTGCTTGTGTACCAATACTACAGGAGCAAAGAAAGAAATTTGACTAGGTTGAATTATACCTGCCTCTAACATTTCTGCAATCATATGTTCAATTTCGCTCTTTTGGACATAAGGATATCTATAAGGCTTGATGTTTGGAGGAACACTTCTTGGAACCAAACGAATAGCATGATCATGATTAGGAATAGGTGGGAGTCCTTTTGGAGTTTTAGAAACCTTAGAATGATTGTCCAAGAATTTTTGGAGATCTGTAGAAATAGATGATTTTGATGTTGGAACTTCTAGTGAGCAAAATTGTACAATTATTCCTCACTGTTATTTCTTTAGAAGCTTTTTCATGACATTAGAGCTTATTATCTTTCCCGGCTTCCCTGCAATGCCTCATGATTCGACTTCCTTTCATTCTGAAAAATATTTCAAGAAAAGCTCTTGAAAATTAAATGCTACTGTCCCCAAAGATTGTAACCATTGTAATCCTAGTACAACATCAACACCTCCCATAGGAATGGAAAGCATTGGACTATTCAATACATATTCCCCCATGGTTATCTTGATATTATGGAATTTTCTAGAGCAATTTATAGTTCCTCCATTTGCAACCATCACTTGACATTCTGGTGTTGGGTATAGCAAACAATTCAATTCCTTGGCTACCTTACAATGAATAAAATTATGGGTACTACCTCAATCAATCAACACTATTACCTTTTTATGCTTGATATGTCCTTTTATCTTGAGATTTTGAGGACTGGTAATTCCTACCTATGCATTACATGATATGGTCGGACTCATTTCTTCCACTTCTTGGGTTGGTTCCTAGTGTATATCCTCTTCTTGTTCATTTTATTCTTCGTCTTCACAATCTATGTAAAATAATTTTTTCTCAGCACACTTATGACCTTTAGTGTATTTTCTATCACAACTATAGCAAAGCCCTTTTTCTCTTTTTTCTTCCAATCGTTGTGGTGTCAACCTTCTAGGTTTGGAAATATAGGAGTAGCAACACTTCCCTCTTTATAGAAGTGTGTGGCAGGCTTCCTTATCGCCATAATTTCACATTCAATTTTTGTTGCCAACCTAAATGCCTTCTCCAATGAATCAGGTTCCAAAACGCGAACTTCATGTTGGATGTTATCCTTTAAAGTACCTATGAAGAGATCAATTCTGTGTTCCTTTGAAATATCAGTTACCCTTATATTCAATTTTTGGAAGTCCTCAATGTGCTCCCCCATTAAACCCTTTTGTTTGAGATTTATCAATTTTCTAAAGAAGGTGTTGCTCTTTGTATATTCATAATGCGCTATCATTTCTTGCATAAAAATTGACCAAGTGATAATTTTTTTACGGGAGAAAAGCCATCAATACCGTAAAAATGTATTTTGTTCTAAATGTAAAGTTGTAATGCATACCTTTTGTGTGTTTTCCACATTATGGAGATCAAAATATTGCTCCATATGTAGTATCCATGTTACAGGATCCTTTCCATCAAATTTCCTGATATCCATTTTTGGAATATGGTGGTTCTTCCTGCCGACAGTAGATTTTATGAAATCATGATTAACATTTATTTTTTTCTCATCATGAGTTTCCTCTACTGTCTTTTCACCATTAGGAAACATTTCTTGTATCAACTTTTTCAAACCTTCCACGTCTGCTTTTAGATCATTCTTCATGTTTTCCATTTTCTCATCGATCTTAGCTTCCATGTCATCCATCTTAGATTCCATGCCAGCTTCCATGCCATCTATCTTATATTCCATGCCATCTATCTTAGATTCCATGCCATTATTCAAACCATCCATCTTATATTCCATGCCTTTCTTCAAACCATCCATCTTATTTTCCACACCTTTCTTCAAAACATCCATGTCAATTTTTTTTTTCTCTTTGTGAGAGCGAAATTTGTTGCACTTGCTCTTGTAATTTTGATATGTCATGTTGCCATTCTTCGTCTTCATGAGTCATAGTAGAGTTTTCTAAAGGCTTAATGGGTGTTTAATTCTTTTCAGGGGCCATTTTACAATCCAATACTGATATCTATTCTACAATATGCCCTTGGAATCAATTCAACTTGATTCTTCAACAAGACTTCTTCAATTCAGAAAAAAATACACACCTTTTACTTGCTTTTGATGAGCTAGATATTGAAATTCAATTATATCTATAATTGCAGATCCTCATATCTAAAATTCAGCCCTGTAGTAGCCCTCTAAAGCTTCTTTCAGATGCCACAGGTCTGATATGATTTGGATTCTTCAAGGAAAATTTAATTCCAATCTCCCACAATGACCCAATTTTGGAATGGTTCAGTAGAGTGAACTTGCACGACTTGCCACGTGTCATTGTTTCCTCCTTTGGCTCTGAAATTGATATATCGAAAACTACAGTTCGTGTACTTGTGGCCACTTTTTACATCATTCCAATTCGATGCTCAGAGAGAGAGAGATATGAATATTTTACCACGATCACCTCTTTGAGATGAAATTCAGAAGCCTCAAAAAGCCCTAAATTCCATAGATCATATCTATGAAAATATTGCAAACCAACATCTGAAATTCTGCAACAATGTTCCTCTAGATTGCTGCTTCGCACTCTAAAAATTTTAGCTTCTAAACCTTCGTAGAAAAAAAAATTATTACTAAAATCCCACGATGACCTGTTTAGGTTAAATTCAGGAGCCTGCAAAATGACCTAACTTGCACAGATCATATCTCCGAAAATATTGCCAACCAAGCTTTGAAATTTTGCGAAAATATTCCTCAGGATTTTAAATTTGCACTCTATAAACTTCCGATTCAGAAAGTTCATAGAAAAAAAGTTATAGCAAAAATGCCACGATGACCTATTTGGAGCAGCGAAACCCTAGAATCTCAAAGCTTTGATACCAAATGTTGTGAAACCAGCTCCAAAAAGAGAAGAAAAGAGATATCAACGCGTTAGAAGTAAGCCACTTCAAGGGGACAACCTCCAATACATTACATGAATAAAAAAATATTGGATGATTCAAATTACCAAACCTCCTTTCTATATATAGGAGTCCATGGGGCCACAATGTAATCCTAGCTGACCTAACAATAATAATTTAAGGGCACAATAATAACAATATGGGGGTTAGAAGGGTACAATAATAACAATAAGGGGGTTACACTAACAACAATAAGGGACTATACTAGTAATATAGGGACCTATCATCGATTCATCAATTGGAGGTTTATTACAGAATTCATAACCTTCAAGAGGATGACATAAAGATTCTGTTGGCTTCCTTGAGAATGGAGGTCACAACACTAGTATGGTGGCAAGAAAGGACTCAAGATGAGATTAAAAAACATAGTAAGATCTCAATGTCTTGATATGATTTTATTATTTCCATTCAAAGGCAATTCTATCCTCTAGCTTACATGCAAAAAACCATTATAGACTAGAAAAATTTTAGACAATTGAAACGGAAAAGTGTTCCAAATTAAACTCATGAATTTAGGAGAAGAGCTCTTCTTTTGGATGTAAATTTGTATTCTCAAGAAAACTTGTTAAAGTATATTTGGGGTTTTCATAGCTATCTTAGACATACTATTCTCATGTTCACTCCAACAAACTTAGATGAGGTTTACATTCAAGTCATACATCAGGAAGCAAGAGGGAAACATAGTGCAGATGGTAATCGTGATAGTTCCAATCCCACTTCTTCATCCCTCTGAGCATCATCCAATGCAATGAGTGCTAAGTGGACTATTCAAAAATCATGAGAAATTGGTCAGTTACAACTACCTCTCATGGAAATGGTCATAGATGAATGACTTACTTAACAAAGTTGAATCCAAAAAATTATATCTAATATAATGCAGTGTGGAAACCACTCATACTTAAATACAAAGAGTAAAGGAAGGTCTATTTGAATTCTTCATGAGACACAATATTTTCTAAGGTTTTTTTAAATGGGGTAGCAAGCTATGTGGGATTTATTGTGGGGACAAATCTAGAGTTAAGCGCGCTTGAGCCAAAGGCGTTTTGGGATGTGTGACCTCCCAAGAAGTCTTGGCTACCAGGTGAAAACCTCAGAAGTATGGATTGACACTATATGATTCATTTCACTAGCTTCAATTCGACTTCTTCACCCGATGCAATAATATAATGCAGTGCGGAAACCCCTCATACTTAAATTCTATTTTTGTTGTTTAATTATTATTATTATTTAAATTTATTTATTTATTTGTAAAGTGATTGGTTGATGTCTTATTATGAGCTATTTAGTAACTTCCATTTCTATTATTAATTTTGTGTTTCTTTTATTTCATTTTTATTTAACTTTTCATTTTTTTATTTTTGTTCTCTTTTCCATTATTTCTATTTTTATGAATTATAATTTTTTGTCAAGAAATTTAGTTTAATATGATTTATTATTATATTAAAAATATATTTTAATAAATTAATTATAAAAAAGTATATATATTAATAAAAAATAAAACACATGACATAATATATATATATATATATATATATATTAAAGTGTATATATGTTAATATAAATAATATTAGTTCATTAGGGTTATCATTCTTCTGATGCTAGTATTCCACTTTTTACAGTCTAGGAAGCTAGAGTAAGGGTAGTTTTGGAGTTGCAAATTATGGTCATACTTATCCCTCAAGCCACAGATCTGGTCTTCTCTAGTTTCTTGGTTGTAAAGCTTTCACTGCCTATGAAGGTAAGTCCTATTATGGGTGCCTTTTGATTTAATTTTTTCAATCAACTAGGTATGTGGTTGGTGTCAGATGTTCTAGGTTTACCAGGCCAGTTTTTATGGGGAGACCGAGGGGGATTTTTATTCTCTTTGCCTCTCCTTTTTGGGGGTTATCGACCATTTATTGTCTGTTGTATTTTTCTGTCTAACTCCTGGGTATCCCACTTTGGGTCGGTTCTGTCCACCGGATCTTTAGGTGGTTGTGGTCGGAGTTTTCGTTGGGGTTTCTACTAGGTTTTTCTCCATGGGTAGCGATAATAAGTTTGTTGATGTGGAGCTCAAAGCTAAAGATATTCTGACTGTCTAGGGTATAGAACCCATGAGTGCTAACCTGGTTAAGGTATCCCTTTCCTCGTGGTCATATGAAGCCACGGGTGGGAAGGTGATTTCCAAAGGGAATCCGGCAGTTTCTTTTGCATCCGTTAAGAAGTTCGACCCCTCCATCCCTTACCATCGGTCGGTCAAATGGACCAGTCTTGGTCCCCTTGAAAAACCCTTGGATCAGGGTTTTTTCTCTACCTCTGTCATTCCTTTGTCAGACTTTCACGAGTGTTTGGGTTCTGATGTGCCCTGTGAACACTATTTTTCTGAGGGTTTGGAGGATATTCTCATCAGGGTAGGTGTAGAAGGTGCAAAGGCTGGTAGAACTTCTTGTGGCTCTAACGCCTTGGTCATTCCTTCTGAGGCTGTTCAGAAATCGGGGTCAGAACCCCAGCTAGGTCTTGCTGTGTCGGCACCTTTTGGGTTGGAGGAATTAAATAGGCTGGAGTGGGGTTCTGGAAGGGAATTTGGTAGCTTCTTGCTTGGACAGTTTAGTGTGGGATTTCTAGATTTGAAGGAAGGCATTGATTTTAGCGATGTTGGGTAATAAATACATGAGAACCCGGGTATGTGGGCAGGCCTCAGTTTGGGTAGTGCTCAGGTGCACTCCAAAGCAAGTCAGGGAAAGGTCTTTATGGGGGTCAAGCTGGGTCAATCCAGAATCTAAAGGATTTTCATCAGGAGGAGGTGCACGGTCTTCAAAGTTTTCCGTGAAAATTGATGAACACAAGGGAAACAAACAAAAAAAGGGGAAGACAATCAAGGATATTTCGGTGTGTCTGAACTTGATATTCAGTGTGGATCTATAGTTCATCAATGTTATGGTTGCATCTGAACTAATTCTGGTGGGTAGGGTGAGAGGCAAGGTTTTCTCAGTAGATTCCATATCAGATTCGATACAGAAAAGTTGGGCAGAAGCATCTTAAGGTGGGGCAGAGGTCATTACATTATCTGAAGGGTGGTTTATGGTGAAGTTTAAAAAAATTGTAACGTTAGAATGGCTTTTGGCACGAAAATTGGGGTTTGGTATTGCAACCATTCTCTTCAAATAGTGGAAGTTCCCCTTTGATGAAAACAGGGAAAGAATGGATGAGATTCTAGTATGGGTGCATTTACCTGCATTACCCCCACACTTCTGGTTGATGGAGGTCTTTAGGGAAATAGGCAATACCCTGGGGATATTTCTGGATGCTGACATGTCGTTTTTGGAATCTAGAGCAAGGAATAATGCAAGAATATTAGTTAAATTGGCTCCTAGGAAAGGATTGATTGGGAATATTATCCTCAATCTGGATGGTCGTGCTATTGAGCAAACTATTTTCTATGATAATCTCCCCTTCAGATGACATAGATGTCACACCTTGGGTAACCTGGCTAGGGAGTCCCCATTGGGTTTCAAAAAATGTTGTAAGCAAAATAAGGGCCCTTCATAGCATCACATGTCCAAAAAAGAATTTATGAGTCTGAGAATACCTTCTGAAGTAGATATTGGGGAGCATAGGATACTTTTTTCTCAGCAGGGAAATCCTTCAGTGGGGGAATTGGCTCCGGATGCTACTGTGGTTCTGTAGATCACTTCGGCGAAAACAATTTCGGGAGGGAACAACCTAGCTCTAGAGATAGCAACACATATGGAATAGGATGTGAACATGGTAGCGAAGGTGCCACAAAAAATCCTTGTTGAACCAATGTCGGATTTAGTGGGTACTCACCCTTGCCCTTCTTCTCCTATTTTAAACTCTTTTGATCTATTGTAAAATTTTTCAGATAATCCTAGTCCCTCGACGCGGTCATATTCCAAATATATGTGTGTTAGAAATTTTTCTATGGCCATGTATATTATTATCACCACCATACCCAAACTCTCCATTTAAAATTTTCCCTACAATCTAAGACCGAGAGAAAAGAAACAATTAGAGAAGGAACTATTTTGGGGGGTTGGGGAAATTACCTAATTGTTGAGAAAGGTAAAAATATCAGGGGTATAAAGTCTAACCTATATAAAGCCCAACTCAAGGTCATCATTGACATAGTGGATGGCCTAAAATTATCCCTAAAAGGGGCACTTAGAGCAGCGAAGTCCCTGGAATCTATTTCAAAATTATTATGGTCTCTTTCAATTGCAAGGGGTTAGCAAGTGAACCCAAAAAACTAGCATTTAAAAGCCTTGTAAATATGCATCACCTGAACATCATCGTGCTCAAGGAGACTTTGGGTACTGGGATGCATATTTCTCTTTTTCTTTCCTCCTTCCTCCCTAATTAGACCTTTATTCCCTCTAACGTGAGGGGTCGCTCTCAAGGGATGATGATTGGACTAAAGAACAAATCCGTCAATGTGGTCAATTGTTGGACTTCGGAGTCACTGATCAGGGTGGAGGCCTTCTCTATGGAGCTGGGATCAACCTTATTGATGGTTAACATATATAGCCCCTGTGTGGAGAGGGATTATTTCTGGAACTCATTGAAAATGAAATCCTTTATGAACTTCCCACAGTTGATTGTAGGGGGTGATTTAAATTTCACAATGGGTAGAGCGGAACCTTGGGACCCCTCGACACGTATTGATGCCCTAGCTTACTTCTTCCTAAGCTAGTTGCGGGATGGGTCATTGTTTGACCTCTTGCTTACCAAAATGATGCCCACTTCGAGGAACAACTGGGTGGGTGAGGCTCATATTTCCAAGAGGTTGGATCGCTTTCTTCTCAATGATGATTTTACAAATAGTCCTATTGGGTTCTGTAAATGGGTTGGATTAGGATGGATCTCTGATCACTCTTCCATATTCTTAGAACTTAAAGGACCTTTCAGAAAATCTCCTGCCCCCTTCAAGTTTAATTTCGGTTGGCTCAAGGAGGACTACAACGAATTGGTGGTTTTCCTTTGGAGATATATTTCGGCTAAGGAAGGACAATCTCATGCATAGGCCTTTATTGATAACTTGAAAATCATTAAAAAAACCACGATTCAGTGGGCTAAATATAAGGCCGAGAAAGACTCTAATTCTATTAAAAACATTAATGAATCCCTCGGTGTCTTGTACAATTATGGGGAGAGGGGCTTCGTGGATGAAGTGGCCCAGAACAGGATCAAAAAGTTGGAAGTGAGAAGAAAGAAAATTCTAAGGGATAGAGAAGAACTGTGGCATATCCTAGTTAGGCCATTTGGTTGAAGGCGGGGATGAAAATACAAAATTATTTCATAATTATTCTAAGGGAGAGAATAATTCCAATACCATATCGAAATGGAGAATTATAAGGAGCTTAAGGTGAATAATTTCAAATATATCTCCTCTATGGGAAGAAATTATTTCAAAAACCTTTATGCAACTCAAAATGAGGTTAATATAAGGGAAATCATTCAGGTGGCACAATTGTTCCCCTCATATTCAGATGAGGAAAGAAATAACTTTATGTTGGCTCCGGTGGAAAAGAAGGAGATTGACGTCATTATTAAATCTATGCAAGCTGACAAAAGCCCTGGGTCAGATGGTTGGATGTTGGAATTCTTCCAACATTTCTTTGAGCTAATGGGGGATGTTATTACTGATGTAGTGGAAGAATCCAAATCACAAGGCCTCATCCATGATTCCATAAAGTCCACTTTTTTGGCTCTCATTCCTAAATGTGATGCCCCCACTTCCTTCGATGATTTACATCCTATTTCTGTTTGTAATTGCATCTATAACATTATTTCCAAAAAAATTTCCAACTTCCTTAAGCCTATTCTTTCAGGCTCCATATCAAGGGAACAATTTGGCTTCCTTGATGGCAAGAAAACTCATGAAGCCATTGGGGTGGCTCAGGAGACCCTTCACAGTATTAAATTATCTAGCAAAAAATGTATGGTTATCAATATTGACGTATCCAAAGCACATTACAAGATTAATTGGCTCTACATGAGAATTTTATTAACCCATTTGGGGTTCCACATTGGATTATGAGCTGTATCACTAATATTTTTTTTGTTGTTGTCATTAATTGAACAACATTTCAATTCTTTTCAAATCAAAGGGGATTAAGACAAGGATGCCCATTTCCCCCCCTTATTTTTCTTTTGGCGGCAGAAGGTCTTAGTCAACTCATCCATGAGGCCAAACGTGAGGGGACTCTAGGGGGGTATCGAAGTGGATCCTAATATTTTTGTTACACATATACTTTTTGTGGATGACATTATTATTAAATAGAGGCAACAAATGCAATATCAGAACCTTAAAAAATATTTTGGCCCTATTTATGAAGGCTACTGGACTCGCGATCAACAATCAAAAGTATTCTCTATCCTATGAAGGTATTTGGGTGGCCGATATGTTATGGACACTTGATCTCCCCCCCTTCCTTTAGGCGCCTTTGAATGCTAGTATCAAATATTTGGGGTTCCTGTTAAAACCTGATGGGTACTGAAAATAGGACTGGTTTTGGCTTGTCTTTAAAATTGAGAAAAGAATTAATCCCTAGAGTCACAAGTGGCTCTCCAGATCGGGGGGATTGGTTTTGATTAAACTAGTTTTACTTGACATCCCGGTCTACTCGATTAGCTTGGCTTTGGTTCCTATAGGCATACTTAAAAAAATCAGAAGTATCAGTCATAAATTTTTATGGTCGGGCAAGGAGGAAAACATTTCTCCCATGGGTGGCCTAGGACTCAGTAGGTAAACCCAAGGAGTGGGGGGGATGGGGCATCAAATAGTTAAAATGCTTTTCTTCTGCATTGGCTATGAAGTCCATCTGGAGAATTAATTCACAGAATAATTTGTGGACCTCGGTGTTCAAAAGAAAATATATTGACCTAGCCCCTTTGGGTGATTGGAGTCGGACTTCGGTCGAAGAAATAAAGAGAGTCTCAAACATCTGGAAATCATCCACTAAGGTTTTGAACATGGTCGGCCATGACCTTGCATGGAATATTGGAAATGGGAAGGGGGGAAAAATTGGTCTGGACCCCTCATTAGGTTGCAATGGTAATTACTCCCTATTAGAAGGGCTCATGGAACTTTTACTTCAAAAAGGCTTCAACATGCTCGATCAAATTGACAACCCTGGAAGAAGCAATTTATGGGTCTAAGCCTGGAAATTGGTGGAGGAGGTTTTTCTAAATCCTGAGTGGGTTGGGGAATGGCAGGGCTACATACAGGAGTTGGATAACTCTCGTGTGTGATTAAAAGACACTCCTGATAGTCTAGTTTGGATACACTTGAAATCTGGTTCTTACTCCCTCAAGGCTAGTTATGCTAATATTGTGGCGTCCATGGAGGTGGGGGAAAATGAATGGTGGTACAAGGCTTTGTGGTAGGTTGAATGTCTAGCCAAGACTATTGGTTGAATGAGTAATAACATTTCCCTATGGGTAGTAGTTAGCTGAACGTTTGAGTATGATGAAATTTTCCAATGATAAATCACAAATTTTTAGCAATGAAAAATACTTTTCATTATAAAAAATAAGTGAAGTTGGAATGTTGAACCTACTAATAAGATTGTTCTTGAAGAAGGTGATGAATTCTTGATCATTCACTTGCTTGAGGAGAACCACTTTTTTCCATCATGTAGAGTAATTTGGAGCAGTGAGAATATAGTGGCATTGCTTTGATGAGTGCAGAAAAATCTCACCGATAACATCTAAACCGCATTGTTGGCATGGTTCTTCTACAATAATGGGATGAAATGGGGAAACTTGATTCTTTTCTTCGCAACAAATTTTTAAAAAATATGACACTTGTAGGCATAAGCGTGAGCATATTTTAAAATTTTGGGCCAATAGAAACTATACCACATAAATTTTTGCACCTTAGTGTCACTCGAAAAATGTCCTCCTAGTGGTCTATCATAGAGATCATGCAGTATCCTTTCTAAATCTTTTTCTTCCAAGCATCTGAGCGAGACTCTATTTCTTTCTTTCTAAAAATCACTCCATGTACCAAGTGATAAGATAAAGCTCTCAATATAGTATCCCTAATATATCTCACTGATAAATGAGAGGGCATGGTACCATTCTCAAGATATTTTCACATGTACCCATACCAGTAATTTTGTGTGTCAATGGGGGTTAGCTTGTTCGATATTATACATTTTAGCCTCCTATTGCCATCCCGAAGAGTCATCTTCCGGTGCATTGTTTGCTTCTACTCATAGCTATAACAGACCACGGCCTTGATTTTGTGAACATGTTTGAACTCAAGATTGTACACCTGTAAGCCAATTATCTATTTTTTTCTTCTTTCACCCAAATCTTGTTAAACAAACAATGATCTGACATCTAAGTGTTTCAGAAATATAATATAATGATTCTTCAAAGGATAAGGCTGAAAGTGTTTTACTGCTTTGTAGACTCCATATGCTTATTTATCGATGGTGGGTTAATTATCTTAAAGTCCTTGCAATCCAGGGCTCATGAATGATATTGGTCACTTGTTATTCTAATATTCCATGCCAAAACAACACATGAAAAGTATCATAAGTGAAGGTGTAGAGTATGAAATCTTTGATGAAGTTTAGATTGTATAGTTTCAATGCTTCTACAATGACTTTCTTTATACAGGCGAAAGCATTCTTTTCCCTTTTATCCCACTTTTATATCACATCCTTCCTTATCATCTATTTTAGTGGTTTCACTACCTATGCGTAATAAAAGATGAATTTTCGAAGGAAAATAATTTTCCCCAGGAAGGACTACATGGCATTCTTGTACACTGGGAAGAGAATTTGAGTAATGGTTCTGACCCTTTCAGGGTCCACCTTAATCTCACTCTTTTCAATGACATGGACCAAGATATTTCCATCATACATTGTCAAAATTATCTTCTTTGGATTAAGAGATATCACATACTTGCAACATCTCTTGAAAAATTGCTTCAAATGGCATAAGTGGTCAGATATTTTTGAAAATTTGTCACATCATCTAGATAAACCATTTTTCTCTAACCCATCAAACTATGAAATGAAATTTCCATAATGTGTTGAAAATTATCAACGAAACTAATAAGCCCAAACAACATTTTCATAAAAGAAAACGTACCCCACTTGGCTTGAAATATTATTTTATATCTATCAGGTTTTGACACCAAAACCTGGTTCTAGCCCGAAAATCTATCTAGCAAGGAAAAAATTCTATACCCCCATACTATGTGTAGAATTATTCTACCGATGAAACTGGGTAATTTTCCCTGTCCAAGGTGTGGTTCAGAATGCATAAATCCACGCATATACATATTTCCTCTAACTTATTTCATACCAAGACAAAATTTTAGACTCAAGTTGAATGTCTGAATTTGAAAATCATTTAAGCATTCAAAATCTTCCTCAAATATTTCTAAATTAGTGGATCAAGAATCAAATGAAATTTCTGCAACTTCTGTTGAAAGGTCTTGGCCCCTTCCTTTATTGGAGTTATGTGCTCGATTATTCGCATGTTTTATGTTTTGACGTCATCGTATGTCCACATAAAAACAAATTGATACTAGTTGAAAAGGCAGATGAAAGCTTAGCAGTCTTGAGATGTGCAACAAGTACCAAGATTGAAAAAATTTAGATATTCCTTTATGCCAAGATTGATTTATGCATGCGACACAATCAAGCTATGAGTCATCAAATTATTTTAACCCTTAAAGTGATTTTGAAATTCATATAAATTTTCTAGTGACACCATGCCCTTAGGCATGGGGCTTCCTTTTATTGATTGAGCTACATCCTACAATTATTTTTCATGCTCGTCTTTATTGATGGTCGTGTCTTTGAACACAGCCGCGTTCACCATAAAATCTAGTATCTATTCGCATCATTGAAAACACAAAATTAGTAATATCATTGTGAACAAATGGCCTATAATAATTTCAATAGAAAATTCATCCCTTAGCGGCGACATCCTAGCAAGAACATTTTATAATGTATTAGAAGCAAAGTTACATTTCTAGCAATATAAACATTATTGAATGCTTGGAATTGTAAACTAAAATGCCATACATATTTTTTATAACTCTTGAGATTATGTGACACACAGTGTATATTATTTTGTACCTGTCGTATGATTATTTCTGAGTCACCTATTTCTTTGAGAACATCAAATTTGAGGTCGATGACT
Source organism: Pinus albicaulis (assembly GCA_034641835.2). Classification (NCBI taxonomy): domain Eukaryota; kingdom Viridiplantae; phylum Streptophyta; class Pinopsida; order Pinales; family Pinaceae; genus Pinus; species Pinus albicaulis. The sequence continues at coordinate 1,193,507,832 of CM076570.1, read as the reverse complement.
TTCTTCAAATTCAATATGAGTGCTTCGTATTCTGTAACATTGTTGGTGCACTCAAATTCCAAGAAGAAAGAGATCATATGTTCTCTTTGTTGTAGGTCTTATAAAATGAAACCAGTTTCAAATCCTTCCTGTGTTTTTGAGCCCCTAAACTATGAAATCCAAGTATTATAAATTCTAGAGATATATCATATACTAGTATTATCTACATCTTGTATACATAGGCCATTATCATTATTATTTCTATGAAGGAGTTACAATTGTGTATCTGGTGGGACTGGTGAAGGCTAAGCATGATAAGATAGGTGATCTAATTCAACAATTTTTTTGTTGAAGATCATTCTAAAAATCCCATTGGTTCATTACTTCTCCAAGTTGTTTCATGGTACGCTTCATGTAGGGCTTGTTTTCAACTCAAATTTTACTATTTCTTCTGTTCTATGGAATCCATAAATGATACTAGTCCATCATAAAGTATTCTTGGTGTTTTTCGGAGAAATATCTGCTTAGCACTAAACCATACACTTATGGATTGTTCATAACTGTTATATTTATACACTAGTGAAGTCTTCAATCAAATTCCAAACATATAAGAACATTTTTATTTTATCTATGGCCTCGATAAGTGATTTTTCCACCTATATGATATGTGAATCAATTTTATCTCATTTTTCATGAACTTTCTCAGCAACCAACAATGGAATAATGTTCATGGATGCACCATAATCAAATAAACAGTTATGAACATTATAATTTTAAATTTTAAAAGTTAACATAAATGGTGGGTAGAAAGTATTAGAACTTAAATTTACAAAATTTACAACAGATTCGATGATATTGCAATATTTATTGGACATTACCTATGATTAAAAAATATTTATACCTATCGTAGTGTGTGATGAGAGTGCTTGAAGAATCAGTTCACACTGGCCCATTGTCTTTGCAAGATCAGAAAGTGAAATGTTCGCACAAGCTCTCTTCATGTATTCAAAAATGTTATAATCAATTTTTTCCATTGCAATGGGCTATGTTGATGAGTTCGGTGATGGAACTTTATTTTTTGCAGTAGGAGAGATGGACTTGTTCCTGTTACTGCTAAAGGTTTTCATGGAGGAAGGAGTAGCTCCAGACTTGTTCTATGAATTTTGAGTTGGATTTGAAGGTTCCATAATTCTATGCAGAAATTGATTCTTAGTTTCATGCTCACAAATAGGTCCCTTGCTCCTCAAATTGTAACAATTAGATAACTTCTTTGCATGAGCTTCACTCGTTATCAGTTTCTTAGCACTTTGTTTTTCGATGTTGTATATAATACTGAACATATTCACTAAATGTAAAACACCTCAACTATCTTCGGTCATGAGAACTTTTCTTATTTCCTCATTCTTCTTAGACTATTCTTCTGTTAATAAAGTATCAAAGAGATTAGCCATTATAGTGTTCATATTGTGGTTCCAATATAGGAATTATTTTTTTGAATTTTTTTCTTGATGAATAGTGGAGAAATTATCCATGCACAAACTTTCAATATTGAAAACTATGTTAGAACTCTGACCAAACTTGGCCCGTTGTGAATTTTTATTTCTTTCGAAGAATTGTGGCTTGGAAGTCTTATTTTTGGTAGTGTATTCTTTGCTCATCCGTCTCTTAAATTATGAAAATATGTTCATGAGTAACTTCAGAGACTTGGTCAAGCCTTCCATGTTGAAATATTCCTTGTCTTTTGTTCTAATGAAAGAGCTTTTGTTTTTCTTACCAGTTTCTTTAGATTCATTGGGATCCTCATCATCTACAATGACTCCAATATATCACAAATTTTTTTCTAAAGAAAGAAATTTTTCAATGTTTAAGTTTAAGGCCAATGTTTAATTTGCAATTTTTCTAACGGAAATGGAAATGTTAGTTTGCAAGGCTGATGTGTAAAAATAATTAGTGATGTCATCGTGAGGTTGCACATCAGTGGGGATATTTTTCAACAATCACATAAATCTCTAATTAAAATCTCTTAATCTTTATTTATCCCCCACTTTCAAGTTCCCAAGTTATTTCAACAACATGGGAGTCTTATCGTTAGAAAATTTTTCAAGAAAATTAATTTTAAACTCTCTTCAGTTTCATATTGAATTGGCTGGAAGACTATGATACCATACATAATCTTTACCTTATAAAGTGTATAGAAATATTATATAAGCAAAATTATTGAAAAGTACCTCAATCACCTGTAAATGCATGTATAACTTTTCAATATGATCTTTAGCTTTGGTATTCTTGTTTGGATTGAAATTTCACAACAACATACTGTGAAGATTGTCTGGAATATTGAGTAGATCTTGGGCCATCCAATCCAAATCTGCATCATCCATGTCTACATATTTGTCCTCATCATATTCTTATGAATATGAGGAATATTCTCATTCACCATTCGTATCTACATTGTAATCACCGTGTTCCTTGTTAAAAAAATGAAAATATTCCCAGCCTTCAGTGTCTAGATTCTCCTAAATAGGTGGAAGTTCACCTCAATTCTATGTTGGTTCAACCGCTTGTTTTTAAGAGTATGAGTGGGAGTTTAAATGGGAGTTTTGCTACCTTTTGGTAGGTTTTTTTTGTTAGGGTGTGGTGATTTTTCGTCCATAAAAAGATGGATGACCTCCTTCTAGCGCCAAAATGTTGACAGTGCTGGATACCACCAACATGCAAGGTGGTCTCCCTGATGAAACTTCCCAATTGGACTTCGCACCATTTGGTGTGTGATCCATTCCTAAAATAAGGAATGACTATCATATATTTCCTTGGCTACAGTATTCAGCACGAGAGAGTAATGTACAAGTACTTTCAGATGAACATGGGAGTACGCTTTGTGAAATGTTCAGTTGCAGAATGTATCAAGGTTCTTTTACTGAAAGGGAGAAAAAAAATAAGCCTTTAAAATAAGAGTAACAATAACGATCTAGTAAATACACACGAGAATACATATGAATGAATTGTTGGAAAATTAGCAAAATAATTCACATAGAAAAAACGATTGTTAAAACACATACAACACAACATCAACAAGATAAGTACCAAAGCCACCAAAATAGCTCAATTTCCTTAGTACATTTGAAAACAACATACACCAAAAACATTTAAAGAATAGTCTTACAATATTTACAACATACACATGAAAGTGTGTGTTTGATGAGCTTCGAAATTAAGCAAATGTTCCAAGATACATTAATACAAGGAACACCACTATCCCTAAGAATGGAGCATTGGAGTAACCACTTTCTCCTCCAAAAGAATTATTTTCCTCTATAATTCTTGGTAGGAAGAGCCAAGGTGAAAAGTCATTTGCATGATATATGAGGGTGTATATATAATAAATGGGATGACCATTCACCTCCCTTGTGACTCTTGAAATGACCTTATGATTGTTTGACTTCTCTATGAATCTTTGATTCCTTCATGACTTTTCACATTCTATGTATGACTCTTCCACTTTGATTTCTCATTACATTTCTCAAATATGAAAACTACATAATCCATAAATGATTTGGAAAATGATACTCATGACAAGACCTGACATGACATTGATGACATGGATTGCATGATGATATGGAAATCTCAAGCCCCTATTTTTTGTTGTTAACTTTTTTTCCTATTGAAATATGGATCAAATTATCTTTCCTCCTTCTCCATAAGGCTTGAAGGTAGGGAGTATTGAATGTGATATTTTATCTCCAGCCGTTGTCACAATTTTGTGTCCCTTTGTCTTTCGTAATTGATCAACTTGTCGGTGCACCTTCAAAGGTTTCTTCTAGTAGGGTCTCCATCTTCATATCCTTCATCACCATCCTGTCATAACATGATACAATAATTGCAACTAAAATCCACTCAAGAAAATACAACATCAGTATGATAAACCCCTAGTATAACATGGCTCATGACAACCACTAATTGAGCTAGAACATGGTTGCAGTTTTGGATGCAAGATCAAGGATTTAAAATTTGTGTATTTTAGGAGGCCAAGGGCCAATAATGAGCATTGCGAATATGTAGCACACCTGAAAGATAGGACACGACAAGAACTCTACATATTTTAGGGGTTGAAGGGGTCTTGATGAATGCTTGAGGCTTGAGGTTTACCACTACCCAGTTATGCAGGAGACAAGACTGGAGCTTATCTATTTGTGAAATTCAAGAGTTCAAGGTTGAGAATTGCCGCTTGAGATTGTGCACTGCGGAGAAGAGGATGATAGGAGGCAAGGGTTGTGAAGTTCTGGAGCTCAAGGGTGAAGGTTGAGAACTAAGACTACGAAATACGTAGTTTTGGAAGGCAACGACTATGCATTGTGTAGTGCTAAGAGGAAAGGTTGAAGCTTAGGATTGAGACTTCATAATGAGCAGTTCATGAAGGCTAAGTGAAGTGAAGTTAATTGGGCTTGGAATTTTTTGAAGTTGGCTAAGTGTGGTATCAATGAGGAAAAAGTGAACAATGTCAAAAATTAAGCATAATCACACACATAGAATAGCTGATGATACAACATTGATAATTCAAAACACATTAACAACATACATCCCTCAATGCACTGATATTGCGATAATGTTTCCTAGGTGTGATAATAAAGATACACTTCAAAAAAATAGTGAGGACACTTGTGCAACATTGTTTGAAACTTTACGAATGAGTGAAATAAATGTTTACATGATAATAATGACTTATTAACACAAAGATTACCCCTTAAAACAAACAAAAAGTACATATATACAATGTGCATTTCTTTCCATGCTAAAATATGACATTTTGATTTTCTTCTAAACAGGACAATAAAACATAGAGAAAACACATGTGATGACTATTTATACTTGCGACAAAAACATGAAAAGTTAATGTATGCTCCGAAATGTAGACCAAAATTTGGATGTAGACCAAAATTTTGTAGGGTGTAGTAGCATTGACAACACTTGGGGACACACTAGTTCAATTAGATCTTCTCTGCCTTGGTAAAATATTTTTTGCAGGGTCTAGTTCTAAGGGGATTATTTATTCATCGTTCAAATTACTCTAGCTTCCCACTTACCCCATTTACAAAAATAGCCCCCTTCATCCTTTCTTGATTCAAAACATTCATAAAACCAACCATATCATAATGTTTTGAATCAGGAGAAGGGTAATTCTATTTGAGCTTTAGATTTTTAGAGTATATTTTTTTCATCTCTAGTGTTGCACCACTGTCAGTAGGCTTGAACAGTACCCTGGCAGAGTCACTTCAAAAATACAAACATTACTCCATTTCTAGAGAGCTTGAACAGTACCCCAAGAGAGTTTCGTTCTTCACCTCCCTATGAAGCAAGCCTTTCTCTTCTTTCACCCTTTATATATTTATTTTATATAGGATTGTTCATCCAAACTTATTCATTTCATGGGGTGGAAGAGGGATCCTGATTTATTGAGAGAAGAAGAGGTTGTTCCTTTAAAGAAGCATATATAAAACCTTTGATATTGGTTCACTCATTTATATTTTCCACTTTTACTTCTCTACTTGATCAGATCAACATAAAAAACATTGAAACATAAAGAACCGAGTGTAGGCATCAGGTTTCTAGAATATACACTAATATCATGGCTTGACACAAATATTTTCTTATACGAGGATCATATTTTCCATCAAAACATTATCAACCAAAATGTGTAACCAAGACGAAGAAGAAGGTCTGAAGGTTAGAAAAATGTTTTATTATGGCACATACATTGGAACCAAAAACACACTTACACATGACACTTTTTCTCATGAATGAAAGAAAACATAATGAAAATACTGAACATGAAAAACAAATAGAAACAATAGACTATCTACATAGGATAATGCACAACGATAGACTCTCACTGAACATATTTTTTCAAATCTTGTCCATTTACGGGAAGAGATTCAGTAATCCCGTCCAAATATCGGAGATGGTAAGTGTGATGGAAAACCTTCTAATGAAAAGCAAATGGTATGATCCACAAGGACTAGAACTTAGTGTGTTTACCCTTCTCTTTGTGTTCTTTATCCCACTTCAATGCCAAGTAACCCCTACTAAATTCCCTTTTCCCCACATACTTATTATCAAACCATCTCTTAATACAAATCTGGTGAAGATAATTTTTGTATTTTACTTTATTTTGATCTTATTGTAGCTTAAGAAGAGTGTTTATCCTACTCTGAACCAAGAGACAAGGCTTATCTTAATATTCTTGTGAAAGTTGAAGGGGTAGAAGGTAAATGTTTGGAGGTAGGATGGATTCTTTTCCATACACTAGGAATAAAGGAGAATTATTTAGAGAAGTTTTAGGTGTGACATGGTCAGCCCATAAAGTGTTCACCAAAGCAGCGCCAATTCCTCTATACATAGAAAAGGGTATTTTTAATGATACAGATAAGGTTCTTATTGGTTGATTGAGCAAGATCGTTTCCATGTGAATAGTATTTACTTGAATGTTTTAATACGAATCCATTTTCCAATTCAAAATAATAAAGTTTTAGCAATGAAAAATATGTTGTGTTGTAAAAAATAAGTAAAGTCGGAACGTTGAACCTAGTAATAATATTATGCTTGAGGAAGGTGATGACTTCCCGATCATTCAATTTCTTGAGAGGAACTGTTTTTTTTCCATCACATGAAGTATAAATATAATTAATAAAAATAATAAGAGTGTTTATCCTATTTTAGCTTAAGAAGATTGTTTATCCTACTCTAACCAAGAGACAAGGCTTATCCTAATATTCTTGTGAAAGTTGAAGGGCTAGAAGGTAGACGTTTGGATGTAGGATGTATTCTTTTCAATACACTAGGAAGAAAGGAGAAGTATTTAGAGATGTTTTAGGTTTGAAATGGTCAACCCATAGAGTGTTCACCAAAGCAGTTCCAATTCCTTTGTTCAGAGAAATGGGTGTTTTTAATGATACAGATAAGGTTGTTATTAGTTGACTGAGCAAAATCGTTTCCCTATGAGTAGTATTTAGTTGAATGTTTCAGTATGATTCCATTTTCCAATTCAAAATCATAAAGTTTTAGCAATGAAAAATATGTTTCATTATAGAAATAAGTAAATTTGAAACGTTGAACCTAGTAATAATATTCTGCTTGAGGAAGGTGATGACTTCCTGATCATTCAATTGCTTGAGTGGAATTATTTTTTTACATCCCATGAAGTGTAAAGGGAATTAATAAAAATAAGAACAATAGAAACATGGAAGAAAAATCATTTAGCCTTAATATATATCGTGTATACAAATAATCAGAATAATACAATATAAATACAACAAGATTATGTCTCAAGATAGTTTTTCTATATTGGACAAACAATCACTTTGGTTCAGTGAATACCTCAACCACGCACCGATCTAAGATTCTAACTAGTTGGGGAGAATCTCTCAACCAACTAGAGCTAAAAAAACTCCCAAGTTTGAGGAACATTCTCAGTCTAGAATAAACAAATAGAAAATTTTCCAAGTTTAATAATTTTTTATTTTGGACTTATTGATTGTTTTATTAGAGTTTGAGGCTAGCATTCCCCCCCTGAATCATAAGTACAAACTAAGAATAGGGTACCATCTCCAAGAATTCATGATAAAGCTATTGATTTGATACTCAACGAAAAAATGACAGAAAAAACCGCCAAGAGCTAGACACCGAAAAATATTTCCAATATTTAGAGAGCACACCAAGAGAAGTGAATCATCTGCAAGTATGATAAAAATCTGAAAATTCTTGGAAACTCAATTAAATTCCAAGAAGAAATGCAAAAGTATCCATCTATCCTTTGCAATGCAACCAAGTAAACAAAATAATGTCCACAAATGCTCTCAATCAGCATCCCAATCGCTTTCCCACTGGGAAATTTCGATGCCCACTCAAAATGTTTGTTGTAACTGTTAGTATGAAAACCATCAATTTCCACCTTTGTCAACTGAAAGGAGAGACCATAACCATTTTCATTTATTTTGAACCCCCCACTCCCCCCGCCACCCACCTTCATATATAGGAGAGTTGCACCATTGTACTCCCTACATGAAAGTACCATCTTCATTTGATTGTTAGCTACAATAGGTGAAATTGAATTTTGCGGTAAAAAATATACAATCATTTGACTATAGATTACCACTCCCAAGGATACATCCATGCATAATTGATCTCCAATCTGATTGTTGGTTTTTTTTGCAAAATTTCTCTAATGAGTGACCCTTATTTTCACAATGGTGAGAAGGATGGATATTAAAACAATGCTCTTCCATATGACTTGTTCTTTGACAATGTTTGGATTTTGGCTTTTCTTCAACTTTCTCATGGATTTTCGATGTTACTTGATCAAGAAATCCTCCACTGATGAACTTGATTAGTTTTGAATAATCTGTGATATGCAAGTTGTTTTCATCTTTGTCATATCCTAAGCCACATCGATTTTTATTGCAATGGATTTCTTCTCATGGTTTAAATATTGGCTTGGAAAAATAAGATTAGACTTGATCATGTACAACTTCTACACTTGAAGTTGTATGGATGAGTGGCTTGGAATCATCTTTATCTTCATTTGTATTTTTGAATGGTTCGGAAACATGACTCTTCTGTAGAAGCTCATCTCATTGATGTGATTCAAGTTGGACAAACTAAACCATTTCATGTGCCTGATGTAGATGTATTTTAATATTAGCAAGAAGGGCTTTGTTGATTTTCTCTGCATCTTAAACAGTGGATAATGTCAGATTTTTTTGAACCTCTAACAATTGAATTTTTTTCTCCATTTTAACTTTCTCGCTTGCAGTCATGCTCACTTGCTTTTAATACTTTCTTGGTTTTTCAAATTCGCTCGCTTGAACTTGTTTGCTTAAACTTGCTTTATTGAATTTCATGATCGCTTGATTATCACGGTCGCTTGATCTTAGATTTGTGATTTTATTTTCTTCGCTCACTTGATTTGAAAAGCTTACGGTGTGGGATACTACTAAAAATTCACCGAAGTTATTGATTTTTACAATAAGTTTAAATGAGTTTTTATGACACTGAAAAAAACTTAACCCCCTATCAAAGCTAACTTAATGACTATCTTGAGTTTCGGGCTCAACCAAAAATGCACTGAATTACAACCAACTTTACATTTTATATGACTTCATTAAACTAACAAATTGATTTCAACTTGACTTTGAATCAAATTCTTAAAAAAACTTTCAATTCCAAACTAGTCTTAACTTTGACATCAATCCTTGTTTGAAACTAATACATTTATACGCTTCCTTAACATTACGATTTAAATGTTGATTTCATAACCATGATTTTAAACTCACGCTAACTTTGTGACTCTCCATGGGCATCCTTATCACTTCCAAAATATTATCTTCTTCTCATACAAAATACAAAATTAAAAAAATTATAGCACATCTAATCACTGCATTACAAAAAAAAAAATCACTTATGATACCTTTCAATGCATATTATTAGTTGGATAGAATAAGTGAGAGGGTATGTAACAGGAAGTCTTATTTCTCACGCTATCGAGTAATAAATATGCTTGAGAATATACTGCCCATCGTAGAAGCAAGTACATCATCCAAAGATGGGCAATATATGAAATTGTCTACCCAGCATATGGAATAGCCCAAACGAAAGTTTTTTGCCAAAATCTGGTAAACTAAGATTCAAAAAATCAGGTATTTGGAGTGTTTGGAATCAATTTTTTATAGTGGAAATGGATTCAGCACTATCAAAAACCCTGAGGGCACTCAAAATACTAAAGTTTAACAACTGTAAACAAAATTCTGGGGAAATCTTTGCCAGATTGTTTCGAAATCATTGCCAGATTCTGGGCCATTTCGTTGCCTTTTTAGACTACATGGGCAATATATTCCCAAATGTATTTATTACTAGATAACCTAAGAAATAAGACTTGCCATCTAACCATCCATGACCTTTGAGCTGGTATCATTGAAATAATCCATGATTTTGTTGACATTTGAACTCCACACTCACTGCGGTTTCTCGAATATGTAGATTATATCTCGTTATTAAATGTAGGCTTCCATAGAACTCCAAAAACAGAACAACAAAAACCCACAAGAGGAAATTGGTGGATCTACACTCAATTTCCTCAAGCCGCGTTCAGGTGGTGAATATAAAGTCCTAATACGAGACATTTGCACAAAGAATATCCATAAGATAGACAGGTAGTTGAATCCAATATCACTCACGACACATTAGTAAGAAATTGTTCACAAATAAAAACACGGAAGTATGATGGCTTTTCATCATAGAAAGTGATTTGTGGTGGATAATTCCCAACGTCTTGAAATTTTGTATTAAATATCCAGTGCCCTTCTGGGGATCAATGGAATCAACCAATGGCTCAGATTGGCCCTCTGATAACCCTCCAGGTGATTGACGAATCTTGCCACAGATAACACAAAATCAAACAACATGCAGGTCGCCCGAAATACTGAGTACCCTGTTGAACCAGGTTGCACACATCATATGGGACACACCAATCACGTTCAATTCCACATGGCATACACAATCCATGCTTCTTCCAACTTTACGATTAAATAAAGGTTCTTTCCCTGCAAAGCTTAAATAATAACCTCTTCTTGAGAGGGCACACAAACTTGTTTCTACGCTTGTTGCAATGTAACTCCGAAATTGTATTGAAATCATCAAATAAATTAACATTGATACCTCATCTTCAATCCACGCAATAATTCTAGGCTCCACTGCTATGCAATTTTCCACAATCTCGATCTGAGCTATCAAAGTTCTCCGACAGATGCACTCGGTAGGTCTCCACAACACTCCTTCAAACAATGCACCAATCCACAAACTATGGAGTTTTTTAAAGACTCAACAAAATATTTTGGAGGGGAGTATTTTGTTTGAATTTGATAAAAAGAAATTCAAAAAATTAGTTGATTGGAGTTTTTAAATTGCATTTTTTATAAAAAAATTTGAATTGCATTTTTTATGATAGAAATAGATTCAACACACTCAAAATACTGAAATTTAAAAACTCAAAATTTTCGAAAATATTTACCAAAATTTTTTATAATCTTACTAAAATTTCTAAATTATTCAGTGGATTCTTTTAGACTACAACATTGGTGCAAACAGGGTCCACAACAATACAATACCTCCATGGTGCACTTTCAACCAATCTCCATGGTGCATGTCAAACAGGTTTACCATTATTAAATTCACTGGACAACTCTATTTCAAACTACAATTGGTGGATGTCTCCTTTACGAATTTTTAAATGGCAATGAGACAACAATTACAATGATAACAATTTCTGCACAGCGGGTTCTCCAACCTTATGTTTCCAAACGTCAAGCATTTTCCATGCTGTTGAAATGCTATTTTCAACTTCTCTGTAATCTGGCCGCCTTCTATTTCTGTTTGGAAGGATCCTGACATAGAGCCACTTTCCAAATACAGTGAGCAATAAATTTCGTTGTGTGGTTTGGCGCCAGTCCTTTACATTTGAAATAGAGCTTTTCATCTTAAATTGAACAATCTTTGTACATAAAAATAGAGCATTGAACAGGAAACAGACTTTACATGGAAAAACAAAGTTTCATTTTGATTTTTGTTTTAAGTGTAGACCTGTGGTCTCCACAAGTTTTTTAATCGCAATTGCAAATTTTTTTTTGAGTCAAGTGTCTTGTTGATGTGGGAGATTGCGATGCGATCGCAATCACAATCACAAGTCATTTGCATTACCTCCGCAATATGTTACCACTATTGAATGATGCGATGCGATTGGCGTGATCACGCAATCGCAATCGCAAATATGTTAATCGCCCTCCACTTAAGCCAAGGTCCATGGGAGGAGTGGTCCCACAGACCAAATGGCAATATTATATTGAATCACAAGCATTTTTAAATATGGCCCGATTGGAAAGTGAAGTTCCGGACCCGATGTATTTTATGGACTCAATTTAATTTGTTGATCGCGCGTTCAAAAGGCCCGGACGTAGAAAAGCTCTCGCAGAAGCGATATGGTTTTATGCAATGGATTGGATAATCCATCGTGTGCACAAAATGTGACATCAACAGGGAAGTTTTGTAATGCAAATTTGTCCATTTCAATTCGGTTCATAATTTTTGAAGTCCGACGGAGTTTGATAAGTTTTTCTTTGTAAAGGTTTTACATTGTAATGTGTTTTTACATTGCAAGATGGATTAATGTGTTAAACTATTGATTATGTTATGTTTTAACATAAATCAGTATAACATGTGCGCATTTGTAAAGTGTGGGCCCGAGAGGTCTGTTATATTTTGTTTTGTGTTTTTTTTATATGTTATGGCATATATAAACAAAAGTAGTCCGAAGGCAAAGTAATGTAGTATTTTGTATTGCACAGCAGTGTTGTATGTTGTTTTAGATAGGAGACCGAGTGTTAGTTTTCTGCACTATGTTTACGTAGCAGTCAGATTTTTGTAATCCCTCTGTTAAAGGAAGAACATTTGTAATAGTTTTTAGTGAATGGAATAGAAATTTTTTCAAAGTGTGAATCTCTATCTCCACTGAAGGATTTTTTTTTAAGTTCTTTGTGTTAAGAAGGAGAGTATTATTCTCTCCATAATTTGTTCTGGAATTCTTAGAAATTCCAACATGGTATTAGAGCTAGCCCAAGCTCTTTAAAGGTGTCAAAGAAGCTGAAGGAAGGATTTATTGTTGCAGTAGCTTCTCCAGCAGAGTGAAGACTCAGTCAAGAAGAATCCAAGGTATTTCTCAATATAGTTTTTGTTGTGTTACTGTTGATGATAGTTAGTTTAAATTAAAAACACAGTCAAGTGTTTGAATCATAGCTAAGAGTGCAAGAATGGCTGGAGCCAACACTAGCATGAGTATAGGTAATACTCAACTCCCAGAATTTAATGGGAAAAACTATGACTACTGGGCAATAACCATGAGAGCCTTGTTTTCTTCCCAAGACTTATTGGAACTTGTTGAGGATGGTTTTGAAGAGCTAGTGGATGAAAATGAGTTTAATGATTTAACTCGGGCAGAGAAGGAGTTGTTGACCAACAATAAGAAGAAGGACTCTAGAGCCCTCTACTTTTTGTATCAAGCAGTGCATGAGAGTGTGTTTCCAATGATAGCAGCAGCTAAGAGATCCAAAGAATCATGGAAAAATCTCAAGACATCCTATCAAGGCATGGAGAAAGTGAAGACAACAAAACTACAGTTGTTGAGGAGAGATTTTGAGACTCTCTGCATGAAGGAGTCAGATAACATTGACTCATTCTTCACACATGTGATTGGAATGGTCACACAGATAAGGTCTCGTGGAGAGATTCTTGAAGAAAGGAGGATTGTGGAGAAAATTTTGAGGAGCCTACCCTTAAGGTTTGATGTGATTATCACCACCATAGAAGAGACTAAGGATCTCAAAAAAATTTCAGTTGATGAGCTACATGCATCACTGATGACACATGAGTAGAGATTGGGTAGAAATAAAAACTCATCTCTAGAGCATGCCTTTAAGACCCAGATGTCCTTTGGAAGAGGAAGAGGTCAATGCAAAGGAAACAAGAGAGGAAGAGGCAGAAGCCAAAACAGAGGTGGAAGAAACAGTCTAGCAAATGCTCAAGAAAGGGGCAACAATCCAAATCAGAATCAAGGCCAAGGTAGTAGCCAACAAAGTGGTCAGCAACATGCTCAAGGACAAAGGTATGATAAATCCAATGTCCAATGTCATTATTGTAAAAAATATGGGCATTATGTAAATGAATGTAGGTAGAAGCAGCATGATATGAGTAATAGAACTAGTGCAAATTTCACTAGAGAAAATATCAACCAAAATTTTTTTCTAGCTTGTAATATGGCTGAGGAAAAGAGTGAAGACTTATGGTTTCTAGACTCCGATTGTAGTAACCATATGACAGGAAACATAGCCATATTTTCTATGTTAGATGAAAATGTGAAGTCACAAGTCACATTAGGGACTAATAGTAAAGTTTTTGTTATGGGAAAAGGAGATGTAAATGTTTTAACAAGGAAAGGAGAAAAGAAATCCATAGCAGATGTTTATTATGTTCCTGGAATGAAATTTAACCTCTTAATTATCGGACAACTTGTTCAAAAGGGGTACAATTTTTTCTTTGAAGATGATGTATGCACCATCATGGATAAACCACCCAGCAAACAATGTATTGTTGAAGTGAAGATGACAAGGAAAAAAAATGTTCCCTCTCAGGATGAGGGCATATTTGAAGAATGGAGAAGAAATAGTAGTAGTGACACAAGAGGATTTCCAAAGCGAAATAAAAGATGAAAATTGGTTGTGGCACTTGAGATTTGGACATCTCAACTTTGGAGGTCTTAACTTGTTGAACAGAAAAGGAATGGTAAGAGGATTACCATTGATAGATAAATCATACAGCCTTTGTGAAGGTTGTATCTTGGGGAAACAACACAGAGAAAGCTTTACATCCAGGAAAAGCATAAGGGCAAAGGCACCCTTGGAAATTTTCCACTCAGATATATCTGGACCGATGAAAACTCCATCACTTGCTAGCTGCCACTATATGTTAATATTTATTGATGATTTTACTAGAAAAACTTGGGTTTACTTTTTGAAAAACAAAAGTGAAGTGTTTGAAATATTTTGCAATTTCAGAGCACTTGTGGATAACCAAAGTGGGCTGCATATGAAAGTCTTAAGAACTGATAGAGGAGGTGAGTACATCTCTAAATATTTTCTACGTTTTTGTAGAGAAAATGGAATTCATAAGCAGTTTACAACTAGGTACACTTTGTACCAAAATGGAGTTTCCGAAAGGAAGAATAGGACAATCATGGATATGGTAAGGAGTATGCTTAAGGCAAAGCACTTGCCGAATGATTATTGGGCTGAAGCTATACATTGTGCAGCGTACATTTTCAATAGATGCCCAACAAAAGCATTCAGGAACAAAGTGTCGGAAGAAGCATGGAGTGGGACAAAGCAAGGAGTCACCCACATGAAATTTTTTGGTTGTGTGGCTTATGGACACATTCCAGATCAGCTAAGGAGATATTTGTACAGTAAGGGGGAGAAATGTATTTTCATTGGATATAGTGAGGAATCAAAAGCTTACAGGTTGTACAACCCATCCACCAAGAAGTTTATTATGAGCAAATATTTTCAGTTCATTGAAGAGGAAGTTTGGGATGGAAGCATAGAGAAAACAGTGAATGTTAAAAATGGTTTGTCTCATGATGAAAGTGATGAATATTTGGTTGAAATACATCCCCCAATAGTAGCACCAACACAAGGGCAGCAAGAGATACCTTGAGGATAAATTAAAGTGCTTCTCCAAGAACACCACAAGGAGGAGATTCAAGTGCTTCTTCAAGCACTTGTACACCAAGTGAAAGAGGTAAGAAGTTCAGAAATTTAAATGACATTTATGAACAAGAGGCAGCAAATGAAGGTATGAACTCTTTGTTTGTTTTATATTGTCATGTTGATGACTCTATTCATTTCAAAGAAGTTATTAAGGATAGGGAATGGATAGAAGCTATGGATGATGAAATTAATGTCATAGAAAGAAATAAGACATGGGATTTGGTTGAACTACCAAAGGGTAAAGATGTCATTGGAGTTAAATGGGTCTATAAGACCAAGAGTAATGCTGAAGGAAAAATATAAAGACAAAAGGCAAGACTTGTTTTCAAATGGTATAAGCAGCAGCATGGGAAAGACTATGAGGAAACTTTCGCACTGGTTGCTAGAATGGAAACCGTGAGAGAAGTGTTGTCCATAGCAGCACAAAACAAGTGGAAAGTTTACCAAATGGATGTAATGTCATCATTCCTAAACAGAGTGTTAATGGAAGAGGTTTACATTGAATAACCTCTAGGCTACGAAAAGAAAGGCCAAGAGCACAAAGTGTGCAAATTGAAGAAAGCTCTTTATGGGCTAAAGAAAGCGCCAATAACATGGTATAGTAGGATAGATTCCTATCTACTAGAAAATGGATTTGAAAAATGTGAGGGAGAACCCACCCTATACATTAAAGAAAAAGAGGGAAAAATGTTAATTGTTGTGTTATATGTTGATGATCTTATTTTTATAGGTAATGATGATTGCCTTGCTGAAAGTTTTAAAAAGGTCATGAAAGAAGAATTTGAAATGACAGATATGGGTTTACTGAAGTACTTATTAGGAATAGAAGTAGAGAAAAATTAAAATGGGATTTCTATCTCACAATCAAAGTATGTTAATGAAGTGTTGGAAAGATTTAATATGCAGGAGAGCAAAGCAGCAATAACACCCACAGTGATGGGATTAAAACACAACAGAGAGGACAACAGCAAGGATTTTGATCCTAGTTTTTACAAGAGCATAGTTGGCAGCCTCATGTATTTGACTGCAACTAGGCCTGATATAATGCATGTTATTAGTTTGATTTCCAGATTAATGGAGAGGCCAAAAGAAGCACATTGGCAGGCAGCAAAAAGGATTTTGAGGTATGTTAAAGGTAGTAAAAGGTTTGGTATTTTATATACTGCTTCAGAATGTTCAAATTTAATTGGATACACTAACATTGATTGGGTTGGAAGTGTAGATGACCAAAAAAGCACATTCGGTTATGTTTTTCACATGGGTTCAGGAGCCATTTCATGGGCTTCTAAAAAACAGCCTATTGTACCATTGTCTACAACAGAGGCAGAATATGTGGCAGCTACAGCAGCAGCATGTCAAACAATTTGGATGAGAAGGATGTTGAGGATTTTATGCCAAGAGCAGGTAAAAGGAACAGTGTTTTAATGTGACAATAGCTCAGCTATTGCATTATCCAAGAATTCTATGTTTTACAAGAGAACGAAACACATTGACACAAAGTTTCATTACATCAGGGAGCTGGTGAAAAATGGTGAAATTGTTTTAGAACAATGCAGAACTTAGGAGAAGTTTGTAGACATTCTGACCAAGCCATTAGGGAAGAAAAGTTTTGAGTTTTTAAGAAAATGTCTGGGTATGACTGATAACCCAGCAGTTGAAATTAAGGGGGAGTGTTGAAATGATATTTTCAACTGCTCTATAATCTGGCCGCCTTCTATTTATTTTTGGAAGGATCTTGACACAGAGCTGCTTTCCAAATACAGTGAGTAGTTAATTCCGTTGTTTGGTTCGGCACCATTCCTTTACATTTTAAATAGAGCTTTCCATTTTAATTTGAATAGTCTATGTACATAAAAACAGAGCATTGAACAGGAAACAGACTTTACATTGAAAAGCAAAGTTTCGTTTTGATTTTTGTTTGAAGTGAAGACCTGTGGTCCCCACAAGTTTTTTTAATCGCAATCACAAAAATGTTTTTGAGTCAAGTGTCTTGTTGATGTGGGAGATTGCGATGTGATCACAATTGTAATCGAAAGTCATTTTTATTACATCTGCAATATATTACCACCGTTGAATGATGCGATGTGATTGGCGCAATCGTGCAATCACAATCACAAATATATTAATCGCCCTCCACTTAAGCCAAGGTCCATGGGAGGAGTGGTCCCATAGACCACACAGCAATATTATATTGAATTGCAAGAGTTTTTAAATATGGCCCGATTGCAAAGTGAAGTTTGCGACCCGATGTATTTTATGGACTCGATTTAATTTGTTGATCATGCATTCAAAAGGCCCAGATGCAGAAAAGCTCTGGAAAACACATTATGGTTTTATGCAATGCATTGTATAATCCATCGTGCACACAGAAGGTGACGTCAGTAGGGAATTTTTGTAACACGAATTTTTCCAGTTCAATTCAGCTCATAATTTTTGAAGTCCGACGGAGTTTGATAAGTTTTTCTTTGTAAAGGTTTTACGTTGTAATGTGTTTTTACATCGCGCGACGGTGTAATGTGTTAAAATATTGATTATGTTATGTTTTAACATAATTCAATATAAAATGTGGGCATTTGTAAAGTGTGGGCCCGATATGTCTGTTATATTTTGTTTTGTGTTTGTTTTATATGTTACGGCATATATAAATGAAAGTAGCCCGAAGGAAAAGTAAGGTAGTATTTTGTATTGCACAATAGTGTGTTTTGTTTTTTTTTAACACAGTAGTGTTGTATGCTGTTTTCAACAAGAGACAGAGTGTTAGTTTTCTACATTGTGTTTATGCAGCAGTCAGATTTTTTGTAATCCCTCTGTTAGAGGAATAAAATTTGTAATAGTTTTTAGTGAATGGAATAGAAAGTTTTTCAAGGTGTGAATCTCTGTCTCCACTAAAGAAAAATTTTTTAAAGTTCTCTAAGTTAAGAAGGAGAGTTCTCTATAATTTGTTTTGGAATTCTCAGAAGTTCCAACACATGCAACATCGAATCCCCACACTATGCTCTATTCCTTCACACAATTGAGAAATTCCTTCATTTCTCACATTTGTAAAACCTTTGATGTGAAAATGTGGTCTCATAAATTATTTCAAAAAGATCTTATTCAGAAACTCTTTCCATGTTTTCAACGTTCCTTTACCAACGTAACTTCAGCAACAAGATGAGATTAAATTATTTTTTCCAATGTTGATTCTCTGTAAAAGTATTTGGCTTCGAATACTTGGAGTCGATAACTAATCACAATTACTTCCCATGCTATAGTCCAATAGATTTGAACAAATTTATGAAATGAGAGAAGACAAGGATATAGCAAAAATTTGAACCCTCGACTTGAGAAAAGGTGCTCGATGAATCCTGCAAAATCTCGAGCCCTACATGCCACCAAGAGTCTCTTCATCCCTTTCCAATCTATGCCTTAGTGAAAAACACACTGCGTGAGCTTCCCAATTATGTGATGCTTGAAATGAACTTCTGGAGATGCCGCAAGTGAGTAAAATCATCCAGAGAAGTGGATATATTCTTCAACTGCTCGAATTTTTCCAGCAAGGATGACAGTGGTAGGCGGCCATGGACCTATTTAACCACCAGATTTATGACATGTAAAGGAACTCATTCCAGTTTGATTTATTGGGTGTCAAAAAAACAATATTTCTCTGTCTATTCCGACTCTGCAAAACTTCCCCTTGAAGCCTATGACAAGGAAGACATTCAAAAATGACCGAAACTCTAAACCTTTGTAACTATACTCAAGAACAAAAACTAGTTCTTGAGCCTTATTGGAAAAACAGGTTCACCATTCTCTGATTGATTCACTGATGCTCATCTCTATTATATTCAACTCCCCCTTTTATTTGAGAAAACATATATATCAATATATAAACTTGAGAGTTTCGATCAACTCACACTACACTGCTGCACATATTTATAGTCTCTCCACCCATGCGTTGATACTAAATGAAGAGAATTAATAAAAATAAAAACTTAATTTAAGAGAGACACAAAATACAAACATGGAGGAAAATGCATTTGGACTTAATATATATTGTGTACACAAATAATCAGAATGATACAATATAAATATATCAAGATTATATTTTAATATATTTTGTCTATATTGGACATACAATCACTTCACTTTGGTCGAATGAATATCTCAACCACACACTAGTCTAGGATTCTAACTAGTTGTAGAGAATATCACAACCAGCTATACCTAAAAATACTCCAAAGTTTGATGAATGGTCTCATTCTATAATAGAAAAGTATAAATTATTCCAAGTTTAATAATTTATTATTTTATACTTATTGATTGTTTTATGAGAGTGTGATGCTAAAAAATTAATATGTAGAAGTGAGAATATAGTGGTGTTGCTTCATTGAGTGCCAAAAGATATAATAGATAACATCTCAGCCCCATTGTTGAAATGGTTCTTCTACAATAATGGGCTACAATGAGGCATCTGACTTATTTTCTCGGCGAACACATTTTTGACAAAATGGACACTTGCAGGCATAAGCATGAGCATATTTGGAACGTGTGGTCCAATAGAAACGAGACCGAATAACTTTTTTCATTATAGTGTCACCCGAAAAATTTCATTCGACTGGTATATCATGGAGTTCATGCAGTATCCTTTCCAAATCTGGTGCTTCCAATCATATGAGTCAGAATTTGTTGTGGTTCTTTTTCAAAAATAGTCCATGTACCAGGTTATAAGATAAATCTTTCAATCTAGTAGCAATCGTCTATCCCGCTAATAAATAAGAGGGAAAGGTATCGTTCTCAAGATATTTTTGTAATTCTAGGTACCAAGAGGTTGGTGTTTCAGTGGGGGTTATCTTGGTCGATATTATACATTTTAATCTCTTGCTTCCATCTGAAAAAGTCATCTTCTGGTGCATTTTTTGGTTCTACTGTTGGCTCACATAGACCGTGGCCCTTAATTATTTGAACTAGGTTGAATTCAAGATCATACTCTTATAATCCAGTCATCCAATTTTCTCTTCTTTCACCCAGCTATTGTTGAACAAACAACGATCTCACTGTTGAGTGTGGAACAAGGATAATACAATGTTTTGCAAAAGATAAGGTTGAAAATGTTTTACCTCTTTGTAGACTTCGTAAGATTATTTATCGATGGTAGGGTAATTAATTTGAATTACTTGCAAGCCAGAACTTATGCATGATATGGTTCGCTTGCTATTTTGATCATCTTTCTATGTAAGAACAACACAAGAGAAGTATCGAAAGTGAAGGTGTAAAGCAAGAAATATTTGTTAAAGTTTGGATTGTATAGTGCTAGTTGTTTTGAAATCACTTGATTTATACGAGTAAGAGAATCCTTTTCCTTTTTATCTCACTTGTATATTGCATCCTTCTTTGTCATCAATTGTAGTGGTTTCAATATCTGTGTGTAACCAAAGATGAATTTGTGGAGGAAATTAATTATCCCTAAGAAGGACTGCATGGATTTCTTGTACACTGGGAAGGAAATATGAGTAATGGTTCTGAACCTTTTAGGGTCCAGCTTAATCCCACTCTTTTCAATGAAATGGCCCAATATTTTCCCTTGGACACTACAAAAATTCTCTTCTTGGGATTAACAGATATCTATTGGAGACACTGGTTGACAATTTCCTTCAAATGTCGTAAGTGCTCAGATTATCTTTTTGAAAACATTATTACATCATCTATATAAACCACTATGCTCTGAACAATCAAACTGTGAAATTCAATTTCGATCTCATGTTTCAAAATTTTCACCCACATTGTTAAGTCCAAATGACATTCTCATAAAAGAAAACGTACCCCAGTTTTTTCAAATTTTTGTTTTATGTCTATCATGTTTTGACACCAAAACCTGGTTATAGCTTGAAAATCCATCTAGCAGGGAAAAAATTATATACCTCAATATTGTCTATAGAATCTATTCTATCGATGACACTGGCTAATTTTCCTTATCTGAGGCATGATTCAGAATGCAGAAATCCATGCACAGACATATTTCCTCAGACTTATTTATTGTGGGGACCAAATTTGAGACTCAATTTGAATGTCAAATTTTGAAGATGATCCAAACATCTATTAGCTTCCTTGACTCTTTTTAAATTAGAGGCTCAAGCGTCGGATGAAAATTTTTCAACTTCTATTGAAAAGGCTTGGCCCCTTCCTTGATTGGAATTATGTGTTGGATTATTTGTGTGTCGTATGTTTTGAGATCATCATATGTCCACGTGAAAACATCTCAGTACTACTTGAAAAGATAGATGAAATCTTGTCGCTCTTGAGATGTGCAACAATTACTTAGATTCACAAACTTCAGATCTTCCTTTGTGCTAAGATTGATATGTTCACGCAACAGAGTCAAGTTATGAGTCTTTGCATTCACCAAGAACTTAACGTGATTTTTCAAGTCATACAAATTTTGTAGTGACACCACACCCTTGGCATGTGGTTTTATTTTCTTGTGTGAGCTTCATCCTACAATGCTTTCTCTTGCTCATCTTCATTTATGGTTGTGTCTTTGAACACATCAATGTTCACCATTAAATATAGTATATGTTGGTCATCATTGAAAAAATGAAAATTAGTAATATTACCATGAAAAAATGGATTGATAATAATTTCAAAAGAAAACACATCCCATAGTGGTTAAAACCTAACAAAAAAATTTGGTAATGTATCAAAAATAGTGTTACGTATTATACGAACATAAACAATATTGAAAGCTTGGAATTGCGAAATAAAATGCATACCTCTTGTTGATAAATCTTGATATTAGGTGACACACAGTGTATAGTATTTTTTACCTATAATACGACTATTTTTTAGTCACTTATTTCTTTGAGAACCCTAACGTTGAGGTCTATGGCTTTATTCAAACCCAAGATGAGTGCTTTGTAATGTGAAACATTGTTGGTGGACTCAAATTCTAAGCGACAAGAGATCATATGTCCTCTTTGTTGTGGTTATGATAAAATGCAACTACTTCCAGAGCCCTCCTACGTTTTCAAAACATCAAAATATAAAATCCAAGTATTATAAATGCTAGATCTATGTCCTATACCAGTACTATATACATATAATATACAAACGTCATTATCACAAGTTGGATTTTTAGGAAGCAGTTCCAACTATGTATCTACTGGGATGGTCAAAGGTTAAGCCAAATAACATAGGTGATCTACTTCAAGAAAATAAATTTCGAAGATCACTTATACAAATTCCAGTGGTTCATTTTTTCTTCATGTTGTCTCATAGTACGCTTGATGTAGGGCTCGCTTTCAACTCAAGTTTTATTATTTATGCCCTTTTATGGGTGCCATAAATGAGACCAGTCCATCATAAAGAATCCTTGAAGTTTGTTGTACCAATATTTTCTTAGAAGTAAGCTATAGGATTATGTAATGTCCATAACTACGATACTTATACACTAGTGAAGTCTATGATCAAATGAAAAACATATAAGAAATTTTTTTAGTTTTCCTATGACCTAGACAAGTGATGTGTCTAGCAGTATTATTAGTGCATCATTTTTATCCCATTTTGCATTAATTTTATCAGCAGCCAAAAATGGCATAATGTTCGTGGATGCACCATAATCAACTAAAAAGGTGTGAAAATTATAATTCAAAATTCAAAATTTAACAATGGTCGGAAGGCAGTGTTAGAACTTAAATTTACAAAATTCAAAACATATTTAATGATATTTAAAGAGTTACCAGAAATTACTTATGATGCAAAAATCTCCACTTATCAAAGTGTCCGATGAGAGTTTCTGGAAAATCAATTCATGCTAGCCTGTTATCTTTGCAAGATCAAAGAGTGAAATGTTAGAATGAGCTCTCTTCATGTATTCAAAATTGTTATAATCAATATTTTCCATCTTAAGGGGTTATGATGATGAGTCCAGTGATGTAAATTTATCCGTTGTAGTAGGAGTGATGGCCATTTTCCTGTTGTTGTTGGAAGTGTTCTTTGAAGGAGTAGCTCTAGAATTGTTCTATGAATTTTGAGATGGATTTGAAGGTTGAAAAATTATATACAATAATTTCTTCTTAATTTCCTTCTCATAAATAGGTCCCTTGCTCCTCATATTGTAACGATCAAATAACATCTTTGGAGGAGCTTCACTAGCTTCCAGTTTCTCAACAATCTATTTGTCAGCGTTGTATATAATACTAAACATATGCACTAAATGTACAACTCCCAAACTACCTTTGGTCATGAATGATCTGAAAATGGAAGTATTTGTAAATGTTGTGCAAAGTATCCATTTCCATTTAATTAAGTGTGCAAAGTATTCTTCATGTCTTGCAAGTTAAACAAAGTGTTTTTGGTAATTGTTTCTGAGTTTTTGTGTGAGGGAATTTTAATTAAAATTACTTTTAACTCCTTAAATCAGAAATAAACAACATATAAAATTCACCATAACATAACACAACAACACGATGAGGCAGTTCACCCCTCCTGGGCTACATCTGTCGGGTCCAAGGCTCCAAATGGGCATGTCCCTTCTCTATTAAGTTTCTCAAATTGGTTATACAGTGATAAATATGCCTAAACAGGAAAAACCGGTTGTGAAATTGAATATAGAAGACAGAAATAAGCTAAAAATGGCCTTTTTCTCACCTCAAACAGTGAAGTATAGCCCAATACAGCTCCATTTCCT
Source organism: Pinus albicaulis (assembly GCA_034641835.2). Taxonomy (NCBI): domain Eukaryota; kingdom Viridiplantae; phylum Streptophyta; class Pinopsida; order Pinales; family Pinaceae; genus Pinus; species Pinus albicaulis. The sequence goes on along the minus strand of CM076570.1, from coordinate 1,193,483,826 downwards.
TGATGGCTCTAGTGGCTCTCCAAGCTTCCCTAAAGAAAAAATGGCTATAGAACATGTCTGTTCACTCTGAAGCCTATCAAAAACACTCCAGAATGCTCAAAATACCAAAAAATGACCAAAATTTCGTCCAAATTGGTTCAATATTGAAGAAGTTATGATGAGAAAAAAATTCTACCCAATGTCAATTGAAAACCTCACTAAATGTGGGAGAACTGTAGTTAAGTGCTCCAAAACTGGAAAATACCCCGAAAATAGTGGACCCGCTCCAATTTAGGTGGAAACTATTTGGTTAGCATTTATTGTTGGGCGGGGTGGTCACATGACCCACCCTCGCCGGAACGGTCGGAACAAACCGCGACATAAATGGTTTTGAAAACCTTAACATTAAACCTTGAAGTCGTGGCCACATGGAAAGTCCGTAAAAAATTTCAGACCCGCTGTTTGAACATAACCGCCGAGGTCAGCTCTTAGTTGCAATCGCCTGGACATGTGGTATGGGGGGGCTAGCCCTATTTCTTTTCCACCCATTTCTTATACCAACTTCAAATAAATCATGGCTCCAGTGTTTAATAAGAAATAAAATTGTGGTGTGTTGGTAAGAACTTGTGCTAGCATACGGGAGGTCTCCATTTCAAATCTAGCCAATTGCAAAATTTTCAATAAACCATAATTTCCATCGGCCAGGGGCCACGTGGCACCCGTTGATTGGCCCAAATTTAAAAATTCAAATCAACAACAAATCATAGCATGCCATTTGTCCAAATACCATTCGTCCAGATGGAATATTCCATGGAATATTGTGGGGAATATTCCAAGGAATATTCCCCACAATATTCTTTGGAATATTCCTTTTTTAATATTTCCAAAGTCAAAGTCAACTTTGGTCAACTGGATTTTTTTGAAGGATACTGGAGACTTCAAACCTGCATAGATTTCACATACAATGTCGGATTTGGGTGATGTTCATGGCACCAGAATTGCAATGATGAGGCCTATCTGGTCATTCAGGTTGCAACTAATTTTGAGGAATTCCATTTTTGAGCATTTTATCAACTTGGACACGATCACCTGATCACACCTCCCAAATGGGAAGATTTTGGACCCCAAAAGTTCTCTGATTTATAGAAACTAAAGATGGGGAGACTGATTCTCCACTCTTCCAACATTGAACCATTGAAATCTTCCTAACTTCGTCAAACCGAGATTCTCATAGAACGAAAAAATATTCCTTCAATCTGTTGACTGATCGTTGCTAACTTTGACTGTGTCATGATGAAATTTTTTTAAATTTGTAGAAAAAAAACTAAAATTTGCAGAATACATATTGTTTCTACAATGGTCTAACTTCAAAGGAGACTAAAAATAAGATTCACCTTGCCAACTATCCTCATGGTGAAGTTTTGCCAAATGAGCCACATACTTGCGTTGAATCCCGACCAAGTTTTCTCGCCATACCAATCTGCCATTCTGAAACCAACATTGCCTCATGCTGAAATTTGTGTCCTCTTTTATTGCATTATTTTCACTTTCTTGGATTCTTGCACCACTTTGCACTGCCTCTTTGTTCTTTCCACTTATTGACACCAAAGGCACTTCCTGCAACATCTTGTCATCTTCCATAGATGACTTGCTTTTAGGCTGAAACATATCATTATTTATATCAACAATAACATGAAAAGGATTATGTACAAAATATTTTTTCTTAACCATCAACAAAGTCAAATTTTGACTTGCATTGACAAGATTTTTCAATTGTCCTGCGTTGATTAAAGAAGATTCTAGCTTCTTCCGATGTGCTCTCACAATAAATTCCTTTCCATCCTTGAACAGATGATAATTGTTCTCATGGTGATGGAAGATCACTTTTCTGTCATATAAATATGGACTACCCAACACAACACCTGTAATGTCAAGTGGTACCACATCTAGTTCAACCATGTCAACATAATGAGCTATTATGGCGAACTGCAACATGCACTTTCTTGAGACTTGCAAATTAGCATCCTTGCAAATCCATTGAAGTGGATATGGATTTGGATGTGGAATGGTCTCAAGTTTCAACTTCTTGACTAAGTCTTCTGAGATGAGATTTGCTTGAGACACACTATCAAATAGTGTGTTTATCTTTGTGTGTTTAGAGATTATCCTTATATGAAATATCTCTATCTCCTATTTTCAATTTGAGCTTCTATGTGACAGTTTAAAGTGCTAGAACTGGGATTTGTTTCCTTAAAAATTTATTTTCCCTTTATCCTTCGTAGTACCATGGCTTTACTTTTAGTTTCATCACCTGCTTCAGACCCTAAGTCACGTTCAACAGTTGCAATCATTTTTCCCTTTTATTTGGCCTTATCTTTGTTTTTAAATTTCTCTAGTTTCTGCTCCGGACGAAGTTTCTAGCAATGGTATTCATCGTGGCTTGTTTTGGAATAGTTTTTACAAAAGAAATTTCCCTTTTCTTTCCCAGAGTTTTCATTTATTTTCCTTCCTTTGCCTTTAAATTCACTATCCATATTCCCATCCAAAGATTGTTTCACTCTAGCCTCTAAATGTGTAGCTTGTACACAAACTTCATCTAGACTAGTAGGATTGAACATAAGGATAGTACGTATAAGATAATTGTGTAAACCACCTATATATTTCAACAACGTATCTTGAATATGAAAATCAATTTCTAACAATAGAGCCCTTCTTATAAACTCTTGAGTGTAATCTTGAACACTTTTTCCTTTAAGTTGTCTAAAACTTTGCCAATTCATGATAGCCTTTTGTAAATGAGCTAATGGACAAAATTGATGCTTAATTGCGGAAATAAATTTAGCCCATGATAAAGTAATCTTACGATGTTTTTTAATTTCATCCTTGGTCTTGGCTTCCGATCATGCCAATGCTGCTCCTTCAATCCTTAAAGAGGCTACCTGAATCTTGGTGTCATCTTCATGAAGGTTTTTTATCCTCAAGTAAAATTCCAACTGTCTTATCCAATTGTCAAGTTTCTCTGCATTGAATTCATCGTTAAACATAGGCAACTCGAATTTGACATCAAGATTTAAAAATGGACTTTTATCAGTAGTTTTAGACTTGTGAGATTGATTCACCGAAGTAGAGGATGATGATGTAGAGGAAGAGGATGAAGATGGGGATGGCGGATCACCATTTCCTCCATGTCCTTTTTTTGACTTATCGTCACTTTTCTTTCCTCCTAAAGAGCCCTATCCTTCTTTCTAATTTTTAGACCCTTCTCCAACAAGCCTATCATTCCTTTCTTGGTAGAGTATCCTTACCATCTTTGTCATGTCTAGGAAATCTTTTCGGAATGCCCATTCTTCTTCTTTGGGATCAATGTCTTCTAGAGTTTCTTATTCTCTTGAAGACATGCTTAAGGCTTCTTCAGTAACTCTTGGGGGTGTAATAGATGGTGCAGGAAATGGCTCTCTGGCCCTCCTTGGTTGAGGATTACCTTGTGCTCTAACCAATTTTCCTTCCAGTATTTTTAGTTTAAGCCTAGTAAGCATCAAAACATGCAAACAATCAACTATATCTTTGCACAAAACAAATGCAGAGTAAAACTCTAGCTCCTAGTAATCAAATCCTGAGATCGGATACCAACTGATCTAAAAATGTAAGTATTTGTAAATGTTGTGAAAAGTATCCATTTCCATTTAGTTAAGTGTGCAAAGTATTCTCCATGTCTTCCAAGTTAAACAAAGTGTTTTTCTAACTACTTCTGAGTTTTTGTATGAGGGAATTTTAATTAAAATTATTGTTTAACATATTGAATTGGAAATACACAGTAGGTAAACTTCACCACAACATCTCACAACAGCATGATAAGGCAGTTCACCCCTCCTGGGCTACATCTGTCGGGTTCAAGGCTCCCAATGGGCATGTCCTTGCTCTATTAAGTTGATCAAATTGGTTATACAATGAGAAATATGAGTAAACAGGAAAAACCAATTGTGAAATTGAATTCAGAAGACAGAAATAAGATAAAAATAACTTTCATTTCACCTCAAACAATTAAGTATAGACCAATATAGCTCTTTCCGTGATGGCTCTAGTAGCTCTCCAAGCTTCCCTGAAGCAAAAAATGTATGTAGATCACCTATGTTTTCTCTACAACCTATCCCAAACACTCCATAATGCTCAGAACACCCAAAATTGACCAAAATTTCGTCCAAATTGGTTCAATATTGAAGAAGTTATGATGAAAACAAAATTATGCCCAATGTCAATTGAAAACCCCACTAAATGTGGGAGAACTACAGTTAAGTGCTCCAAAACTGGAAAATACCCTGAAAATAGTTGACCCGCTCGAATTTAGCCAGAAACTATCTGGTTAGCATTTATTGTTGGGCGGGGTGGTCACATGACCCACCCTCGCTGGAATGGTCGGAACAAATCGCGGCATAAAGGGTTTTGAAAACCATAACATTAAACCTTGAAGTCATGGCCACATGGAAAGTTCGCAAACTATCATACCCATCGTTTAAACGTAACCACTGAGGTCAGCTCTTGGTTGTGGTTCTCTGGTCATGTGGTATGAGGGGGCTAGCCCTATTTCTTTTCCGCCCATTTCTTATACCAACTTCAAATAAATCATGGCTCCAATGTTTAATAAGAACTAAACCTATGGTGCATTGGTAAGCCCTGGTGCTAGTGGGTGGGAGGTATCCATTTCAAATCTGGCCAACTACAAAAAGATTAATAAACCATAATTTCCATCATCCAGGGGCCACGTGGCAGCCTCCGAGCTTGCCACATGGCACCCCTTGATTAGCCAAAATTGAAAAATTCAAAAAAAAAAAAAATCATAGCCTGCCATTTATCCAAATACCATTCGTCCAGATGTAGTATTCCAAGGAATATTCCTGGAATATTCTTTGGAATATTATTTTTTAATATTTCCAAAGTGAATGTCAACTTTGGTCAGCCAGATTTTTTTGAAGGATACTGGAGACTTCGAGCCTGCATAACATTCACATATGACATCAAATTTGAGTGTTGTTCATGGCACCTGAATCATAGCGACGAGGCCTATCTGGTTGTTCATGTTGCAACCAATTCTGAGCAATTCCATTTTTGAGCATTTTTTCAACTTGGACATCCCGATCAATGAAATGTTTTCTTGTTTCTTCATTCTACTCAGAATATTATTTTGTTAATAAGGTATCAATGAGATTAGACATCATAGTGTTCATATTGTGGTTCCACTATGGGAATGAATTTTATGAAGGTTTTTCTTGATGAAAAGTGAAGAAATTATCCATGCACAAACTTTTGAATTGAACATTATGTTAGAACTTTGAGAAAACTTCTCCTGTTGTGAATTTTGATTTATTTTGAAGAATGATGGTTTGGAAGAATTGCTTTTGATAGTAGATACCTCACTCTATCATCTCTTTAATTCATTTTTTTTTTTCATGAGCAACTTCAAAGACTTGGTCAAGCCTTCCATGTCGAAAGAGTCACTATCTTTTGTTTTGTTGAAAGAGGATTGGTTTTTCTTACAAGATTCTTTGGATTATTTGGGATTGTCATCGTCTACAATGACTCCAATACATCAGAAACATTTTTCTACAGGAAGAAATTTTGAATTTTAAGCCCAACGTTTCCTTTGCATCTCTCCTAACAAAAAAATAAATGTTAGCTAGCAAGGCTGATGTGTAATAATCCTTAGTGATGTCATTGTGAGGTTGCACATTACCGAGGAACTTGTTAAAAAATCACATAATTATCTGATTAAAATATTTGATTCTTTCTTTATACACCACTTTCAAATTCCCAAGTTCTTTCAACAACATGGTGAGAGTCTTATTGTCAGAAAAACTTTCAAGAAAAAACTTCTTAAACTCCCTCTAGTTTCAGATTGAGTTCGTTGGAAGACTGCGATACCATATATAGGCTCTACCTTCTAAATTGTATGGAAAGAGTCTTCAAGCAACATTCATAAAAATTACCTCAAGAATTTATAAATCCATGTAGAACTTCTCAATATGATCTTCATCTTTGGTCTTCTTATCTGGATGAAGATTTGAAAACAATTTTTCTTGGTGTTTCTGCATCTTTTGAAGACTATACAGAAGAATGAGTGGCCCATGCTTCATCCAATCCAAATCTATGCCAAACATGTCTTCTTATTTTTCCTCCTCCTCTTCTTCTGAATCTAAATAATATTCTCATTCAACGTTCGGATTTGTGCTGTAATTTGGGTGCTTCACGTCAGAAAATTGAAAGTATTCCCCTTCATTCTCTAGATTCTCTTCAATAGGTGGAATTTTCTTTCACTTCTCTGTAGCTTTAACCAACTCTTTGAGAGTTTTGATAACAAAATATTCCACCGATGAAATGAGTATGCCACTAAGAGTTACTTATTTCTCTAGTTGCTTATGAGGTATAATCACAACAATAGGGAGTAGACCAAGAGCTTTTGTAAATTGTCAAGTGATGGATCATATACCCTTTAGTTGGTTGTAAGTAACCTCAAAGGCTTGTCCTGGGCTAGACTGAAAATTTTATTTGTTCTCCTGAGCATGAGTGGGAGTGGAAATGGGAGTTTTGTTGCATTTCATGGAAGTCTATTTGTTAGGGTGTGGTGAATTTTAATCCACAAGAAGGTCATTGAACTCCTTCTAGAACCATAATGTTGACGGTGCTAGATACCGTCAATATGCAAGGGAGTATCCCCTATGAAAAATCCCAATTGGATGTCACACCATTTTGTGTGATGTCCCTTCCAGAAATATGGCCTCACTACCATATATTTCCTTGGGTACAATGTTCAACACAAGAGATTAATGCACATGTAATTTCATATGAGAAAGTGTGTATGCTTTGTGAAATGTTCATTTACAAAATGTATCAAGGTTCTTCTACTGAAATAGAGATAGAAATTAAGCCTTTAAAACAAGAGTAACAATATTGATCTAGTAACTACATACAAGCATATATATGACTGAACCATTGGACAACTAGTGGAATAGTTCGGATAGACGCATTGATTGTTAAAACACATAGACCACACCTTCAACAAGATAAGTACCAAATCCACCAAAATAGTTCAATTTGCTTAGTACATTTGAAAACAAGATACATCACAAACATTCCAAGAATATTCTTACAATATTTATGATATATGCATGGAATTATGTTGGCTCAAAAAGCTTAGAAATTAAGAAAATGTTCCAATATACATCAATACAGTGAATACCACTACCCCCAATAGTGGAGCACTAGATTAACCTCTTTCTCCTCCAAAAGAACTGTTTTACTCTCTAATTATTGGTAGGAGGCAAGCTGAAAATTCCTTTGTATGAGCTATGATGGTGCATATATAATAAATTAGGTGACCATTCACCTCCCTTGTGACTCTTTAACTACCCTCATGGTTGTTTTTACTTTTCTATGACTCCTTGACTCCTTCATAACTTTTCACATTATATGGATGACTCTTGGACTTCCACTTTACATTAAATTTCTCAAATATTGAAATTACATTATCCACAACTGATGTGGTAATTGATACTCATGAAAAGAAATGACATGACACTAATGAAAAAGAATGCATGATGATATGGCAATGTAAATACACTCTTTTATGTTCTTCAATTTGTGTCTTCTTGCAAGATGGAACATGTTCTCCTTCTTCCTTCTCCATAAGGATCTAAGGTAGGTATTATTCAATGTGATATTTAATCTCCAACTTCTATCGCCATATATTATCCCTTTGTCTTTATTTATTGATAAAATTGTCTTCACATCTTCAAAGGTGTCTTCTAGTAGGGTCTCCTTCTCCATCTCCATCATCATCATCCTATCATAACATGATATAACACCTGCAACTGAAATCCACTCATGATAAGTTGACATCAATCTCAAAAACCCTTAGCCTAACATGTATCATGAAAACCATTGACTAAGATGAAACTAGGTGGCAGGCTCGGAGATAAGCTAAAAGATTGAGAAGTTGCACAACTCAGGAGGTCAAGGGCAAGGACTAAGCCTTGAGACTACACTGTGTGTAGTTATGTTAGGCTAGGGAAATAAGTTTGTGTATTTTAGGGGCTTAAAGGGTTAGGGTCAAGGATTGATGCTTGAGGTTTCCCAATATGCAGTGTTGGGGAAAAAGGCCTAGTGATTTCACAATTGTGCAGTTAAATAGGTCAAACCTAAGGCTTGATGCTTGAGACTTCAAAATGCGGTGATGAGGATGACTCGAGGTAGGGGCTGCACAATTATAGAGTTGAAGGGTCTAAGCTGAGCACTGAGAATGTGAAATGCACAGTTATGGAAGGAATGGACTATGCATTACTCAGTGCTAAGAGTAAATGTTTAAGGTTGCGGACTAAGAATTCCAAGTTCATAGTTAAGGAAGGCTTAGTGAAGTCAAGTTTCTTGGGTGGAAACTTTTCCAGATTTGGCTAAGTGTGGGATCAGCGAGACCAAAGTGAACAATGACAAAACTTAAGCATAATCACACACTTGAAACAATTTATGACACAACATTGATCTCTCAAAACACGTGAACAAAATACTTCCCTCAATGTGACAACATTTTGATATTATTTTCCAAGTGTGAAACTAAATATGCACTTTTAGACGATAGTGACGACACTTGTGTGGTAGTGCTTGAAACTTTGGTAATGAGTGTGATACATATCTACATGATAATAATGACTCATTAGCACCAATTTTACCCCTTGAAACAAACCAAAAATACATATATGTGATGTGCGACACTTTCCATGCTAAAATATGACACTTTGAATTTCTTCTAAATGAGACAAGAACACTTAGAGAAAACACATGTTATGAATTTTTATACTTGTGACGATATCATCAAAAGATAAAGAAGGCTCTGAAATTTGTAGGTAGGAAAAAATTTTGGAGGGTGTTGTAGCAGCGATAACACAGTGTCAAAGGACTACATTAGTAGTAAGTAACCATAGCCAAATAAAATACCAGTGAAGAATTATAAATGCAAGAAAGCTTCATACTTTCTCGTAATACAGTGTCCTTTGCATAGTGTGAGCAAGTGACTTCCAATTACCTCAATGTAAGAATAAAAATGATAGTAACCAAGGCATGATGAGAAATAGCATAAAGATATTTTAATTCTCCTACAGTCCCCTTAAGCACATAGCCATATAGAACCCACATCGAATTTTCCTTTACCCAGTTGACATATGACTTCTCGTTGGCCTTCTTATCCTATCAAGGGCAATTGCATAGGTGCAAATTTTTTTTTATCCTTGATTCTATTTAAATAATTTCTTTCATGTAGCCCAAAAATTACCCAAAATACAAACCATACCACATTTCCAAAGGCAACAAGCTCTTTCCCAATCGAGTTGATTCGTGTTCATACTTGTCACTCCCCTCTCCACTTTTGATTAACACTTGACATAATTAATGAGTAGTGATTAATTCACATGCTTATGCATGCACAAGGGTGGTTTTTCAATCCATTTAATGTTATCACATCCCTACAGTAGAAGGCACAATCATCCATGCCATTAATATTCTCCAAACGTACCCCATTAGCGAATGAAAATTCATAATTTTATCACCAAATTTGCTCAAAAAAAATGTTGAATATTTCATTTTTTTAAAATCAAATTATTATTATTATTATTTCTATAGAAATTTGTAAATGAGATAGTCTTGTAATTGCATGACATTATTTTAAGTCTTATTGCTACTACTATCACCCCTAGGTGAGCCACATCTTTCCCCAGTAAGTGGCCATGGGTAAGAAACTGAGGAGTGGAACATGAGACCTTTTACTCACATTTTGTTTATATTTTCACGGGCTTACCAAGTAAGCCCCCTAGGGATAAAATTAAATCATCCTAGATCCATCCTAGCTTGAAATCTACCATGGTTGAGAGGGATAAAATATATTTTCAGCTAAAAGAGTTTTGCATCTCAAGAAATTTTATCCATCTATGTTTTTGGTATTTTATTTCATTTTATTTTTTTATTAATGTAATTACACCGATTGAAAAGGTTAAAGAGGATATTACATTACAACATCTCTACCATACTAGGCTGGAGAGCGACCCAATAAAATATTATTAAGTATTAAAAATAATAATTTAAGCTAATTACCAAATGCCAAGATGACTCAAATCCCTTTTCACTCTAAAATAGGTTTGCATATCAAGGGTTTTTATCCTCTCCACCCTTGGTAGATCAAGACTTAAACCGGATCTATGGTGGTTTATTTATTAATTTTTTGATTTTTACTTTATTTTTTAATTTTAATTCTATTTTATTTTTACTAGATCAAAATGTTAAAGATGACATTACATGATGTAACATCTCTACCATACTAGGTTGTAGAGAATACCTTAGTGAAATTACTATTATTATTATTAATTATCTATTTATTTATTCTTATACGTTCATATGTGCATTAGATTTTCAAATATTTACAACATAATTGGAAGACTCTCCCATTGGCTTGCCACCTAGGAAACCATAATAGAGATAAAAGGGAATGGAGTCCAACATAATAAAATTAAACTAAAAATAATGAGATATTTCGATATATTTAATTGTAGCTATTCTACACCATACTTATGGAAACCAAAAACGAAATTCAATAGAAAAGAAGCATTTCTAATAATTAATGTCTAAGATAATTTTCCAAAGAAACTAAAGAGAGTAATTGAGTTGGGGCGGAGGCATCCCCAAATAATAAGCATAGAAATCCAAAAGTTATGTAGAAAATATCTAAATAGATTCAACTAATCTTGTAATATGCTAAAACAAAATACTTAATCAGTTCTAAAAATTGCAAAACTAATTATAATCTCATAATCACATCAACAAGTAAGAGAAAGAATTTATCAATCGCACAACACAAATACTTATATGGGGAAAGAAACTACTTAAAACCTTACTATTTTTATATTGCATAACTTCAATAACATGAAACATTACAATTTTATTTCCCTTCGTTAGAAACCTCTGCACTACCTCTGACTGTATCACTCTAACCTGTGTGCAAGGTTCTCTGGGCACACCTCTCTCTCACAAGCTCCAAACTCAAACTTGTGCTTCTGATTGCTTGTGATCATTAACTTGTGATGAAAAAGCAATGATTAAACTTGTGCCTTCATTCCTCGTAAAGGAAACTTTCTCTAATTAAGGAATGATTTATTTTAGGCCTTCCTCTGACTGCATGTACCACTTGTACAATTTTCTATTTATACAACTGAAAGTTATCTTCCCTTTAGCCCAAATCTCAACTCGGCCTTCCTTAGAACTGATATGAAAAAATTGTTTATATTGAATTATCAGTTAAATAATTGACCACTAATTCTAAATTAAATCAGATTTAATTCACTGGACCTATCACTTGCTCATCACTCGGCTACAACTAGTTAAAATGATTTTAACTCAAATATTTTAGTTAACTAATTACAACTCACAAATAATTTCAATTGGAACCCCTAAAACTTAGAGTGGATTATGCATGCCTCCATTTTGAACCTCAACTCAAATTGAATGAGCTAACTAAGTCTTCCTGACTCAGTTAATGCTTACAAGTTTTCATGTGATGTGGAATTAAAATTTACTTCTAATTTAGCTAAGGGAAAATTAAACTAGAAGCCTCATGGCTGCCATTTTCAATATTTCTTGTTGCCATTTTCAAAACTCCCTCTCAATAAGAAGGGAAATCAACTGTATCCCAATCCGGTACCTTCAGAATGTTCTGTATGCAACACTTATCTCTAGTGTTGTTTTTCTGGCAACTTCTTAAACTAGAAAGAATCCAAACTGAATTAGTATGATGCATCTGTCATTAGAGCCTATGACTACTACTAGTTACTACATTGTCTACTGAAAACTCTGAACTGATGCTCACTCTACATTTTTTCCATCTAAACTGTTGCCAAATATGATCTGTGCTCGAGTGTCTAAATTCTTTCACTCTGATATGTGACTGCATCAATCAAAACTGATCAATCCTACTACTATGTACTATGGGACCCCATAGTTTGGTAATGATCCATGAGACAAGATATCTCAATGGACCCTTCCCAAATTTCTTGTCTTGGGATAATGACTTCACATTGCCAAACCTATCACTTGGAGGTATGGATACATATGGTGTGTTTTCCCAACTCGATCGAAATCTACCCCTATTGGAGATCTCTACTTGAGTGGGCGCCTCCACTCGATCTCATCTTTGATTCTCTAATTGTGGTTGCTTCATAACTATTTGAGGTTTCTCCTGAGGTTGCATGTTGAGAGGTAATGTATGCTCCCTCTCAACCGCTAAGTCTCTAACATTTTATTCTCTCCTTAAACATTTGCATGCATCTGGTACCTCAAGTGCATACAATTTCTTGACTCATGCATGTTGTAATTGTCCCATCATCACAAAATTTTCTGAAAAAAGATCTTATTTTAAATCGCCGATATCTCCCCCATACAAACTATGATTCGAACATTTTTTTTTTGAATTTCCGTATTTTTTCGCGAGGAATCCATATATGCTAATTTTTCTTTAAAAACTTTGCACAAAAAAATTCATATCTCCCATGTAAACTCACCGCCCAAAAAATTCTTGTTGTGATACCATGTAGAAAATATATAAATAGATTCAACTGATCTTGTAATATGCTAAAACAAAATACTGAATCGATTTGACAAATTTCATAATCCAATTATGATCAGGCAATCACATGAACAATTAAGAGAAAGAATTTATCAATCGCACAACAAAAAGATTTATCTAGGAAAAGAAACTACTCAAAACCTCACTATCTGTATATTGCCCAAAGTCAGGGGCATGAAACAATATAATTATATTTTCCTTCGTGATAAATTTGTGCAATATCTCTAATTGTCTCACTATAACCTAGGCATAAACTTCAATTGTCACGCCTTTCTCTCACAAGCTCCATTCACAAACTTGTGCTTTCGATTGCCTAGTATCACCAACTTGTGCTCACCAAAACAATTATTAAAAGTGTGCCTTCATTCATCCTTATAAAGAATTTTTTCTCGAATTAAGGAATGATTTATTTTAGGCTTTGTTTTGATTTCATGCACCACATGTATAATTTTCTAATATACAAGTGATAGTTATCTTCCCTTTAACCTTAAACTCAACAATGTCTTCCATAGAATTGACATCAAACAATTATTTATAGCGAATTATTAGTTAAATGATTGACCACTACTTGTGAATTGAATTAGATTCAATTCATCGGACCTATCATTAGCTCATCACTCAGTTAGAACTAATTAAATTGATTTTAACTCAAATAAGTCAGTTAACTAATTACAACTCACAAATAACTACAACTGGACCCCCTAAAACTTGGAGTGGAATTTGCATGCTCTAGTTTGACCCTCTACTCAAATTGACTGACATAGTTAAGTCTTCCCGACTCATTTGACACTTACAAATTTTCATGTGATGTGGAATTACAATTTACTTCTAATTTAATTAAGGGAAAATTAAGGTAGAAGCCTCATGGGTGCAATTTTTAATATTTCTTGTTATCATTTTCAACAAATTAAACACCATGATCTAAGGGAAACCTATTCCTCTGTAATTCCCTACTTGATCCTATCATGATAACTTTGATTAGTGTTTAATTATTCTGTAAATATTTACTTATAAATTTTTAGTGATATTGGTATAAATCTACACTTGTGAATTTGTAATTTTATTTTACTAATATGACTTTTATTATTTGTTATTATTTTATTCCAATTCATTTCTAAATCAAATATCTGTATTTTATTCCCAACGTGTCTTCTCAAATATACTTTTAGATAAGATATGGTTTTATCCAATTTATTTCGAAATCAAATATCTGTATTTTATTCTCAATGTGTCTTCTCAAATCTACTTTTGGATAAGAAATGGTAAGGAAAGTCAAGGTTAATAAATTAAAATCATGAGGGCATTATCATGGAATTAATGGTAAGTGGTTGAGGTGGATGAGAGGAAGATACATAAAAGGGGAGGATGAAAGGATAAGGGGGGTAGCCTTGGTATTTCTTTTGGGCATTGGAGGAATTTATTTTGGGGATGAATGTGGAGAAAGAGAAGAGAGAAAATGGAGAGAAAATGAGAGGAATGAAACTTAGATCTATTACAGAGTGTTAGTTTTAACTTAGACACACTACATCTGTTTGGACTTGGGCTCGGTGGGCTAGGGGACCTTTGGAGGTTCCCCAGGCTAGAAAATCATTCCTAGTGGGTTGGGAGCAACGAAAATTTTAGGGGTTAATGTTCACATATGGGCTATTTTTCCATGCTTTTTCCAAAAAAAAGGATTCGCTAATTCCCATTTTTTCCTAAAAATGGTTCTTCTAAATTTTATAAGAAAAAATTAATTTACCTTAAAAATCACCAAAATTTTATAGATACAATATAAATCATTAGAGGTTGGAATAGTTTTACTAAAATATCACTAAGCATTTTATAGTTTGCATATTATTGATTACTAAGATTCACCACAATTTCTAATATTTAAGATAAATTTCCATGCTTAAAATTTTCCCTCGCTGGGAGGAAAATTTAGTCTGGTAGCTAGTCGAGCATCCCAATTGAGTTAAGAGAATCTCAGCCAAGCCACTGGAACATATATTCTTCTATTTGTGGTTTTAATTATGTAAATTATTACAACTGAAATTTCTTACATGTTTAATATGTTTTTGCTCAAATTTTACTTGTATGTTTTTATTTAGTAAATGTAGAGTTATTAAAATGCTACAGTTTCTTCTTATTAAATTAAATGATAATTTCGTTCAAAGTTAGAATACCTCGAATAAGTTCTCACATATGGTATCAAATCAAATTTCAAAATCAGAGGCCAAAAATACATGAGAAGAAAATTAATCATTAAAAAAAAATTACTAATAAAAACAAATTCCAAATAATATATATTATAAAAATTCCAAATAATTTTCTCTTTTTGATCACCTAAATTGTAAAATTATCACATTGCTTTGGTTTTTGTATGATGTGCATCTCGTAAAAATTATACAATAAGCATGTATATCGTGGATTCGATCCGATCTAATAATGTACTGAAGTTAAATACTGAATCGCTTCTACAAATCAATTGTGGAATTAAAAAAGCAATGGCTAGCCACATGAAGCAAAGAAGAATCAATCAAACCAAAATAAAAATAATTTCTCAGGGAAAGCTTACTACTCAAAACCCCACTATCTTCTATTGGATATTCAGCATCGATACATGAAACAATTACATACAAATCTTCCCACAAGAGCCCTCCTATACTCAGCTAATTGTCTCCACTGTCTCAAATAAAACTGACCAATACTTAGCCAATTTACTGCCTGCAGAAAACATGCCTTGCTCGCGCAATCTATGATGAATGCAATCCCTATTATTTAGGAATTTTGGCCATCCTTTACTGTGAAGTATCATGGGAAATAAAATGGGTGTTTGGTTGCATGGGTGCAACCCAATAATCCTACAACTGATAGTCAACTTCCCTTTCACTTAAATCTCAACTGGTTCTCCACTGGAACTGACATGCATGTAGCTAATAATAGTAAATCCTCAGTTGCACATGAAATCAGTGATTGTGAATTAATTAATATTTAATTATATTGATCTCTCACTAGTGTATCTAACAGTTACAACTAGCACAATTGAGTTTAACTCACTTAACTGAGTTAAACTGATTACATGCTTCATTAACTAATGCATCGCTGCACTTCAAACTTTGTTACAACTAGAATTACTCTGCATGTGTCATGAACTATCCTCAACTCAAAATTCAAGAGCTAACTAAGTTTATAATACTCAATTAACTATTACAAGCTATTTTTAGGTTAGATTACATTTTATTTCCCATATTAACTAAGGGATAACTAAAATAGACATCCACCAAATTTATCCCGCACCAGTGTAGGTGTTGTTAAGACTTGTGGTCCCACACTAGTGTAGGTGCTGCTTACAGCTCTTGGTCCAACACTAGTGTGGGTGGCGAAATTTCTTATTGAACTTAAAAACTCCCTCTCAACAAGAAAGGGATTATCCTTCACCCCGATCCTACCTCTATGGTATTCAAATTTTCTCCTAGTGAGCCCCTTCGTTAGAATATCTGCATCCTAATCATCCATGGGAATATACTAAAGTAAAATTCTCTGCCTCTACACACAATATTTGAGATGGTAGCAGAAAATATCTATGTGCTTTGACCTATCGTGAAACACAAGATTAATTGAGAGTTTAATGAAACTCTGATTATCACAATGTACTACTATCACATCCATTTGAGATCCAAAAAAACCAACCAATATCTTTCTCATCTAGATAGACTCACACATAGCTTGAATTTATCCCATGTACTCTACTTCCATTAGACTGAGTGCCACATATCGTTGCTTCCTGTTGTACCAAGAAGCTTCTATCGATCCTATGATGAAGATCCCTCCTGATGTGCTCTTTCTCTCTAATGAACTTCCTGCCCAATCTGCATCTGCGAATATTTGAAGCTTCACTCGCTCAGTCTTTCTATACCAGAGAACATACTCTCATGTTCCCCTCAGGTATCTCAAGGCATGCTTCCCACCTTCCAAAAGAGCTTGGTAGGCTTAACCGTAGCTTGACTCCGTTGGTTAACTGCATAGAAAATGTTTGGTCTAGTTTTCACTAGATACATCAGTGAGCCAACTAATTTCCTGTAGATAGTAGTATCCATTGACTCTCTAGAAGTAGCATCCTCTTTCCTTTAATTTCCTGGAAGAGGAGTTTCCATGGATTTGCAGCTCTCCATGTGAAACTTACCCAGTATCTCTTTGGCATAATTTCCTTGAGAAACAAAAATTTCACCATCTCGCTACCATATTTCTAAACCAAGGAAATAATGAACGAGTCCCATGTCCTTCATTTCACACTCCCTTGCAAGATCCTCCTTGCATGAGTGTATCATCTGCTCATCACTAATCAAAATTATATCATCGACATAAAAACAAAAATCAGTAGATTACCCTCAACCATAATCTGGTACAGGTTTGCATGAGCATCACTTTTGGTGAAGCCCAGTCCAATGAAATAATTGTCTATTCAAGTGTACCAAGCACGAGGTGTTTGTTTCAGCCCATACAGTGCTCTCTTGAGTCATCACACATGTGAATCATTGTCGAATATCTTGAAACATTCTGGCAGCTCTATGTACACTTCTTCCTCAATGAATCCATTGAAAAACATAGTTTTCACATCCATATGATGAATGGGATAGACCATCTAATGAAAGAGTACCTTACAATAGGTGCAAAAGTCTCATCATAATCGATCCCCTCAATTTGTGAGAATCCTCGAACCAAAAATCTGGCCTTTTATTTCTCCACACTCCCTTCAACAGCTTGTTTTACCTTGTAGATCCAACCATTGATTTGTCGACTGACCTTTGGAAACTCTCCCATACACTCTTTTTGACAATGGAGTCATACTCCTCCACCATTGCATCAACCCAAGTTGGTTGCTGCAATACCTCCTGAAAGGAAGATGGTCCAGCCACAATACATTTTCTCATTAGAGCCATGTATCTACTAAACCTGTCTCGAGACTGTCTCTGTCTGCGCCATGAATTAGGGTATCCTACGTTCTCTACAACATCAAGTCTCAATCTATTCGCTTCTTTGGTGTGCCTTCTACCATTTCTAATGGATAGCTCTTCATGAGTGTTTTCTGCCACTTCATGATCCTCCTCATGTTGCTTCTCCACACCTTGAGGCTCATCCTTGTGAACCAAGAGTTCCTCCTCTGCACGCAAGTCTAGCTCCCTCTCAAGGGACAACAGGATGGTTTTCTCCTCATCAAATTTTATATCCCGTTGCACAATAGTCATTTTTCTATTTGGCAAATATGCTTGATAGTTTTGGGGCAGTTCATTGTACCCCACAAAAATCCCAATCTCAGCTATTGGTTCCAGATTCTCTTTGGTCACATGCACATAAAAGGATGAGCCAAAAATCTTAAAATGTGAAAAATAAAGTTTCTTACCAATGAAAGCCTCTTATGGTGTACTCATGTCAAGTATCCTATGAGGACAATGGTTATGCAAAAATACCACAGTGTTGCATGCTTCTACCCATAGAGGTATCAATAGGCCTTGATCATAAAACATCTCTCTTGTTGCACTCATAATCATTGTGTTCTTTCTTTTAGTGGCCCCATTGTGTTGTGGATTATGAGGCGCTATCAGTTCTATTCGAATTCCTTCTTTGTTGCAGAAGTTATTGAATTAATTAGATATGTAATCACCACCATTATCTCTCCCAAGAGCCTTCACTTTTCTTCCCCCTGTATTTCTCCACCAGTGCCTTAAACTCAAGAAACTTTGATAAGGTCTGATCTTCTTTTGAATGAAGTAGATCCAGCATTTACGAGAAAAGGCATCAACAAATATCACATAGTGCTTATGTTTTTTTGTCGAAGAAACAAATAATGTTCCACGCACTTTTATTTCAACACTCTCAAGGATCCCTGGAGCTCAATTCTCCTCCTCATGGAAGGTGGCCTTTACATATTTTCCCATAGTACACCCTTACATGTGTATGACTGTGCAATTGTACCCTTAGGAAGATGGGTAGAATTCTTCTGCATGACTTTCAAGGCTACATGGTGAAGATGGCCCAATCTCCTATGCCATAATTCGCCCTCATCCCGTGTTGGAAATATGATGCAGAGTGTTGTCCTTGATGGAAACCCACTAAATGAAGATGAAGACATGCGACTATTGACATGTGTTGTCCTTGATGGAAAACCACCTGATAAAGTTATTCTTGACTTGATGGACTTGGTAAATGATGTAAATCTGATGTGATATGATTTTTGTTGACAATATGATGCTGAGTGTTGTCCTTGAAAGGCAACCCACTTGATGAAGATGATGAAAACTTACTTGATGAAGTTGTGCTTGATAGAATATGTCCTTGATAAAGGAAATCTGATGTATCTACAGTGTGAACAGAAGGCAATGAAGAAAGGAATTCAGCATGTGGTAATTCTATGATGAAAAAGAGTATGTCTTTTGGTATACGCGGATTGGCCTAAGGGAAGTCGCGTATGCACGCGGAAAGGAACGTTCCAAGTCGCGTATGGGAAAAACTGCTCAAAACGTGCAAAACCAGGGGTAACCACCATGGTATTGACCCATTGCATTGGGTAATGATCCGCCTAATTGACCCCGTCCAGGTAGTTTTGGGCTCATGGTATTGTTTTGGCCCATGGTATTGAAAAAGGGGCTCATGGTATTGAAAAGGATAAACCTATATAAGGAGAAGAAATTCGTTGTGCAAATCATGAGTGTAGGTGCAAGATGTCTGAGCTTGAATGAATACTTCTCTCTGAATTAGATCTGAATGGAAAGGGTTACACTTGAAGAAAAATGTGAATGTATGATGCACAAATGATGAAGAAGGGGATCTAGATCTGAAATGCAATTGTATCTACTAGATCTGCCTATGGAAGGCCTAGATCTGTGATGAGGCGAACATCTAGGCAAACATCTGTCTGAAGTAAAAAGGTAAATCTGAACTGAATATCTGATCTGTAGAAGTATGCTGCTCTATAATGATTGAAGATCTATACGCTACTTCGCCGCGGAGGAAGCGCATATATACGCAGCTTCGATGAAGTGAAAGCGCATATGCGCAATGAAATACATACAGAGGTATACACTGGTTTGTGTGGACGGAAGCGCGTATATACGCGACATCAATAAAGGGAAAGCGCTTATGCAAACTAGGGTTTGCTGAAGCAAGGGGTATGAAATATCTGATCTGTTCTACTGTGTTTCTGCTATCTGATCTGTATTGATAAGTATCTGTTGGTGATGTATGTTTGTGCTTAAAAGTATGGTAAGGGTCTAGTCTGAAAATATGATGAAACGTGGCCTGCAAGTTGTGTTCTATTGAAGTTGTTGGATCCAGTGTGAAAATTGATGAAACGTGGTCCAAGGTGGTGCTGAGGGTTGTAGCCTTCAGTCATGGGGTCGTAGCTCCCTTCCAGGTGAGGCTGGTAAACGAGATCGGGGGGTCGTAGCTCCCTTCCAGGTGAGGCTGGTAAACGAGTCAAGGGGTTGGAGCTCCCTTCCAGGAGAGGCTGGTAAACGAGCGCAGGTGGGTGCCTGCGTGCTGGTCAAGTCTGCGCCAGCACATATGTTGTAAGATGTTTTCTCTATAATAAAATATTGAAGGCCGAGCAACTGCAGTGGTGGTTTTCTCCCGACTTGGGTTTCCACCTAAAAATCCTGGTGTTCATGCGTGATGCTTTGTGTGATGGTTTATTCTGTTCTTACTGCACATGTTTACTGTTTATAGAACATCTAATGAATGAATGATGGAATGATATAAGTGAAGAATTAATGGCATAATTAGATCTTTGTGTATACGCGAGTTTTATGAAGGATATCCGCGTGTATACGCTAGTTGGCTTCAACAAAGTAGCGTATGGGTTTTAGAGCATGAAAAAGTAAAAAGTTTCAGTTTTCCCTAAATACTGATTCACCCCCTCCTCTCAGTATTTTTCCCAACAATTGGTATCAGAGAAGGTTCTTCTGCAAAAGCTTGATCGCTTGAAGGAGATCCGTCGCAATGGGAAGTCAAGAAGGAGTGATGTCTATAAAGCCACCTCTATTCAATGGAAGCAATCTGATATTCTGGAAGGTACGAACAAAAGCATATCTACAAAGTCTTGGTGCAGATGTATGGGCAATCGTGCAAGAAGGTTATCAATACCCGGCAAATATTCCTACTGATGCAGCTGAAAGAAAGAAGTATGAAATCAATGCCAAAGCAGTGAATGTCTTATTGGGAAGTATGTCTGAATCAGAATTTGCTAAAGTGATGCAGCTACATTTAGCAAAAGAAATATGGGACAAAATCATTCTAAGCTATGAAGGAGACACAAAGGTAAAAAGTGCAAAACTCCAAACTCTTAGAATTGAATATGAAAATTTGAAGATGCATAGTAATGAGAGTGTTGCCAGTTTCTTTCTTCGTCTGGATGATATTGTAAACCGAATGAGAAATTTGGGTGAAACCATAACTGATACTACTCTGGTGGAAAAGGTCTTAAGATCCTTGACTTCAAAATTTGACTCTAAAGTTTCAGCTATTGAAGAAAGGCAAGATCTGCAAACGCTTACTATCGTTCAATTACATGGTACTCTGACTGCTTTTGAAATGAGACAAGGAGGTCCTTCTCAAATAAGAGAAGCTGCTTTTAAGGCATCTACAAAAGGAAAGGAAAAGGAAGTTGTCAAAGAATCCAGCTATATATCCGATGAAGAAGAAGAAAATTTCGTGAGAAAGCTCCAACTAGGTACTGGAAGATTCAAAGGTAAGCTTCCCTTCAAATGTTTTGAGTGTGGAAAAGTTGGTCACTATGCTGCTAAATTTCCTTATAGAGAAAAACATGGTAAAGGGAAACAATTTGAAAAGAGAAAGAGTTATTATGCAAAAGAAGATGATGATGAAGTGTCCAGTGAAGATGAAGAAGATTCTGACCAAGATCTGAAAGTACTCATGGCTAAGAAGCAAAAGAAGAAGGCTACTCAAAACAAGAAGATACCTCAGAAATCTTGTATAGCAAAAATTGAAGAAGATGAACCAGGTATTAATCGTTGTTCTTGTCTCTTACTTAACTGCATGTGCAAAGATTATGATAGTGAAAGTGACAGTATGGATCCAGAATTTTCTGACGAAGCTCTACAAATACTCATGGCAAAGAAGGAAAAGAAGAAGGCCACTTGTAATACTCTTCTTTGTGCAAACAATAGTGAAGATAGCGAAAGTAAAGTTGTGGATCTACAAGAAGCTCTCAAGACTAAAGTTGAAGAACTACAAAGTTCAACTAATAAACAAGAAACTATCTACAAAGAGATGACCTCTCAAATGAAAGATCAAATAGAAATGTTGAATGGACAAGTGGACAAGTATCAAAGGTTTCATACTTATGCATCCAATCGAATTAAAGAACTAGAAGCAGATCTTGAAAAATCAAGCAAGAAGAATGAAGGACTTGAAGCCGCAATCATCTATCTTCAAGCAGATTTAGAAGCATCAAGTAAGAAAAATGAGGAACCTCTACAATCATATGAAAAGGAAGGCCTTGAAGCAGAAATCATATCTCTCAAAGAGGATCTGGAAAAATCAAATAAGAAGAATGAAGAGATGGATCAAACATGTGAAGAAAACGAAAATTGGTTGAAAGAAGAGATTCTAAATCTGAAGGATCAAGTAGAAGATGGAAGAAAGAAAGAAGAAAGCATGACAAAGCAATGTCAAGCCTTGGAGGTTGAGGTAAACATTCTCAAAGGTAAATTAGAAGAAAAGGTTAAACTTTTGAGGTTTCAAGATAGTACCAATATTTTGGACAATATTCTGAGTAATCAAAGGTCTCCTGCTATCAAACTTGGTCTTGGTTTCCATGAAACTGTTAAAGGAGAATCTAGCTCACAAGGAAGTGCTAAAAATTCAGAGGATGTCAATGCAAAACCTGATGTGTTGAAAGAAACAAAAGATCAACCAACAATCATGAATTCTCAAAAGAATTCATTCAAGAACGTTGAATGTTTTAAATGTCATAATTATGGGCATGTTGCAGCAAATTGCAGAAGCAGAACAATTCAGCCACAAACAAACAAGTTCTACTCAGAAAGGTACTCTAGTTTCTTCAAGGGATATTGTTTTTCATGTAACAAGTATGGACATAAAGCAGCTGATTGTAAAAGGAGGAAGAATAGAAATACTCATTATGATTCTTATGTTTATTTCTCTGGCCACATGAGATGTTATGTTTGTAACAAGTATGGACATGTAGAAAAAGAATGCAGGATGAACAGATCTGGGAAAGTGGACAATTTTCAACACACAGTTGGAAATCTCAAGCAAATTTGGCAAAAGAAGGAGGACCGATCAGAAACGTAGGGAATTCAGACCCTACTGCAGTCATCCGCTTCTGGAAGCTTACTTCTCTGATTGACTGCAGGAATGATGTGGGATACATTATGAGATTTAGTAATGTATCGTCACAAGGGGAGCAATGCATGATGACTCTCATGGTTGATTTGACTATTCTGGTTATATGTATTTCTGACAGTGCATCTGGTGTGAAGAAAAGACAGGAGCAGAAGGTAAATTTGCAGGAGGAGATGAAGATGTGAAATTTTCTATATTTCACTTTCCATACGCGGGTTATATGAAACAAAGTCGCGTATACACGCGAGTTCCAGCTGACACAGCCGCGTATGCATTGATGATAAGAAAATTTATCTGATAGCTAAAGATCTGGAGCAGAGGTCCAGGGGGAGCATCAGTCTGACTACTGATGATTGCACTGTTAGCATTATTCTGGTTATACTCATGATAATGAAATGATACATGGGTACTTGTGTTGAAGATTATGGATGAAGCTTGGTTGCTTTATGATGAAGAGCATTCGTTGTTGAGATGAAAGTCTTATAATTCAGAGATGAGGACAGATCATGCAGAGATTGTTGCTGATGACTTGCTATTGAAGGTATTTCAGATTGCACAAGTTAAGGAAGAGCACTGGTTTAGAGGGAGCAGCAGGTTGAATACTAATGATTGCATTGTTGGCAATATGACTGCTTATTCTTTGGTTTTTGTGATACTCATGCTCAAATGATGATGACTTGGTACATGGTTTATTATGATGAGTTTTTGAGCCTTGGTTGCCGATAAGTACCTTTTGTACTCACACATGGATGAGTTGGATGTCATTTGATTCAGAAATAAATCATGCAGAGTTTGTTACTATGGTTGAGAGATCTTTTGCCTACATATGTTACTTCATGTTAAATCTTGAAGATCATGGTGATGTTGGACCACATGGATGATAGCTTGACACCTATGTGAAGATGTTGTTCTGATATGAGAATATCTCTTGGAAAGATTGTATTGATGCTGCAAAGATTCTGAAGGATTGGTTACTATTGTGCTGATGCTACAACTGTTGGATGACGCTTGAAGACACAACTGCACTGTTCTATCTATCTATAGTCCAGGGAAGCATTCAAATATCTCAGAAAGAAGCTAAACACTGTCTTTACCTCACAGAGAATCAGTTCTGGTTGAAATTTAGAAGATGGCTTGGGATACGCGGGTTTCCTGAAACACAGTCGCGTATATACATGAGTTCCTGCATAGAAAACCACGTATGTTTGATTGCTGACAAATTTTTGGTTGGTTCAGCTCTCTTCAGCACAGCTGCAGTGCTGTTTGGAATCTCTGATGCTGTTTGGTATCTCTGGTGGTGTTCCAGTTCTCATAATTCTATTTCTAAATGTTTTTATGAGGATGCCTTGATGATTTGTTGGTGAAAGTGTTCAGGATGCACATACTAAGGGGGAGCCTTAGTCATATGAAAAGGATGATTGGTTGCACAGATTCAGGGGGAGCATTAGCTTTTCTGAGTATAATGCAGTGTTGGCCTTATGATAGTTCTAAAATATGTTCTCTTTCTTGAGGACTTTCTGGTGTTGGTCTTAAAGTTATATTTGTAGTTTGATGAAAAGGTCTTGTTGAGACCCATGTTGTAAAATTGTAATATTCAGTCATGTAAGGACTTGTCAAATTTTGTAAACCCACTTGGTTGGGTAGTTGAGTCTCATATGTAAATCCACTTGGATGGATAATTGATGTAAGTATGAGTCTTTGGTGATAGGAAGTTCATAGAGTCATGTACTTCATTGAAAATATGTTTGAAGATTCAGCATGAACTCAGGGGGAGCTTGGCCACTTCAGCACATATCAGATCTGCAGATCGTTTCTTCCACATGAGGAGAAAAGGGGGAGAGTATGTTGCTTTTGATCCGCCCTTTGCCCTTGATGTCAAAGGGGGAGAGTGACATGGTGTTTGAATGAAGAGAAAGAATGGTGTCAAATATTTGGGAGAGTGACATGGTGTCTTAATGTATCTATCTGTTGTGGTAACCAAACACCATCATGGTTTCCATCAAGTCCAAAGGGGGAGATTGTTGGAAATATGATGCAGAGTGTTGTCCTTGATGGCAACCCACTAAATGAAGATGAAGACATGCGACTGTTGACATGTGTTGTCCTTGATGGCAAACCACCTGATAAAGTTATTCTTGACTTGATGGACTTGGTAAATGATGTAAATCTGATGTGATATGATGTTTGTTGACAATATGATGCTGAGTGTTGTCCTTGAAAGGCAACCCACTTGATGAATATGATGACAACTTACTTGATGAAGTTGTGCTTGATAGAATATGTCCTTGATAAAGGAAATCTGATGTATCTACAGTGTGAACAGAAGGCAATGAAGAAAGGAATTCAGCATGTGCTAATTCTATGATGAAAAAGAGTATGTCTTTTGGTATACGCGGATTGGCCTAAGGGAAGTCGCGTATGCACGCGGAAAAGAACGTGCCAAGTCGCGTATGGGCTAAAGCGCTCAAAAAGTGCAAAACCAAGGGTAACCACCATGGTATTGACCCATGGTATTGGGTAATGATCCTCCTAATTGACCCCGTCCAGGTAGTTTTGGGCTCATGGTATTGTTTTGGCCCATGGTATTGAAAAAGGGGCTCATGGTATTGAAAAAGGATAAACCTATATAAGGAGAATAAATTCATTGTGCAAATCATGAGTGTGGGTGCAAGATGTCTGAGCTTGAATGAATACTTCTCTCTGAAGTAGATCTGAATGGAAAGGGTTACACTTGAAGAAAAATGTGAATGTATGATGCACCAATGATGAAGAAGGGGATCTAGATCTGAAATGCAATTGTATCTACTAGATCTGCCTATGGAAGGCCTAGATCTGTGATGAAGCGAACATCTAGGCGAACATCTGTCTGAAGCAAAAGGGTAGATCTGAACTGAATATCTGATCTGATGAAGTATGCTGCTCTGTAATGATTGAAGATCTATACGCTACTTCGCCGTGGAGGAAGCGCGTATATACGCGGCTTCAGCGAAGAGAAAGCGCGTATGCGCAATAAATTATACACTGAGGTATACGCTAGTTTGTGTGGACGGAAGCGCGTATATACGCGACATCAGTAAAGGGAAAGCGCGTATGCAAACTAGGGTTTGCTGAAGCAAGGGGTATGAAATATCTGATCTGTTCTGCTGTGTTTCTGCTATCTGATCTGTGTTGATATGTATATGTTGGTGATGTATGTTTGTGCTTAAAAGTATGGAAAGGGTCCAGTATGAAAATATGATGAAATGTGGCCTGCAAGTGGTGTTCTATTGAATTTGTTGGATCCAGTGTGAAAATTGATGAAACGTGGTCCAAGGTGGTGCTGAAGGTTGTAGCCTTCAGTCAGGGGGTCGTAGCTCCCTTCCAGGTGAGGCTGGTAAACGAGATCGGGGGGTCGTAGCTCCCTTCCAGGTGAGGCTGGTAAACGAGTCAGGGGGTTGGAGCTCCCTTCCAGGAGAGGCTCGTAAACGAGCGCAGGTGGGTGCCTGCGTGCTGGTCAAGTCTGCGCCAGCACATATGTTGTAAGATGTTTTCTCTATAATAAAATATTGAAGGCTAAGCAACTGCAGCAGTGGTTTTCTCCCGACTTGGGTTTCCACCTAAAATCCTGGTGTTCATGTGTGATTCTTTGTGTGATGGTTTATTCTGTTCTTACTGCACATGTTTAATGTTTATAGAACATCTAATAAATGAATGATGGAATGATATAAGTGAAGAACTAATGGCACAATTAGATCTCTGAGTATACGCTAGTTGCATGAAGGAAATCCGCGTGTATACGCTAGTTTACTGAAGTAAAGTAGCGTATGGGTTTTAAGGAATGAAAAAGTAAAAAGCTTTGAATATGCTGTAAATACTGATTCACCCCCCCCTCTCAGTATTTTTCCCAACATCCCGGCTCACCACTTTGTCCACATTTACCATCAATGTTGCGCAACCATCTACATCCAGCTTGTAGAGATTATAAGCTTGAATCCCTATCTTCTTGGCTTTCCCTATTGTTTTGTGTCGCAAGAAAGCTTTTCCTTCACTAAGAAAACATCATAGCCTCTATCCTCCAACATTGAAAACGAAACTAAAATTTTCTTCAAACCTGGTACATTTATTACATATTCTAATTGAAAGTGTTTACCTCACTATCTCTGGAAGGTAGTGGTACCAATCCCGGTAGCATTGTACTGCTTGTCACTGCCCATTTCAATCTGCATCTAGAGATCCTTCTCCTCCAAGCTACTAAAAATTTCCTTGTCTCTCTTCATGTGAAAGGAAGCACCATTATCCAAATACCACACAAATCCCATTTCACTTTACACCATGCATGCGGTCAATGAGAATTCAAGCTCAAATTACGAGGAAAAATCCTTGTCAACTGTAGATCCTTTCGCCTTCTTGTTCTTATTCTTTTGTGCAAACTTTGTAGCATAATTCCCATGCTCGTGACAATGAAAACAATTCACCCTGGACATGTCCCACTTATTTCCATATTTGGACTCAGGTTTGGAATGAAATTTCTTCCCTCTCCCCTTCTTCGCCTTGATAGCCAGAGCACAATCTTCTTCATCTTCATTATTAGATGAATATCCATCTCTAGTGTTTCGTCTGAACTCCTCCTGCACCAAATTTGACCACAGTTGTTCCCAATCTGGTAGCTTTTGCCTTTTATTGATAGAGTCTTGATAATAGTCCCAACTCATGGGAATTCCTATGAGGGCCAAACTCACCAAATCATCATCAATGACAGTTATGCCAAAGCTTCCCAATTCATCCTGACATTGGACAAACTTTGCTAAATATTTTTGCATGGAGTCACCTTTCTCTATCTTGATCTTCCTGAGTTTATCTTTCAGTGCCAATTTCCTATGGTCACTGTTGCTATGAAATATATCTTTCAAAGCCTTCTACATTTCATATGGTGTGGATTTCCCATGAAGGCTTGAGAAAATGTGGTCACATACTCCCTCCAATAGGATCCTCCTCGCCTTTGCCACTTTTTTTTTCCATGTGTCAAGATTTGCAGCATTTGTCACGACGGGTTTAGGAACATCATTGTTAATGAATTCCTTCAAGCCATTGTCTTCAAGTACTGCTTCCATCCTATCTTTCCAAGTAATATACTTTGATTTTCCCTTGAGTGCATACTCAAACCTGAAGCCATTGAAAACCATTTCAATCCTATATCAGCTATAGCACCAAGAAATTCTTTCTGCAAATTCAAATTTTATCTAGTCACAAAATCAACTCCTCCTTCACTATTGTGATTTCCCATGCTCTGATACCATGTAGAAATTATGCAAAAAGCATGCATATCATGAATTCAATCCTATCTAACAATGTACTAAATTTAAATATGGAATCACTTCTACAAATCAATTGTGGAATTATAAACACAATCGCCAATCACATGAAGAAAAGAAGAATCAATCAAACCATGGTGCAGATAGTTTCATCGGGAAATATTGCTACTCAAAACCGCACTATCTTCTATTTTATATTCAACATGGATACATGAAACAATTACATACAACTCTTCTCACAAGAGCCCTCCTATACTCAACTAATTGTCTCACACTGTCTCAAATAAAATTGACCAATACTTAGTCAATTTACCACCTCTAGACAACCTGCCTTTCTTGTGCAATCCCCGATGAATGCAATCCCTATTATTTAGGAATTTTGGCCTTTCTTGACTCCACAAGTATCATGGGCACTCCAATGGGTGTTTTTTTGCATGGGTGGAACCCAATAATCCTACAACTGATAGTCAACTTCTCTTTCACCTAGATCTCAACTATGTCTCCACTGGAACTGACATGCATGTAGCTAATAATATTAAATCCTTAGTTGTATGTGAGATCACTTATTGTGAATTAATTAATATTTAACTCACTTGATCTCTCACTAGTGTATGTAACAGTTAAAACTAGCAAAATTGAGTTTAGATCACTTAACTAAGTTAAACTCATTACATACTGCATTAACTAATGCACCACTACACTTTGAACTCTATTACAACTAGAATTACTCTACATTCCTGACAAAAAAACCTTAACTCAAATTTCATGAGCTAACTCAGTTTATCACACTCAGTTAACTATTTCAAGTTATTTTGAGATTGGATTACAGTTTATTTTTCATCTTAATTAAGAGATAACTAAAATATACATGGAGCAAATTTAGCCCACACCAATGTAGGTGTTGCTAAGACCTGTGGTCCTACACTAGCGTAGGTGCTGAAATTCCTTGTTGAACTTCAACACAACTTAGAAATTTTGTTTACTTCATTCATTGAACCCTCCCTTTCTATATATATATATATATAGAAAGGAGTTCAGAATGAAGCAAACAAAATTTTCTAGTTGTAGTTCAACAAGGAATTTCAAGACCTACCGCTTAGTGTAGGACCACAGGTCTTAGCAACACCTACATTGGTGTTGCTAAGACCCGTGGTCCTACACTAGCGTAGGTGCTGAAATTCCTTGTTGAACTTCAACACAACTTAGAAATTTTTTTTACTTCATTCATTGAACCCTCCCTTTCTATACATATATATATATATATATATATATATATCTGTGTGTGTGTGTGTTTGTTGCAGATCACCTTACACATTGAAAGCAACATTTCAACAACCACCATTATGAAGTTAGGAAACTATTTTTCTTCAATATTTTATAAACATTTTCACCAATTTGGATTTACCATGATACCACCATGGGGATGGGTATGGGATTTCCTTTATCACTGGGATGAACCTAGATTCCATGTTATTGTAGGTTTTAACCCTGAACAGAAATTATCTACACACAAATCTTATAACAGAAAATAAACAATAACGAGAGCATAAAACATAAAACAGATAAACACAGAGATTTTCCCCTGGATCCCAAATTGGGACGACCAGCTTGATTTTTCATTATATTCCTTTTAGTGTTACAACACATATATATACATGTCGAAGCATACATAAACCGCAATCCATTAACCCTGGATTAGAACATAACCGTAGTTCCCTTGATTGGATCTACAAAATACCAGGGGCCGAAAACCATCGTACCCCAAAACCGTGTGCAAACTCATGCACAAAACATGGGTGGGTCTGCATATGAGTGGGACCACATACCAAAATTTTTTTCGCCGGGGCGCTGCTCTGGACCCCGACAGGGGGGGCTGCCACCCCCACTATGAGCCCCCTACTGTGCCCGGCGCAACATACAGCGCGTGCGGCTAGTCGTGGAAAGAATATAACACATACCCAACATTCTCCCACTTGTTGTTTTCTTTCCACAGGGGGCCACAGGAGAGCTTAATCATTTGAAAAATTCTTCAACACCCATTGTTTCTCTACACCAAGAGAACTTCTGAGTGCTCACAGACTTCGTCAATGCATCTGCAACATTCTTCAAAGTGTCCACCTTTACCAACAACACCCTTTTAGCCTCAACCATATCTCTAACAAAGTGATATTGAACATCAATGTGTTTTGTCTTTGAATGGTAAGCAGGGTTCTTAGCCAAGAAAATTGCACTTTGGCTATCACAGTCTATCCTTATAGCTTGTTGTACCAACCCCATACTTGAACACACTCTCTGCAACCAAATTGCTTCCTTGCTTGCATGAGTGGCTGCTATGTATTCTGCCTCTGTAGTTGAAAGAGCCACTACAGACTGTCTTTTACTCATCCAACTGACTGCACCTCCAAATAGGCTAAACACATACCCACTTGTAGATCTTCTTTGGTCCAGATCTCCAGCCCAGTCTGCATCAACAAAACCACGAATGTCCAACATTTTTTCTAATCCTGGTCTTCCTTGGTAGCACAAGCCATAATCACTAGTGCCACGTAAATATATGAACACCCGCTTCACTGCCGTCCAATGCTCCTTCCCTGGGTTTGACATAAACCTGCTCAATAATCCCACTGCATGTGCAATGTCTGGTCTAGTACAAACCATTGCATACATCAGGCTACCCACTGCACTTGCATATGGAACACGGGACATATTCTCCTCTTCTTCTTGTGTCTTGGGACACTGTTCAGCAGACAACTTTACACCTACAGGAATAGGAACTTTCACCGGTTTACTATCTTGCATATTGAACCTCTGCAATATAGTCTCGACATACTTTCTCTGGTTTAACCAGAGCTTCCTATTTGCCCGATCTCTCTTAATTTCCATGCCCAAAATATAGTTTGCAGCACCAAGATCCTTCATGTCGAA
This sequence comes from Pinus albicaulis, assembly GCA_034641835.2. Lineage (NCBI taxonomy): Eukaryota > Viridiplantae > Streptophyta > Pinopsida > Pinales > Pinaceae > Pinus > Pinus albicaulis. The sequence goes on along the minus strand of CM076570.1, from coordinate 1,193,452,614 downwards.
TTTTGAGAACAGCTGGGTCTTCAAATTTTGGATAATTTCTTTGTCATTTCCAATCAACAACATATCATCCACATACAAGACCAAATAAATAACACGGTCACCAATTAATTTAAAATAAACACAGTGATCCTCCTTGCTTCTGGTGAAGCCAAGTCCCCGTATAGAGGTATCAAATTTCTGATACCACATCCTTGGTGACTGTTTTAACCCATACAAAGACTTATTCAACCTGCATACTAGTTCTTTCTTACCCTTCACCATAAAGCCTTCAGGTTGCTTCATGTAGATCTCCTCTTCTAGATCCCCGTGAAGAAATGTTGTCTTCACATCCATCTGTTCTATCTCAAAATTAAATGCAGCAGCAACAGATAGAAGTAATCTAATAGAAGTAACCTTGGCAACAGGAGAAAAAATATCACCAAAATCAATTCCCGGCACCTGGGAATAACCTTTTGCTACCAACCGAGCTTTGTATTTCTCCACCTTGCCCTCTACATTCATCTTCTTCTTAAACACCCATTTGCTCCCAATGGGCTTCCTTCCAGCCGGCAACTCCACCAGATCCCATGCATCGTTTTTGTGCAAGGATGCCATTTCATCAGCCATGGCCTCCTTCCAGAGTTTTCCATCCTCTGAATCTACTGCCTCCCTGACAGTTTTGGGTTCATCATCAGTTATAGTTAAGGCAAAACCTGAACAGAAAGCAGATGGACTATACCTTTTTGGTTGCCTTCTTTCCCGAACTGATCTTCTCAAAGCTGGAGTTTGTGGCTCTTCATCTTCTGAGTCTTCTTCTGTTGTAGAGTCTGATTCATCCTCCTTTAGCTCAAACTCTATCTTCTCAGGTTCCTTTGGTAGGACTTCATGTCTAACAACATCTTTCACTTCTCTAAACCCCACATATCGACTGTACACAACCTTCCTTGTTTCTAGGTTCCAAAGCTTGTAACCCTTTAAACCCTCCTTATACCCAATAAAGATGCACCTTTCGGATTTATTATCCAACTTGGTCCTTTTCTCCTTTGGAACATGTACATATGCATCACATCCAAATACCCTTAGATGTGAAATAGAGGGTTTCTTACCATTCCATACCTCATGTGGGATCGTATCCTCCAACGCCGATGAAGGTGATCTGTTAACTAAGTAACATGCAGTCTCCACTGCCTCTGCCCAGAATTCTTGTCCTAACCCAGTACCACTGAGCATGCTTCTTGCCTTTTCCATCAGTGTTCTATTCATTCTTTCTGCAACTCCATTTTGCTGAGGTGTGTATGGAGTATTCTTCTGTCATGCTATACCACACTTCTTACAGAACTCTTCAAATTCCTTCTTGCAGAACTCCCCACCATTATCTGTCCTCAGCGCCTTTATCTTCTTCTCTGTCTGGTTTTCCACCAGAGCCTTAAATTCTTTAAATTTGTCAAAGACTTCAGATTTCTTCCTCAAGAAATATATCCATGTATTCCTCGAGAAGTCATCTATGAATGAAACATAGTACACAGACTTTCCCAGTGATGGAACTGACACAGGCCCAAACACATCACTGTGCACAAGTTCTAATATCTTGTTTGCCCTCTTAGCACCAAAATGAAAACTCACCCGATTCTGCTTCCCATATACACAATGTTCACAGAAATTGAAATCCAGAGAACAATTAGACATAACTTCTACCATACCATCTCTATGCAGTATCCGAAGGCCCTTCTCTCCAATATGTCCAAGCCTTTGATGCCATAGCATGGTCTTTTCTCCAGAGACAGCTAGGCTTTCCGCTCCACTTTCAGGAACCATAGAAATGTTACACCCATCAATAACAGTGCTACCTTGTAGCTTGTACAGAGTTCCAGTCCGAACTCCCCGCATTAATACCAGTGCTCCTCGAACCATCTTGTAGGCATCTTTCTCGAACACTGTTTTTACACCTGCATCATCCATCTTGCTTACAAAAATTAGATTTCTGGCCAATGCAGGAATATGCAGAACACCAGGAAGTGTTCTAATCCTTCCACCTTGCAGCTTCAGCTTGACCTTTCCACGTCCGACGATTCTAGCCTTCCTATCATCCCCTAGGAAGACATCACCACCACCATATTTCTCATACTCGCAGAACCACTCCCTATGGGGAGTGAAGTGAAAGGATGCACCTGAGTCAATCAACCATGACTCATGATCTACATGTGTATTTGAAGAAGAAGCCAAACACACATCCCCACCTTCATCCAAGGTGGTTTTTGCCTCTGCAGAAGGAGCATCATCAGATCCCTTTCCTTTCTCAGGAGCTTTAGATCTGCAGTCCTTTTTGTAGTGCCCTTCCTTTCCGCATTTCCAACACACCTTTACAAACTTTCCAGGAGATTTAGATCTCCCTATAGATTTAGATCTCCCACTCGAAACCTTATTCTTGTTTCTGTTCTGGGACCTTCCTCGTACATATAAGGCATCTCCATTCTGACCCTCCATATTTCTCCGTCTCATTTCCTCCGACAGCAAGGCTGAGACAATGTCATCAAAATTCAAGGTAGTTGTATTGATACCTATTGCAATAACCAGACTATCCCATGAATTTGGTAGAGAACACAACAAGCTGATGCACTTATCTTCATCTGATATTTTAATATCAACAGATGACAGCTGACTTACCACAGTATTGAAGGAGTTCAGATGCTCTGTCACCGAGTCTCCATCCTTCATCTTCAGGTTATAAAGCTTTTTCCGCAGGAACAATTTATTCACCAGAGACTTAGATTGGTACAAAGTCCCTAGCTTTTCCCACAAGGTCTTCGCCGTAGCTTCCCTAGATACATTCAACAATACTTAATCTGAGACACACAACCGTATTGTGCTCTTAGCCTTCCGATCCAGTTTCTTCCAGTCTTCATCTGACATTGTCGTTGGTTTAGTACCTGGATCTATTGCGATCCACTGATCTTTATCCACCAGCAGATCCTCCATCTTGAGCTTCCACAACTCAAAACTCTGACCATTAAATTTCTCGATCTCTATCTTTCCACCGCTCACCATCTTCTTTCACCGCAAGAATCGATCCCGTTGCATTCCCACTCGAACCTTTACTACCACAAAGCCCGAACTATTATGTAAGATATGTTGTGCTGCGTCCCCTTTAGTTTAAATGTTCGATACCACATGTAGGTTTTAACCCCCGAACATAAATTATCTACACACGAATCTTATAACAGAAAATAAACAATAGCGAGAGCATAAAACATAAAACAGATAAACACAGAGATTTTCCCCTGGATCCCAAATTGGAACAACAAGCTTGATTTTTCATTATATTCCTTTTAGTGTTACAACACATATATATACATGCCGAAGCATACATAAACCCCAATCCATTAACCCTGGATTAGAACATAACCGTAGTTCCCTTGACTGGATCTACAAAATACCAGTGGCCGAAAACTATCGTACCCCAAAACCGTGTGCAAACTCATGCACAAAACATGGGTGGGTCCGCATATGAGTGGGACCGCATACCAAAACTCATGCGCGTGCGGCTAGTCATGGAAAGAATATAACACATACCCAACATTTATAGGAGGTGATTAGAAAGAATTTTTCATTTCCTTGTACTTGGCCCAAACACTGCATGAATTTCGATTTCTGCAAGGGTAACATATGGGGATGTAGTCTCTTTAGTGATGGGAAAGACTACATATCAGAGGTATGTTATGGGAAAATGACCAAAAAATAAATATCCTCTATATGTGAAACAAAATAAGCCTTTTGTTTTTCAATCAGTGTCCTTAGATGGGAAACATTGTCATCCCAACATCTTTTGATATCAATATCTATGGAGGTCTTTGAGATTTGATCATTTTTGCTCTTTCTTCCAAACTTATATTAAATTTTCCCATAAAGGGAAAGAATGATAATGAATTCTTGATTAAAGGGATATCATTGAATATAGATTAGTTTAAGATAAAGTTCTTTATCCTTTGGTTTTTTTTTTAATAAATATTTTCATCCATAATATTATTCATCCACTAAATAAGAATTCAGCTCCTAGTGCCACATTAATTAATTTGGAAGAGTGAGGGAGAGAACAAGAGATATTTTTGGAAGGTTCTTAAAGCACTAGACAAGATGGGGTACTCCTAATGCTTTTGGCAATATTGGTTGATGACTCTCTAAAAAACAGAGTATTATTTTCAAATTGGGAGTGATTGATGTGTCTTGAACTCTGTAGTTCTTATATTACATGGGTTCAAAGAAATATAGTATGTATTATATGCCTTAAATACTCGAGAGCATGTATATACCTTAAAAATAGTATGTTGTATATACCGTAGTCCTCTCCCTACTCAATTCTCAACCCAAAAATAGTTGTATTCAATATATACCTTAGCCCTCTCCCTACTCAATTCTCAAACTAGCGTTCTCTTTATGCTTGATCTCAGGGGTTATTATTTGTTACTACACTTTTATCAATGTGTCTCCACCTTAATTCTTTAGTTCAGTTTTATATTTCCTCCGCTATATGGAGAAGAAGAACCTATCTTCTCTCAAATCCTTCAAGCTATCAATTTATAGTATTTTGCGACAATTATGAGTTGCCACTATCTCATACAATGAATGGCTCACATAAGCTTGATGAAATGAAATTCAACCCTTATTTTAATGATTTTTATGATATACATAGCTTAGAAATATGGCCACCAAAGTGGAACCAAAAAAATGGTCGAAATATACACTTGATGGAAAGCCTCTAACCTGGGAGGCACTCTTCTTTTATACATTGTTTAGTTAGATAAATATTAGCAAAAAACTTAGCTCGCTTTATATGTTAATATAAAAATAATTACTTTACAGAATAGTGAGCATTGTGAAGGGTAGTAGCTTCCACATTTTCAATTACACTACCACCTTTGGTCCCACTTCGAGTTGGAATTTGCAAGATATCACTGCCACCTGAACATTTTGATTGCTCAAGCCTGGTACTGATTCATGAAGGAAATAAGTTCTAATCACTAGCCTCCTAATCCTCAAAGTAAAATAGAATAGGATGGCAATGATTATCCTCATTCATCGATCTGGAATTTTGAAAATGTGCCACAACAACAGAATTTCCCGGTATTCAAGCATATGCAAGAGAATAAACCTTTTCATTATTAAAATTATTCGATTTCTTTCCATTGAATCCATGATAGAAATGGATGATATGAGATGGAGATGTAATATTTATAAAAGAATATCCCACATTGCATTTATTCTTAAAATAAATTGGAAAGTAAAGGAAATCATAAGTGCCTCCATGTTGTTCATCAATAGCTGCCAGTAGCATCTTAGAACTATATGATAAAACTGACTAAAAACACTATTAGTATGAATCCTTTGTTGAAGTGTACGAAAAAGGACCACTTTAGCTACGCATAACTAATAGCCCTAACAACAAAAGTGGCTGCCAATATCTTCAGATCTGCGGTTAGTTGAACAAGAAAAGAGCTGCAAAAAACCAGATCTATGCATGGAAAGACATTAAGCAGTAAAAACAAGGGTTTTCTCCATATACCAATAGACAAGAGGAGAACGATTTTTGAAAGAATTTTTGTATTAATTGGGCACCTCGGAGGAAAACAAGAAGGCGTATCCAATTCTCCTCAGTGGGATGGGTTCTTGGAAGTCCTCAGCACTTCAGATCTAAGATTTCTCTCTCTTGTTGGTGTAGAAAACCCAATGCAAAGAATAGAGCTCAAAGGGAGCTCACACAACAAATAATGGAAAAAAGTGACCAAGTGTATAGATCCAGAGTGATCTAATAGGCAACAAAAGGTGAAGAATGGTAGGAAAAACCCTCCTATTTATAACAAAATATTGGGTCATTCTAGATCTTTGTGCATGATTAAAATAATGTTAACCAAATCTAGATCCACCTTTTATGGAATATTTTATTATATTTGTTGGAGGGAAAAGGTATTTGACTTGGGTCAAATCCCTTGATTAGTCAAAAATAAATAAATAAATGATTTATTTATCTTTTTAAGGAATTGGTTGGAAGATAATCAAATAAATAATGATTTATTTAATTATTTAAGGAAGTGGTTGAAAGATAATCAAAGAAATAATGATTTATTTAATTATTTGTGGGTGATTTGGTCATATTTAACAAGGAATATTATCTAAATAAGATTTAAATAATTATTCCTAGAAAATAATAAGATAAATATAGGTGTATCTAATTAATTTCTTTAATTTTGGGTTAAACATGACTGGGAATAATAATTAAATTATGGTTTAATTAATTATTCCATGAGGAAAATCAAACAAATATAGGTTTGTTTAATATTTCCTTTTGGGGTTTCCTGTTTAGACCATAAATAACCTAATAAATGTGGTTTATTAATTTATTTAACATAGTGAAGGCAATTTTGCTTAGGGTAAAATTGATCTTACATGGTGTAATTGGGTCCATCTAATGATAATAGGTTAGATGACAAAAAAATGGTGTAACAAACACTTATATATTTCACACTAAGGCGTATGCGATCAATACACACATTGATTACATTCAGTTTACTCTATTAAATAGATTTTCTAAGATCCAAATTATTCCTAATTTAGAGAGAGAGAGGTTGAGAGAAATTCTCAATGCATCACAAACCAACTTATCAAATAGGATGTAAGCATTAATTCCAACATCCCCTCTTAATGCTTACATTACATAAATTTATAGAAAATACAGTAACTATTTAGCTTATCAGTATAGGCTCCATAAAGTTGCCTCATAACCTCGTAAAGGTGTAGTTAGCAAGTTGGATTCCTGAGTTCGGCTCCTGAACTCTCGAATCAGGGACCTCCCGAAGTCAATTACTGGCCAACATCCCAAACCGTCACATAACCTCATTAGAAGACCACTCCCAAGTCTTCAAGGAACGAGGGATCCTTCCCTAGATCCACAATTGCCATACTATCTTGACAACCATCCATATTGAGCCTTACTTCCACTCAATCTCTTAAATTGTGGCTTTAGACATATCGTTGAACTACTAGTCATTCTATGGATGAGCTCTCATCTACCGAGATACATGGGTGCTAACTGTTGTACTTGCTAGTTGTATAGAAAATTTGTCTAAAAATGGAATGTATATAGATTCATCTATTACATCATAACATTTTCATCTAAGTTTGAAAATTCATCCTCACTTAATTTACAAACAATTTATAATACTACTAAACCACAAAGATTTCAACACGCTAGATTCAACCATAGAACTCAGCCACTCGCAAAGAGATTTATTCTTGTTGCAAGTGTTTGTGCCACTTATGCCATCAACATCACTGATCTTCAGCTACAACCAAACTGGCAGACGATGAACCAAATAGACAGATCAAAGCTTCCACCACCCGTATGAGAATGGGAGTTGATCCAAGAACCAAGGGCGAAGACTTGATCTTCATTAATTTAGGTTCTTGAAACCTTAAATGAAGAGAACACAATCCAAGGAGATGAGAAACCTGCTAGGCACTTCGATCGAATTTAATAAAATACATTTATAACACTCTTTTCACAGACTCCTTATTTACTTGTAAGGGAACCATATGGCATGCTCTCAGGCAAGGAACCAAACAGAGAAAAGACATCTCATGCATGCCTGGATAAACCTCGATAACAGAGCTGGTGTTTTCAGTAATCCAAAAGTCAGCGGATTTGATGTCTAATTCAAACATATATTATTGATAGAAATCCACGCATACTACTATTTTGTCAATTTCCTTCTAAATTTTGGTTTCATATCTAGTTGTTGTAAGCTTTGTTGCTCATTCGTATCAACATTTATCCTGAAAAATTGAATTATTTCACTAAAAACCTACAACAGAAAGAACTTCTCCCCGCATCCGCTAAAATGTTGGTCATGAAAATTTGCATCGTTCTAATCTACTAGATATTTGAATAGGTGACCATTATCCTTACAGTCTCTTTGCCCCTCAACTTTCCCATAAGGGGTTAGCCTAGATAGGCTCTGATACCATGATAAAACTGACTAAAAACACTCATATATTTCACACTAAGGTGTATGCGATCAACACACTCACTGATTACATTCAGATTACTCTATTAGATAGAGTTTCTAAGATCCAACTTATTCTTAATTTAAAGAGAGATAGAGGTTGAGAGAATTTCTCAACCATCACAAACCAACTTCTCAAGTAGGATGTAAGCATTAATTCCAACACTATAATTATTTGGAATGATCTTTATCACAAGCGTTGTTTGAGTATCTTCACCCGGCCAAGAAATTTTATCTACATCAAGTTGAGACTACTTCTTGTTCTCTACTTGATACATGTAATTTCCACCACTCCCACTTTTTCCTTGTTCATTTAAATCTTCTCCATTGCTGGATATTGATCCTAAAAACCCACATTTAACTGTGAAGGCATGGATCTAAAACTTTGAGACCCACTCTCAGGACTTACATGTGTTGGAAGAGGCGAAAAACCATTTAGAACACCATCCATGCTAGAATTTATCAAATGGATTTCACTTGCAGAACATAAGCTCATGGCGCCACATGTTCTAGGATATATAAAATATTTAGTAGGTTACTTCGTTAAATAACCAAGTTGACCTTCTATAGACCGATTCCCTGAGGGAGTAGATCTAGCATAATATTTATGAAGTGGTATTGGAACAAAATTTCCATTGGATCCCTATCCTCTAGAATACATATATCCATGGGGATAAGTTTAATTACTTAAACGAAATGAATGACACGGATTTTTCAATTTTTGTCAATTCTGTTAGGGATTTGTTGGATTTCCAAGATTGAATTTTGAAACCCATATAATTCGATTATTCGTATTTTTCAAAGTGTTATATCCATTTGTGTATTTAAAAGTTCATTTTAAACTACAAAAACCATAATCCTACCAAAAATTATATTGCCGGGTACATCTATTGATTTATTGTGCTTCTCTTGTTCATCGTGCTTATGAGTGATTTCCAATCCAATATCTGATGGTCTTTGTGTTCTTCATTTTGTCTGCATCTATTGATTTATGGTGCCGCCCTTATTCATCGTTCTTATGAGCGATTTCCAATCCAATATTTGATGGTCTTTGAGTTCTTCATTCTGTTTCCATATGTTGATTTATGGTTCTTTTCTTGTTCGTCGTGCTTATGAGAAATTTCCAATCCAATCCATCTCTGTGTTCTTTATTCTGTTTGCATCTTGTTGATTTACGATGCTCAATATTTATTCATAATTTTTGAATATTTACTGATTCATAGTGGTTCTTTTTTTCATTGCACTTATGACATTGTTTTCATTGTACCTTGTCTATTACTCGCATTACGGGGTGGTTATTTTTTTTTACTAGTTGTGGTGGAGTTTGAATTATTTTTATAACTTTACGGGGTTGGGGTTCAATTCATTTTTATAACCTTACTGGATGGTTATCTTTTTACTGGTGGGGTTCGACTCATTCTTTTATAGAATTAGATTTTTATTATATGTTATTCTAACTATTCTCCATGATTGACCACTTTTTTTTAATTATCCTATAGTGTGAGTCATTTGAAAAATAGCAATAATCGTAGAGGTGAAAAGTTCTTATCAAACGGGTGGAATTATGAATGTTCTTATCGAGAAGGGGTGAAATTATGATTTTCAGTGAAATTCCCGCCAAATTCCATGGTAAATTATCTAGTAATATTGGTGCTATTAATGTGCATTATCTCATCCGGGAACGATAGTCATGCATAAGCAACCTGGTTTTGTTTATCTTACATCTATCCCCAGAGTATGAGTGCAAACATTGAACACACTAACCAGCACCCTATCTGATTTAGAAGACATTCAATCTAATAAGATTGAGATATTTGGGAAAAAAAATTGTGTATTGTATATTTTTATAAATTGTGTATTGTACAATTTTTTTTTTTGGGGGGGGGGGGGGCATTATTCACATTAGTACTTAATCTAATTATGTGAGTATATTAAACCATTTCATTAATTAAATTTAATATTAATTAAATAAATATATTTTATAATAATTAAGGTTACTAAAGAAACTAATTTGGTGCTAAGAAAGCATTGTCATAAGCGTATTGTACTACTAATCTAGCTAGTATTAAAAGAAATTTTGTAGGTTATGTAGAGCTCAAACGTGAAAGGATTTAGGAGACTCGTGAAGATCTTCTTAGTATTAGTAAGGCTTGTTTATGAGCATATCAAAATAAAAACTTATGTCTATAATTTTATATGTGTGTGTGAGTCGACCAAGAGTGGACAAGTCTTAAGTTGCATTAATAAATAACGTCTGGAACGAATGATTGGACAGTCCAAAATCGTGAAGATGTAAGGAAATCGTGATCGAGGAGGATCACCACAAGGACCTCCTACAAATAACTCATTTCCATCTCCAGAGTTGGATTTCACCCTGTGCTCCCTAGAAGCAATTAATGAGACTTTAAGAGGGCGTCAAACAACTAAGGTGGATGTGGAGCACCCGCCATAAGTGTCAGGAAATATCAAGGGGTCAAGAGACTCTGATAGAGGACCTCCAATTGAGGACATTATGAGGGAGCTCCAAAAGATTAAGCTCCCAAATTTTGTTGGAGGTTGTGCTAGCAAATGAGAAAAATCCTGGTTAGAGGGAATGAGAAGGTGCTTTGCACTAAGAGATTATACTTCAAATTCAAAATCTAAAATAGTGATATTCTAGTTGAGAGATAATGCCCTGAACAGGTTGGGTTACTTAGATTTTTAACTACACCTCACTCCTGACACAGTTACCTGGGAGTTACTTGAGGAGAGATTCAGGAAAAATTACCTACCATCATATTATGAAAAACAATAGGTAGGAGCCTTCCATGCTTTAGTACAGGGAAACCTCACAGTACAGGAATATTTGATTATATTCATGGAATTGGTCAAGTTTGTCTCCTACATGGACATTGATCAACGCGAAGAAGATATTTTCATTTATGGATTGAACCCTAAGATTAGGGAAATGGTGTAGATGTGGAAACCATCCTCAATTTCCAAACCTGTTGAACATACTCGTTATGTTGAAGAGAACTTAGACTTAAAAGGTGGAAACAAAACCATTTAAAAAAAAAAAACCAAGGTTTATGGGGAAGGCCCCTTGTACCTTCTCTAGGGGAGACTGTTTGAGGCCACAACCATATGGAAACATGTTTGTTCCTAGAACACCGACAGTGGGATTTCAATGGTTGTCAGATGAGCTTCGCTGGTAGCTTCGAGGACTCATGCAAGTCACGGTGAGACATGAGGAGCCACGAGCAGGGGTAGGTGTCTTAGGGGTAGTATCACCTTCTAAGGAAGTCCACAACATTCTGTTTAGAGTCTACCTCACATCACTTGTTGGGGATATAAGGGACCCCACTACCAGCACAACTGTCCTGATTTATAAACTAGTAACAATTGTAGAGATGGAAAAACACCAATGGGGGGAGAAAAGAGCCACCATAAAAAATTATGAAACATTTGATAGCCAACAAGTTGAACCCCAATGTTCCATGGTAGAAACATTAGGTATGATAAACAATGAAAAAGTTAAAATTTTGTTTGATTCTCATGCTACATATAATTTCATTTCACCAGTTGCATTAGAAAGATGTGGGTTGGAAGCCTATGATCACGATGACTTTAAATAAGTTGAAATGGCTTCTGGGATAAAAAAATGAATAGGACCTAGTGTTGACCAAATTCGGTGAACCTCAGGGTGTGTATAACTAATTTGAAGGTATATGTCACTGCATTGCGGACATGCGATGTAATCATTGAAATGGACGAGCTAGAAGGTCATCGAGCTTTAGTAGATTGTTTCAAAAATAAGTTGTTTTGTTTAGATGATGATGTTAAGTCCATTGAGATTTGTGGTATAAAGAGAGGAGTGTCCCTACGATTCATATCCATGATGAAGGTAAAACAATGTCTTTGAAAAGGTTGTAAATTATATGTGTTCGAGGTGTTAAGTCACTGGATGGTACCCTCCCTAGATCATTACCCAGTTTTTTCAAAATTAAAGAATGATTTCCCTAAGGAATTTCCTGGATTGCCACCTATGAGGCAGATCCGTTTCAAAATCGACCTAAAAATTGGTGCAGAACCAATCTCGAAGACACCCTACAGGATGACATCCTCATAACTTTGTGAGTTTCATGTGCAGTTAAAAGAGATTTTAGAATTGGGGTTTATTAGACTTAATATTTCACCATAGGGTGCACCAGTAATTTTCGTCAAGAAGAAGCATGGTTCCTTAAGGATATGCATAGATTATAGGGACTTGAATTGAGCCACAATAAAGATTAGGTACCTCATATGTATAATAGATTACTTATTTGTCAAAATGAAAGGAGAAACAATTTTATCAAAGATAAGTCTATGATATCGATACCACCAACTCAGGATTAAGGAAGGTGACATCCAAAAATATGAATTTCAGACTTGGTTTGGGAACTACGAATTTGTAGTTGTAACATTTGATTTGACCAATGCACCAGCAATATTCACGAGTCCCATGAATGGTGTGTTCAGGAAATAGCTTTACCAATTTGTGCAAGTATTTCTGGATGATATTCTTTTGTATTCTAAGAATTAAAAGAAGCATGAAGAGCACCTAAGGGTTGTATTGACTTGCTTAAGGGAAAATTAATTGTATGGTAAATTGCCAAAATTTTCCTTCTTTCAAAAGAAAATTCGTTACCTTGGGCATATAATTTAAGGAGAAGGGGTTTAATTTGACCCAAAAAAAGGTAAAGGCCAAAATGGATTGGCCAGTTCCAAAAAATGCTCGTGAGGTGCATAGATTCATCGGGCTAGCGGGTTATTATCACAGATTTGAGGAAGGATTTTCAAATATTGAAAAACCCATCACCACATTACAACAAAAAGTTGTTAGGAATGAATGGACATATGAATGTGACACGACATTCACTGAACTAAATATGGTACTAACTAATGCACCAATCCTTCAATTACCTCACATGGAAAATGACTTCATTATCTTCACAGATGCTTCAAAGCTAGGATTGGGAGCAGTGTTGATGCAAGAAGACGAAGTAGTAGCATGTACATCCAGAAAGTTGAAGAAACATGAAGAATTGTATGCTTCCCATGAATTAGAATTAGCAACAGTGATGTTAGATTTAAAATTCTGGAGACACTAGCTTGTTCAGAGAAGATTTGAGTTAAGAACTGATCACTAGAGCTTGAAGTACCTCTTCATAGAGAGAGATTTGAATGTTAGGCAGAGGATTTGGAGTGAATTTATGAGTGATTATGATTTTTGGATCTCATACATTAAGGGAAATGAGAATGTGGTAGCTAATTCACTAAGCAGGAGGCCAAACACCTTCTCCTTAGTACCCTTGAGGGTTAGTTGGAGGGAACGTGTGTTGGAAAAAATATTTGAAAATAGCTGGTATCTTAGGGTTATATCAAAACTCCAAAGTGGGAAGCATATAGAACCAAAATTTGAGGTTATGAACTTGAACCATATGGACTATTGAGATTTCAAGGAAGAATGAACATCCCTAAGGAAGGGAGGATAAGAAGAACCATCCTCAAAGATTCGCATAGAGCACTCTATTTTTGACATCCTAGAGTGAAGAAGATGTATGAAAACATGAAGAAACTCCTTTTTTGGGCAAGCATGATGCACGAAAATAGTCGAGTTTTTTTCCAAATGTCTCGAATGTAAACGAGTGAAGGTTAATCATCACCATCTAGGAGGACTCCTACAACCATATGGCATCCCTGTGTCTAAATTGGAGGTTATGTCTATGGATTTTCTTGTCTTTTAGCCACTCAATTCATAGAGGCACAATGATATGATTCTTGTAGTGGATAAATTGACCAAAATTTTCCATTTCATCCCAGTGATAGACCCTTACAATGTTACTAATGTGGCACAAGTTTTTATAATTGAAGTTTTTCAACTACATGGATTACCCACAAAGATAATTTATGATAGGGAATCTCATTTTACATCTAGGATTTCGACAAGTTTTCAGTCAGCATTGGGGACTCAGTTGAACCTGAGCACTGCATATCAGCCATAAATAGACGGGAAGAATGAAAGAGCAAATCAGGTTATGGAAGACATGCTCAAAATACACGTCAAGGATAATTAGACTCACTGGGAGAGGTACTTACCATTGGTAGAGATTGCATAGAATAATAGTTATCACCTTTCCATTAGGATACCTCCTCATCAAGCCTTATATGGGTGGCCATGCAGAATGCCATTAAGTTGGGAAAATTTTGAGGACGAGGTAATGGTTGGGTCTGAATTGGTACAAGAAATGGAGGAACATGTAAGAGAGATTGGACAAAGGTTAAAGGAAGCACAGGATAGAAAGAAGATTTATGTCAATGCACATACGACTGATCATAGCTATGAAGTAGGATACCAAGTTTTTATTCATATTGAGCCCAACAAAAGAACCATTCAGTTTGGGAAAGAGACAAAGTTGTCACCTCGGTGTATATGACCTTTTAGAATCAAGGATAATATTGGACCACTTTTCTATCGTCTTTCACTACCACCCCATTTGCATATAACTCATGATTTTTTTAATGTATATATTATATGACATTATGTTTCTGATGAATCTCACAAACTTTATTGGAGGGAGTTATAGGTCTTAGACGTGGGAACCGTAATGGTAGAACCATTGCGCACATTAGACCGTAGGGTTTGAAGGCTGAGACATTGCACGGTGGACCAAGATAAAGTCTAGTGGGATAAATATAGCGCAAGATCTGCTACCTGGGAGAATGCAGAGACTATACATCATTACTACCCCTCACTTTTTGAGCATATGTGATGCCCATTTATACTTAGATAGCTACCTATGCTAAGTCTCTATTTTTAGTTCCATGTTATTGTATTTATGAATGCTATGTAATATTGATGCATTTTAGTTGGACAGGTGAAACTGCTTATCTAAATAATTAGATATATTAGTTGTTGTTGATTAAAATATTTGATGTATGACTTATTTGATGTAAAATTTACCTAATGTATGATTTAATTGGTTATGATTTATCTAGTATATGACCCATTAGAGTTATTGTTGTTTGATGTATGGCTTAATGGGATATGATTTATCTACTGAGTGACTTATGAAAATTAAGACTTATTTAATATAAGATTTGTTTTTAGTATGTTTTTATGAAGTAAAGAATTGAGACATGGAGGTTGGACTTGATAACATGACGATTAATATCACTTAACTATATATCTTTTTGTTGTGTATATGCATGAATGAAAACTAACTTGCAGATTGGAAAGAGCTATATGATAACCAAGATCTACTATTTCGATGGGAAATACTAACTTATACAAGGAGAAATGGTATGATATACATTGTTCTATTACATTTTGTATCTACTTGATATGAACTATTATGACATGGGTAAAGTGGAAATGACAGGTGATAAGACTACCTGACTAGATTATTCGATGACAAGTATCCAACCAATGTCATAGTGTGGTCCATATTAGGGTGTTGACCCTAGTTTTAAGGAGGGGAGGAGGCATTTACCACTGTGTATCCTCCAAAGGCTAGAATCATGGGAGGGAAGTTATGGACACACTCCCCTATATGTAAGATGACGATTTCCAGTTTCCTGTTGGGGAAGTTAGGTTGATATAGTCTATGCTTCTACCATATTGGTTTTATTAGTGGTTAGATCGGTATAGCCAATTTCATAGGAAATTGCAACAGATGATGTATAGGATAGGAGCAGAAGTAGGTTAGGAAGGATAGGAGGAAATCGGTTTTTTGGAGACTCTTGATGGGAAGTGGTATAATTTCCTAACTTACATAATTTGACCACTATATCTCTCTCTATTTTTTATGCCTTATTGTCAAAATTCTTTCAAACTCATTGTGTCATTTTCACTCTAACTTCGGGATGAATTTTTCTAAAGGAGAGATGTATGTAATGGACTACTTTATCCTATCATCCTAATTTTTATTAACGTTTAATTATCCTGTAAATATTGACTTATAATTTTTGAGTAATATTGGTATATATATACACTTGTGAATTTGCAATTTGTTTTTATTGATATGACTTTTATTATTTGTTATTATTTTATTCCCAATGTTTCTTCTCAAATCTAATTTTAGATAAGATATGGTCTTCTCCAATTTATTTCTAAATCAAATATCTATATTTTATTCCCAATGTGTCTTCTCAAATCCAGTTTTAGATAAGATATGGTTTTCTACAATTTATTTCTAAATCCAATATCTATATTTAATTCTCAATGTGTCTTCTCAAATCTACTTTTGGATAAGAAATGGTAAGGAAAGTCAAGATTAATAAATTTAAATGATGAGGGGGTAGTCATGAAATTAATGGTAAATGGTTGAGGTGGATGAGAGGAAGAGATATTAAAGGGAAGGAGGATGAAATGAGATAGGGGGATCCTTGGTCTTTGTTTTGGGCATTGTAGGAATTTTTTTGGGGAGGATTGTGGGGAAAGACAAGGGAGAAAAATGAGAGGAATAAAACGTAGATCTATTGAAGAGTGTTGGTTTTAACTTGGACACACTACAGCTAGTTGGACTTGGCCTCAGATGGCTAGGGAAGCTTTGGAGGTTCCCTAGGCTAGGAAATCGTTCATAGTTGGTTTGGAGGAAAATTCAGTTAGGCAGGCAGTTGGAGCATCCCAACCAAGCCACTGGAATATATATTTTTCTATTTGTGGTTTTAATTATGTAAATTGTTACAAATGAAATGTCTTACATGTTTAATATGTTGTTGCTCAAATTTCACTTGTATGTTTTTATTTAGCAAATGTAGAGGTATTAACATGGTATATGAGTGGATGGGTCATTAAAAGAAGAATGGCTAGCGGGAGCAGGAGCACCGACTGATTAGGGTTCTGCAGCTCTACAACGGAGCTGACAAGACTGATTTTAATTCGTCGCAAGGCTCTCTTCCTGCGCTAATGCTTTTCTTAACACTCTCACATTGTTCTCCCTTCGTAGATCCTCCAATGGGAGGGGCGAGATCCTCCCCCCCTCCTATAACATCGTCTTCTGACCCAAACACACAAATTAATATGGTTACTACTGAGAAAAATCCATCCACATCTGCTATTGCAAATGTAAGCTCGGCAGCCAATCTCAATGACGTACCACAGCATACGGAAACCCCCCAAGGAATGACTGAAGCATTGCCAAAATCTTCATCAACTACCTGCATTCCAAAAATGGAAAAATGCATAAGGATAGATTTACTGAGTTACCGAATCAATGGTCACATTCAGTTCATGAAGGATCACGCTCTTATAGGAAAATTTATAGGCCTATGGCTGACTGAGAAAGCGCTTCAAGGTTGGATACCTATGAAATGGAAGCCCAAAGGACATGTGACCCTGCAACTTGGACCTAAAGGTTTATTCACAGTGATCTTCAACTGTCTGGAGGACAAATACCATATTTTTGATGGCGGTCCTTATTTTTTCAACTTAGCAGGCCTCTATCTCTGGGACTGGATAGAAAGTTTCAACCCGGACAAGGAAGACTTCAATTGGGCACCAGTTTGGATATGCATGTACTCTATTCTGCTCGAATACTAGGATGAAGAAACTAAACTCAAAAGGTATACCTCATATGCTCAGATATGCGTTTACATGCACTTGGCCAAGGCTCTCACGGACTCGGTAAGTCTCTTTCATGAATACTTTGAATGGATTCAAACCATAGACTACGAAAATGTTGCCTTCCATTATAGAAAATGCCATGAGCATGGCCATCTATATCATGATTTCCCTCTAAATCATCCTCCCAACAATTCAACATCCGCAAAAGGGAAAGACGCTCAAGGATTCACCAAAGTTTCCAACAAAAACAAACATTCCAAAAAAACCACTACATCACCCGCAGCTCCTAACCAACCCTCAACTAGAAATAGGTTTGAAGCTCTAGCAACCCAAGACTCACAAGAAGCCAATCCCACTCCTCCCTCTACCACCCCTCCGAATTCTAGCAGCCTTGAAACCAAATCTGCTCCATCAAATTCTGATTCTACTAAAACTATTTACTCTTCCTCCACCTCTCAATCCAACCCAGAAAAAACTATAGTCCTTAGAAATTCCCAGATGGATATTGATGGACAACTCGTTGTGGTCACTCAGCAAGATGGTACCAGCGAAGAAAAAAACTCGCCAATGCACATAGAGGAGGAACCAGAAAGTATAGATCTGGGAGATCTGGACATTCTGGGCTTGGAGACAACATGCCACCAGAAAGAATATGATAAGATTCCCCCCAGGTTGATTGATAGTCTTGAAGTTTCCCTATCCCGAGCTCAGAAAGTAACTCTCTCGGTATTCAAGTAGGTAGCCACTGGGATGGGAAAAAAATCATGAAAGAATCCAAAAAAAGGGGGCATAAATATGACCTGCAAAGAACCATCATTATTAGAGAAATACTTATGGAATCCGGAAGGTATCCCAAGCTGACCAAGTTCTACAGGCCGAAGTCACATAGTTCCTCATGAATTTAATCTCATGGAATGTGAGAGGGCTCAACAACCCCTCTAAGCACCGTATGATTAAAAATATAGTTCAGAAATTCAAACCAATGATTGTCTTCCTACAAGAAGCTAAATGCAACAGCAATGCTCTTGAATGCATACTCACCAAATCCTGGGTGGGCAGTTGATCTATAACAGTGGATGCCTCTGGAGCCTCTGGAGGGCTTGCAATAATCTAGAATCCACATATTATCTCTTTGTCCAATTTCCATGCCTTACATCATTTTATTAAAACCACATTTCACCTAGTAGGTACCAACTCCCATGGACACCTCACCAATGTTTACTTTCACCAAGAAGTAAAACAAAAACTTGCTCTGCTAACCTCTCTTGCTAACCTTAATTCCTCTAGACGCCACCCACTTTGGATCTCCGATGGAGACTTCAACATAATGATTACTTCCTTAGAAGAAAAAGAGGGTGGCAGAATTAGACTAGAAGTGGATAGCATTGGCTTTAAAGACTTCATTCAGGGAAATTATTTAATGGATCTCCATACCTCCAATGTTATTCACACTTGGACTAACAAAAGAGGGGGCTCACATCATATTACTTCCAGATTAGATCGATTCCTAGTCTCAGACAATGCGATTCACCTGGGGGAGGATCTGCACACTTCAATCTTTCCCTTAGAAGGAGCAGATCATTGGCCAATTCTACTGCAATGGATAAGACAAGGAGTTTCCAACAACAGACCTTTCCGCTTTGAATCTTTCTGGCTTAGCCACCCTGATTTCAGAGAGATGGTTATCAAATCATGGAATGAATTTCATCCTCCTGAAGGATCCAAAATGTTCAAACTCCAACAAAAACTAAAATACCTCAATCTTACCCTCAAAATATGGAACCAAAACAGTTTTGGCAATATCTTCTCCCATCAAAAATATTTAAAACAGAAAATGATCAATCTTCAGCAGCGCATTATCTTAGAGGGATATTCGGAAGAACTTGTAGCCCAAGAAAAAGAACTTCAAACCAAACGGAATGAATGACGACAATAGGGAGAGACCCTTTGGCATCAAAAATCAAGGATACGATGGCTAAAAGAAGGAGATAAAAACACCAAGTTTTTCCACAGATCTACCATTCAAAGAAGAATACAGAACAATTTTGTCTTCCTAAATAACAGTTAGGGAGAATGTCTGGAGGATCATGTAGACATAGAAAAGGAACTACTAGGCCATTTTAAAAAAATTCTTCAAGAACCAGCAGGAGAGAGATGACATGCCATTCAAGAGATCACTCAACACATACCAACGCTAATTATTGAGGAACACAACAACATGCTTCTTAATCCAATTTCACTACGAGAGGTAGAGCAAGCAATGGCTCAACTTAAATATGGCAAAGCCCCTGGGCCAGATGGTTTCACAGCCAACTTTTTTCACTTCTTCTGGGAGCAGATCAAAGGGGAAGTTTGGGCCCTTGTTGAAGAATCTCATTCTTTGCACTAGATTCTTCCTTCCCTCAACACTACCTTCATAGCCCTCATTCTAAAAGAGAAGACATCCATCACACCGGATAAGTACAAGCCAATTTCTCTTTGCAATGTCATTTACAAATTTGTATCCAAATTCATTGCAAATAAGCTCAAACCATTGCTACCTCTTCTTATCTCTCCGGAATAGACTGGTTATGTGGAAGGGCGTCAAATACTAGATTGCATCATCCTTACTCATGAAGTGGTCCACTCTCTGAAGCATCTCAAGAAGGCAAGTATGCTCTTAAAACTAGATCTTTCCAAAGTGTTTGACAAATTAAGTTGGGATTATATCAAAAAAATGCTTCTGGAATTCAGATTTAATCTGACCTGGAATTGATGGATTATGCACCTCATCTCCACCCCCTGTTTCTCTGTCATGATGAATGGCAATCCCTCTGCTCCGTTTTCCCCCACTCGAGGTATCTGTCAAGGGGACCCTCCTTCCCCCTTTCTCTTTGTTCTTATGGCTAAAGGGCTAGGTCGCCTCATCCATCATGGTGCTTCATCGAACTCTCTCAGAGGCCTCTCCCTTCATGACAACTAACCCATTACTCATCGACAATTTTTTGACGCCAATATGCTCTTCGGGCATCCATCCTTTCAAGAAGCTAGAACTCTCAAATCCTTTTTGGACACCTTCTTTGAAGCCTCTAGCACCACCATTAATGCTGGTAAATCTCAAATTTTCTTCTTCAACACGCCATTCATCACTCAACGCAACATAGCTCAGCTCCTGGGATTCTCGATTGCGGTTCCTCCTTGAAAATACTTAAGAGCACCTCTCATTGGCTCAATAATGAAACATGACTCCTGGAGGGAACTCCTTGACAAGCTTGAAGCTCGACTTTCCTCTTGGACCTTCTGATTGCTTAACATGGCTAGTCACCTCATTCTCATAAAATTTTTACTCCAAGCAATGCCTATGTATCTTTTCTCCCTCTTGGCGGCTCCCAAATGGGTTCTAAAACAAATTCAGAATCTCCAATGGAACTTCCTCTGGGAATCCACTAGCTTAAACAAATAATGGGCACTTTTTAAATGGATGGAGGTGTGCCTTCCAAAATCTGAAGGGGGTCTCAGTCTTAGAGGTCCCCAGCACAAAAATGCCACTATGGGAGCTCTAATTTGGTGGAGATGGCTCTCCATGGCCCATACTCCTTGGGCCTTGCTATGGATGGCCAAATACACCTCAGGCTGACCTCCAGATGATATTATCAGATTCTCTAATGATATAACTAGCTTTCTCATATGGAACACTGCAAAACAACACAGTGCCTTCATTCAAGCTCACATTTTTTGGGAGATCCACTCAGGCACCTCTTTTAGATTGCGGGAAGACTCATGGCAGCAAGTACCCAAACTGGCCAATCTGTTTCAAAAACCACATTGGAAAATAGTTCTTCAACAATCAGCCAACAACCTTATCAAATGCTTCTGGAACCAACAGCCTAAACAGGGTTTTTGGCATTGGATTCCTGTAGTACAATCTCAAATGCATTGGAAGAATGAAACGCATGAGGATATTGACCAAGAACTAAGTCAATAGCGCATCAAATTATCCACTCAAGAGGATAAGTTACGGTGGGGGTACACTCCTCAGGGGTGCTTTAGCACTAAAGAAGAATATTAGCTACTTTACCACACGATGCCAGCACAAAAGGACAACCTCTGGACTCAAATATGGAAACCAGGAATTTGGCCAAAAGTCTCAACATTCCTGTGGCTCCTAAGCAAAAAAAGGCTTCTCACCTGGGACAACCTCCTGAAAAGATATTTCATCGAGCCTTCTCGCCTTCTCGCTGTCCCAATTGTGCCATCCATGAGGAGTACACTTCCTTCCTTTTGGATACCTGTGTACTGGCCAATCAACTATGGGAGAATATAAATATTTGTTGTAGAAGAACCAAAAGACGTAAAGGGGACATCATCAATACCATTTTCCATTGGCCTACTGAGCCTTTCAAGAGCAATCTGCTTAACTCTCTTCAAGCCTTGATTTCAGGTTTCATCTTCTGGACCATTTGGAAAGAGAGAAATAATCGAATCTTCAAAGATGCTAGATCTCCTCCTGACATTCTCTAGTCTAGCCTACATAGTAACATTCAAGAAACCATAGCCCTCCAGCACTGGGAGGATTCAGATCTTCCATCCTCCCTCCCTGAATGCATCATTTGGGACAATTGGAACCTCACCATCAAACCTCATAGCCCTCCCCCCCTAATTTTTCTCCTCATCAAGATTCTCCAAGTACCTGGTCTCCACCTTCTAATAGCAACATCAAGATGAACTTTGATGGAGCTTCAAAAGGCAATCCAGGAAAGGTAGGCTATGGAGGTATCTTCAGGAATGTAGAAGGAAATACCCTAAAAATATACTATGGTTCGCTTGGGATCTCTTAGGAGAGACTCCAGCAACTCAGTCAAACTTGAAGGATTATGGAAGGGTCTCCTTATCGCGGAAGAGGAGAATTTTTTTTCCCTTGGTTGTTGAAGGTGATTCCCAGATCATTATTGAGGTTGTCTCCCACATTCAACATGGTTCCACTGCATCTAAAGTGGCCTTGAGTTGGCGACTTCTACATAGATTGGAGCAAGTTGAAATATGGCTCAAAACTCCACATGCCATTTCCTTCAAGCGTATTCGCTGCACTGCAAACAAATTTGTGGATCGGCTTGCCACCAAAGGAGTTGAACAACAAATTCTCCTCTTCACCGGATCTCTTTAGAATTTAGATGATGCTTCCCTTATTCATGACTACACTCTTCTAGTGCACAAGGATCTCCATTTCTTGGATGCGGGTGTTGAATACCGGGCTGTTAGTGGAGGCGTTGGAGAGCGATAGGTGGTATTGACACTTGCAAGCACCTGATTGATGTACTCCTCCCATAAATTCGATAGCAGGCGATGATACGATGTCTTCTCCTCCCCAAAGATACATTTACTCTGCATGATTTCCAGCTTCCATTATGCTGCTACTGCCTTTAATTCTCCTTGGCACCCCCACTCTACTCCTCAGCTTCATCTCCACTCCCACATTGTTCTCCAGACCCACATTCACACTGGCCATTCCTCACCCTACAGTGACACAGAGATCACCGCTTAATGTGACCACTTTTAGACCTCTACACTCTTTGCCCAGATGTTGTTGCCTACCCGCTCAGCCTTCTCCTCTTCACCATCTCAGTCCTCCGACAATTCAGGTTATCACTCGGCATTCCACAGGCAGACCATGATGTGTAGGCAACGAATGCGCTATAGGATTGGGGGTGGTGGTAGAGGTGGTGAAGAAAGGAGCATTAGCGGTTCTCGAGGTGGTAGAGGTGATGTAGGAAGGGGCAGTAGTAGTAGCAGAGTCGATTGGGCTTATTCTCCATCAACAAGCAATGAGGCCAGTTTTCAGTTCAGTAGCGCCTTGGACAAGCCGTGCATCATAGCAAAGATTACAGTGGTTTTTCAGGAAGAGCCCTCCGACGCTGCTGGCTCTGGCCCCTAGAAGCGTAAGTAGAAATCAACTATCTCAATATAGCCCCCCCTGCTACCAGAAATTCCACCACCCTTCCAGTGAAGCCAAGCCCCAGAACGTCTAGTAGTGCAGGGATGAGCAGCGACAACTCTGCAAGTTAGGACTCAGAATGGAAACATTCCAGTTCTCCCTCCTCTTTAGAAAACATAGCCCCAGATGATGACTACAAAGTTGCAGATGCCTCGGATGAATACTACAGCTGCCCTATCATGGAAGAAAATCCACCACCTAGTAGGCAAACAAGTTGACAGCTAGTAGGTTCACGGGTCTCCTTAACTCTTTTTGGTTTTTTGGCTTCAGTATCAAAGTAGCTATGGTAAAGCTGTCTATTTTTTACCTCAATCATGCTAGCTCTTTCCGTATTTTTGGTTTCTCGTTTAGAACAATGTATGTTGGTTTCCCGCTTATGGGCAGCAATTTTGAGTCGGCTTCCCAGTCACGGGTGACTTATATTTTGGATTTTCTGAATTTGCTTCCCTCCAGCGTTTGCTAGTTTTGCAATTTGGAGGAGAAGCCAGCTATGTACATTATGTGCCATTATAATAGATTAAAGTTACTTAGAAAAAAAAAAAACATGCTATATTTTCTTCTTATTAAATTAAATGATAATTTGCTGAAAGTTAGAAGACCTAGGATAAGTTCTCAAAACCTCCAGAGGACAAGGAAGTGTCTAGATTAATGGGTCGCTCATTGATCATGCATGAGGATAGAATTAGAGAGATAGGTGGTGACCCCATCTCCAATATTTCCAATCTTCCACCGATGTCTAGCATAACTTTGTTTAGCTCATCCAACTTGTGCATGATATTAACTTGAGTTTGATGTTAATCTACCAAACTCTGCCAATTAGCAACATGACATGCCAATAAGGGCTGATTGCATGAAAATAATGATTCTTATTCTGATAAGAATTTCCTGTATGTAGTACCTATTGAATGACCCACTCCATGAGATCTGAATGCAAGACCTACTATCTTTCCTCCTATCTTTCCTAGTAGATCTCCCCTCCACTAGTTCAACTTCTTCCTAAATATCAAGAAGGGTGTTCTCTTGAAAACCATACATCGAGGAATTGGCACAACACCTTTCCCTAGAGGCACCCAATGTTCCATTCTCACATCTACTCATATATGATAGTGTGTATACTAACATGTCATAATGGTAGGAGGCAACAAGATACAATTGATGCACAACTAGTGCAGATCTAAGAATTAGAAGATATTTGAATTAGAGAAAGTGGCTAAGAAAAACCATGCCAATAAGGTTGTACTTCTATAAACTAGTTGATGAGGCCCTCACCATCTAAAGAAGCCAATAAATAAGGAGAGAAAGTCAACAAAGAAGGATGAGACCCCAACTCAGAAGATGTTGTGCTATGGTCAAGGACATGGCTAGCATTGGGAGCAACATGAGGGCATGATAAAGGAACAAGAACAGAGAAAATACATTTTCCGAGAGGAATAACATCATCAATTTTCTAAACATTATCATCAATGCTGCAACCAATACTTTCCTCGGACTTTGTGCCACCTTCCTTAGAAAACGAGTCACCATAAAGTTTTGCCTACTTGGTGCCATGCATAAGGGTTGGAGCGAAAGATGCCACTTCAATCAATCATGTTGCGTTAATAACCCCATGGAGGTAAAATTTTCAATTAATTGTTAATATAATATTATTTATATAAAATCTATATACGTAAAATTGAATTATTATAATCTTCTATATGTAAAACAAAAACTTGTTTATTTCTTTAATATTTATTTATTTAATAAATTAAATTGATTTTGAATTGTTTTATAAATAATTTATTTACGTATAGAGTATTTTTTTTAATATAAATTACTATTTTTAATGAAATACTATATATATACATAATTTAATGAAAATTTATTATAGTAAAATGAAAATTTATTATAGTAAAAATAAGTATATTTTATATTAATATAAAAATTATACATTAAATTTTTGAATAGTATATATAAGAAGACGTGTATTTTATAAAAGAGATGTTTACGTTTAATTCTTTCAAACATATATCTATTTTTCAAATATATATATATATATATATATATATATATATATATATATATATATATATATATATATTAATTATAATAAGAAATAAAAATGAATATAGATATTTAGTTATTTTGAATAAGAATATTATAACATTAATAATCACATTTTCACTTGCTGATAAAGAAATCTTATATTTTCACTATCAAATGTAAATAATGTAAGAAAGATATATAATTCTTATATTTTTTTAAAATATTTAAAGATATTCTAGTAGAAAGTTTAAAACAATGTTTAATTCAATAAACTAGTAATTTCCTATAAAGGTGCAAAGATACATGAAGGAATTGAACATGTCTATGGTTTTCTTGCAAAAATGTTGCAGAAAAGGAAAGATAACAACCTAAAGGGTGGACGATGGAGAGGAGGAAATGTGTTTAGGCTTGCAATAGTCTCACACTTGTGTTGATGCTTGTCTTGTGCCATGCCTGTGTGAGAGATGTTGCTCAAACAACCTGGCTAAATCATTTTTTTCCAATCGTACCACGATGTAAAAAACTTATATGCATATTATATCCAAGCTATAACATGCAAGATAATGAGGAGAAACATTACCATAGGCCCTTGTGGACACTAGCGCACAAAAAATATATTCCATAGAGGAAATGACTAAAGTTAGTGTGTGTTGATAATGAGATTAAATAAAGAGCATCTTTCACTCTAGTGACCTTCAAATTATAGGATGTTCTACAATCAACAAGAAACATAAAGAAGGGGATTTGTTTTAAAATTTTAACTATCTCTTTTTAAAAAAATTAAATTAATTTGGACTCATTTTCCTGTAGACATTAATTCTAGTTTTAAATTTAAATTTAAATTTTGTCTAGCAAGGATATGTTGCAATTGCAAATTTATGTGGTGTAGTTTCCACAATCAAAGTGTCCAAGTAAACTTTCAATGCATTGTACACATTTATGCATTAAAAAATATAGTTTTAGAAATGAAAGTTTAGAAATATTATATGGATAAATAGAGCCAATACAAATCCATTTTGAAGAGGATTAAATATCTTCGGGTGCATAATTTTTTTCAAGTTTTGCACTCTAAAAGAGGTCCCATAGGACATCTTTAGCCTTGTGAATGTTAAATTTTTATTTCTTTCTTTCTCATATTTCCAAAAGTAATTACGGTTGTCTTTGCACAAATCATGCGGGTCCCACAATAACCAGTGGCCATGTAAGTATTTATGTAAGGATGGTCATTCCTAAACAAAAAATACTAAACAATATTAACGTTAAACACAATTTAAGGTGAGACTTGATCATAACTAGTTAAATCAATTTTTTGTTGGAGTTGTGTTTCTTTGGTAAAATGTTTTAGGTTCAAATTCAAAGAGGATTAAAATATATATACCTTTATAAACTTTAAATGAAAAAATATCATATATCGATTTAATATCTAATTTAGCCATAATCTTAAAACTAAATTATCATTATTATCATTATTCTTTTTAAAAACATTAAAAAGAAATAAATAACATAATTAATTTAATTTAGATATTAAAAATTAATTAAATATATTTATCCCTACTTTATTTTGGAGATTCTTAATTTTTAAATAGGCTTCGGTATAATATCATGAGCGATTACTATGGCTTATCAATACTACAGGCTCAAAAAACCATAGCTCATTTCATAAAACACTTTTTCACATAACATTTATTTGAATCAATTGTTTTAATTAAAATGATAAAAAAAACATAATTATTTTGGAGACAAATTGCAATCATTGATTTGTTTATACTACTATGAAAATTCTAAAATATTTCATGGAGGTTAAATCCTTACCATCTACCCAATAATTACTGATAATTACATTAATTTTCTGAAAGTACATTACTTTGAAAATTCTAGAATATTCGATGGAGGTTAAATCCTTACCATCCACCCAATAATTATTGATAATTACATTAACTTTTTGAAATCCATTCCAAAATATACACACTTATCTAAATAGTTAAATTTTAACTTTTAAAATTAATGATTTTTTTTTTTTAATTCTAATCAACATAAAGAAGGGGCTTGTTTTAAAATTTTAATTATCTCCTTTTAAAAAATTTAAATTAATTTGGAGGTATTTTCCTCGACCCATTAATTCCAGTTTTAAATTTAAATTTAAATATTGTCTAGCAAATATTTATTGGAATTGAACATTTACGTTGTGTAGTTTACACAATCCAAGTGTCCAAATAAAATTTCAAAGCATTGTATCCATTTATACATTCAAAAATATGGCAAAATAGTCCATTAATTTTAATAAATTAAAAAAATTAGATTCATGCCACTCACTTTCTACTCACCAGTTTCCTATGGATTTGAGATCATTCCAATTCTAATAATTCCTTCCATGATAAGTTCCTCATTATTATTAATAATGTTCATTTATATGTAAGAAAATTTTATCTAGTCAAATAGAGAAAACAAGTAGACAATGCCTAGCTCGACCAATTTCAAAAATGGTCACCTTGGGTATAATTATTTAGCAAAATGGTCCATTACTTTAAAAAAAAATTTAAAATTAGCTCCCCACCGACCAATTTCCTAGACAATAAGATGTGTAATACCTTTTCTTCTTAAGCTAAAGTTGGCCCATGTCAAAACAACAGACGGACAAATGTCAAATGGATATGAAAAAGGTAGGCAATGCCCAACATGACCAATTCCATAGAGGTACAGCTTCAGTGTTGATATTTCAATACTAATAAGAGAAAGGTGTGGAATTCATTCAATTTTTAATATAAAATATATATGTATAATTTAAAAATTGTTAATAATAATTAAGAAAATGAAATATATGTTATAAATAAAATTTTTAGATCAATTTTGTCTAAAATTAACCAAGATTCTTTGGAATTACAAGTTTATGATCCAAATATCCAAAAGGTTTTTGAAAGTGTTAAATCCAATTGTCCATATATATATATAACATTTTTGGGATTCAATTGTGTTAAGTAAGTCATTCAACCATGACCATTTCCATGAAAGATAGTCGTAACTGGCTAATTTATCATGATTTTTGAATCGTCCACTTAACACTCATTGCATCGAGTGATGCTCACAGGGGTGAAGAAGTTGGAGTGATGCTCACATAGCATCAATCATCACTTCTGATGCTTGCACTGGGTAACCAAGACTTCCCGGGAGGTCACCCATCCCAAAACGGCTCTGGCTCAAGCACGCTAAATAGTAGAGTTTTTCCCACAATCAAGACCACTTAGCTTGCAACCCCATTTGCAAAACCCTAGCAAGTATTGTGCCTCATGAACCATGAAAATAGAGATCCCTTTACTTTTTGTATTTTCAGTATGTGGGGTTTCCTCCCTTTACTTTTTGTATTTTAAGTATGAGGGTTTCTAATATAATGCACTATGGAAACCCCACATACTTAAAATACAAAAAGTTAATGGAGCTCTACTTGCATGGTTCATGAGGCACAATACTTGCTAAGGTTTTACAAATGGGGTAGCAAGATAAGTGGTCTTGATTGTGGAAAAAACTCCACAGTTAAGCATGCTTGAGACAGAGGAGCTCTGGGATGGGTGACCTCCAGGGAAGTCCTGGTTACTGGGTGCAAGCCTCGAAAGTGATGATTAGCGCTATTAGATTCATTTCACTAGATTCAATCCCACTTCTCCACCCTCGTGAGAATCACCTGATTCAATGAGTGTTATGTGGACACAATGAGTGCTAAGTGGACTATTCAAAAATCATGAGAAATAACGCAGTTGAATCCCAAAAATGATATCTAAAATAATGCATCAATAAAATTTCATTACTATATATATATATATATATATATATATATATATATATATATATATATATATATATATATATATATATATATATATAGATAGATAGATAGATAGATAGATAGATAGATAGATAGATAGATAGATAGATAGATAGATATCAAGCGCACTTAGAGGGATCAAATTCTTTGAGGTGCAATTTTTTTTTTAAATTTTACATTCCAAAATAAGTTTAGACATTAAAATATTTAATCATCTTAATATTTTATAAATAAATAACTAAAATTGATATACTTCTTTATATATGTTATGCATATATAACTCAACTAAAATTTAACCATAAAAACAATAAAACTATTACACTGAAAGTATAAATGTGTAATACATATAACTATCATTTTTTGGTAAACTAAATTTCATTAATTTAAAAAGATATAGTAGCTATAACATTTTCACATGGTCATGCTTGCTAATGGACTGACTTGGACTACTACTAGTTAAGTATAGGTTAGCAGTCTAAAAAATATTTATTAAGATGTAGCCAATGTAGCAAATAAATTAAGAGTTCAGAATGGTTTATGAAGCGCCATGAGAGGTGCACAAATAAAACAATAAAGTGTATGTTAAGACTACTAAATAATTAGTTAAACCCAACAAAACATAACCAATTAATTAGCCCAATAATATAAGTAACTCCATCAAGATGTGGAAGCATACATCTCAATCGAGTTGATTTTCTTTTGAGTGGAATAACCTTGGCTTGGAGCAAGAGCTAGTTGGGCTGAGAGGCACATTATAAAGCCTAGTATGACCTCGATGTGTAAGTATGTCCGAAGCCAAAACAAAATAATATATATTTTTTTAAATAAAATATAAATAATGTTGGCTTTAAAAATAACTTACATAACCATATAAATAAAAAATTAAAAGTAAATCTAAACAATATAAATTTAAAATATGAAGAGTTTTATGAACACTCATAAAAGTGATATGGTAAATAAATAAAATATAAATAAACTAGAGGTATGATAAATAAATAAAAATATAAATAGACTAGAGGTATGGAAAATAAATAAAACCCATCCATAAACATCTTTATATTTAGAAAAATTCAAAAAAAAGTTTTATTTAGGTGAACCCTATGGACCAAATACCATGGGACAAATTATTATCAATACCATTGGTGAAATACCATATTTATAAAGGATGTATATGTAACATCCATAAACACACATATACACCTTTTGCATTCATGAAAAATATAATAAATATAATTGAATTAGTTTTTCAAGAAGTTGTTAGGGTTTTATGTAGTTGAGATCTTGGTAATGATATTAGAGCCATCTTACCAATACGGTAGATATTTTTATTCACCTATCCTTCCTACGCAGCATGGCAGTTAAATGTTTATATTCAAGCCATGGCCCAATTTGGAGGGGCGGTGAAATTTTCGCTAGCTGATCTGAAATCTCATTCCTGCTACTCAAAAACTGATATGATTACTGAATATTGTGACCCCTTGCTATATTTCTTCAGTCTACATAGAGAGAGCTGAGGGTTTGCCTTGGTTTCTTCTTGGTCATTTACAAGGGTTTAACTACATAACAAGAAATAAATGTGCCAAATGAGTTTGTGTTCACTGTTCTTCAAGGACAGCTCGAGGGAAAATGTAATCATTAACATTTAAATCCATACGTATTTATGCTACCAGAGTTCACTTGGGCTCAAGACTTGATTACCGTGCTAATACAAAAAGCAGATGGTTGTAGCAAGAAAGGAGGGAGATACATGAAGGCTGCCAAAACTCTATCTTGAAGTCTAAACCTGATTTGACTTGCTAACAATAATGTTGAATTGGAAGGGAAGAGTCGACGTGAGAAGTTCAAGAAGGGTTTATCGAATATCGAGATAAGTAACTATGCATGTTTCTTTGGAGGAAGAAACTTTTGAATGGTATTTCTATTTGAAAAAAAATAATATTGTGTTTTTTAATCTTTTACCCATTTTCTGAAAGAAAATAAAAGACATGTTTATTCCTAGAGATGTACTATGGTAAAATGTTGTGCTAGTTTTTTGGAAAGTAATAAAGAATTGCTATTATGTTAATCTTTTAGAAAGATAGACCATAGTAACAGACATAATCCGTGTATTTCTTGAAAATATTGGTATTATGTCAATATTTTAGAAAGATAATGTTATTAGAGATATACCATGGTAAAAGGAAAACTTATTGTGTTGGTTTTAAAGAATCCATGTTGTCTCTTCTTGAAAATATTGCTATTATGTTATCTTTGCTATTATGTCAATCTTTTCATGAAAATAATAGTTAACAATGGTAGAATTCTAAGAAGGTTTTTCTAAAAGGAATCCATATTGTCCCTTCTAGAAAAGATTTCTATTATGTTAAAGACTACTGTTATGTTCATCTTTTTACATGAAAATAGTAATTCATGATGATAGAATTCTAAGAAGGGAATATGTGTTTCCTATAGTAAAGGAAGAGCTATCTCTCTTCCATGCACAAAGAGGGAGAGTTATCTCTCTTGCATGCACAAAGAATAACCATTGTGTTATAGAGGTATATTCTTGGCATAAATAACGAAATATTGAGCTATCTTAATATTTAGGAAAATATGTGAGTACTGCTATGATATCAAAACTAATATGTTAGTTTATGTCAGTTTTTTTGGAATAAGATCACGTATATTCATACAATATTTGTATTAGATTTCATTGGAAAGAATATGCATTTATATGATAGCATATTTGTTATCTTACACTGGAAAATATTTCTTTGGGAAAAGAGATTGAATTACATGTACAAAAGCTAAAGAAATGTTTTGGTTTCCTCAAAATATATATATATATATATATATATATATATATATATATATATATATATATATAGATACGGGTAATGTTGGTATAATATTTGGAGAATAAGACATGTATTCTTATGCTTTATTCCATTGTTTTTATGGAAATGAAACCATGTATTTGCATGCCCATTATGTTATATTTATTGGAAAAGGAAATATGTGTTTGCATGTTCTCTGGTGTTAAGCACTTCTTTGGGAAGAATCATGAAGGAAGCTATGTGCTTCATTGTGTAAGCACTCCTTTGGGGAGACTCTTTTGGAATCTATATGCATTTGCATGCATGAGAGCAACATTTCTTATTTTAGCTTTCATTTCATGCACTAAAAGTAATAGCTTAAGGGTTTTCTATTTTGATTAAATTTATGTAAATCACATGCATGAATATCGTAATTGATGTATCAGTATATTTTAAAGAAAATCTTGAGATGTAGCTATTGTTTGGCAAGAATGTGTGCTTATGTGATGGAAACATTAGTTAATGTGATGTCTTATAACTAGCACATATGTAGTATGTGTTGTTAAAGGGAGAATGTCAAGGTACTTTACTTTCATGTCATGAATATACATGAGAAGATGGAGAAGCTTCTATATTATAGATATATGAAATGATTTATTAATACTTTATGAATCTTGACATTAATGTATGTTGAAGGAACATTAGCAGGAAATGATGGTGACATGTATAAAGGAAATATTATGCTTAACCTGGTGGTAGGTAAATGATTATTATTCATGCAGATGAGTCCGAACTACTGGATGATCCAGTGTATGATGGACCATTGTAGGTACATCCATGCCATCAAGATATGAAGATTAGTGGGTAAATGCTGTCATATTTATTGTAACGTCTTTAAGATAGATATTGTATATTTCCTTGTAAGATTTATAATGATGGTTAAGGGATGGTATCCTTTATAGGCCATTGAGTGAGGTCTAAACACCCTCACGAGCGTTTAATAATAAAATTAAATGTTGTTGGTTTTCACACTACAGGGTTTTCATGGTATATTGGTGTTCAATGATGTGATTGATTATTGTGTCAAGATGATGATGTTGATTCCTCTCTTGTTGTGATGTTCATAATGCCAAGTATGTGATGACTACATGAATAATGAAATGAGTGGAAGGTTACATCATACAGTATTATGTTAATGTACTACAATAGAGGTTGCTAATGGTTAAACAAATTACTATTCTTATTCTAAGGTTACACTTGAACTGGTGAACATTCTATGTAATGATGAGTAAGAAATATTTAATAGTGAATGGATAGTTACCCATGATTAACTTGTATAAAAAATAAAACTAAGTCCTTACATTTCCACGTGAAGTTATCAGTGTATACTACAAGTGGTATCAGAGCTAAAGGTTGTAGCACTGGTGCCTTTGGGATTTGTTAAGCGAAAAGAAATTGAGGTATGCTACCAATGGACATCAATTAAGGTATGATTCTAGAAATCTACATATTGATTGATATATGATTCTAGCAATCTATATATTGAATGATATATGAATTAGTATACTCTTGACATGAGATGTGTTATTCATGTTTATAATTACATTAAAGAGTAATGAGTAATAATTTTTTTGCAAAATGGTTTTCATAACATTGGAATCCTGTTGAGGATGAAAGACGATAAAACCTTTATTGTACTTATGAAAAACCATGATACTCACTAGTGAAAGTGAGAAGACAATAAAACCTTTGTTGTATTTATGAACAACCTGAGTAATCACTAGTGAAAGTGAGAGCCATGTATTAACAATGGTTATATGGCATATTACTCATACATTTAATGAACATAGCTAAAGTTACCATGCAGTACTTGAAAAGGATGAATGTGTATAGTGATGGTGTGTGAAACTAATGCATGAATGCAAAAGGTGAGGAAAGTCCTTATATAAGATGAGAGAGTAATGAAAGTGAGAGCCGTTTATTAACAGTGGTTATATGACATATTACTCATACATTTAGTGAACATAACTAAAGCTAAAATGCATTACTTGAAAAGGATGAATGTGTATAGTGATGGCATGTGAAACTAATGCATGAATGCAAAAGGTGACAAAATGTCCTTATATAAGATGATAGAGTGTTTTAAAATTAAATTGAATGAAGCCTTTTAGTTGTTAAAAATACTTAATCCGTCAAGTAGTGAGACTTGAATATAATGACTAGTTCTTGAATGAGTCGTCATGGATGCATTAAGATTATTAGCGGCATTGAATGACTAGTTTTTGAATGAGTCATGTCATGGATGCATTAAGATTATTAGTGGAATCAAATGAATATTTTTTGAATGAGTCGTGTCATGGATTCATTAATATTATTAATAGAATTTATTAGTTATGAATGACTAATTAATGAAAGTTACATGCACAAATCGATTTTGACTAAAGCTATTTGAAAGTTGTGAACATGTGATTATGGTAATTACTTCAGGTGCCAATCTGTTGGTAACAAAACCTTGTGGGAATTGGAAATATTTGCACTCATGCCCTAATCGTTACTGACAAATACGCATTAATGAATATTTGTATATAATTGTATGCATGACAACATTTGATGCAGGAAATTAAAATGATTGCGTAAGATAATATGTGCTTAAGAAATGTATATTTATGATTAGCATTGTTACTTATAGTAAGCATGGGTAGTTTAATGGCAACCGAAAAGCTATGAAAATGAAACATCGCAAACATTGCAATGCGAATTGCAAGAGTAAATGTTAAAGTAGCATGTTATAATGTGCATGATTTTGTTATTTGGGAAATAACAATGTACAACACATGTATGTAGTCATGTTTCCTGTTAATATAGATATCATTAGACCCATGTGTAGGGCCAAGCATGATGTATAATGTACACAAAGTTTCTTTTTATTTATGTATAATGTGCATAATGTTCATTATGTAATCTACAATGTGAAAGAATGCTAAAAGAGAAATTTAACATGCTAGACAGTTGACAACAATTGTGAAAGGCTAGAAGGCCTTGGGTTGACGGTGGTTGCCTACCCAGAGGGGTTGATGGCTCTTACCTACCGATATTTCCTCTCCTTGGAGATATATGATCTCAGTAGGGAAGAGAGTTTTCCAATATGGTGAAGGGGAAAAACCTAAGGCAACTCTATTGATTTTGGAGCCTGTTGGAGGTGGCCCAAAATTCCTCATAGACAGGATGCCGTGAGAGGTATTGGCATGATGTTGCCAAGAGGAAACCTATACTTTACCTTGAGTGGTCATTGGAATTATCGAGCTGGTTTGCTAGTGGAATTCCATACTGAACCTAGAGTGGTTTTTTGTCAAATGATTGTCTGGGTGTGAAAATGACTCTATTTGGTTGTGGAAACCAAATCCCATGTGTTCGGAGGAGATTTTTTTTTTACCATTATGGTTCTCATAGGGAAAAAATTAAGTAATAAGTTATGTGTTATATTAAAATGATTTTTTTATATGATTATGTAAATATCTTATGTAGATATTAACAGGAAAAGAGCTTAGCGCTCAGAAAAATAAATTATTGAATGTATAAGTTCATTTATTTTCTTACTAATTTGTTTGAATGTCTTAACAGAAGCTAGGATATGCACATGGTGAATTGATTGACCATTGATACGATTAAAGAGCTAGGTGCTCTCTGAGTTCTTTTTGAAGTACTGTGTGGATGTATTTAGCAGGATCTAAGAGAGTGTGCACAATATGCATTGATTTGAGGGTTTGTGCTCTCTGAGTACTTGAGGAAGTACTCTGATTAAAAAATCTCCTGATATTGCACGAATGTTTGATAATTGCAGGAATTTCATTTGATTGAAACTATGTGACTAATGTGATTGAATGTTTTAGTCATACATTACAGGCTCTTTCCGTTGAGTGTTGATGGGTGGTTCAACCATTCTTAGAGAGATTCTGTAAAAGTCGTCATTACTTCCAATAGTAATTGGTAAGGAATGGTAAGTTGGTATAGTATTTTTCTATATTTTTATGTGTTTGAATAATGGATAAGTGGTTAAAAAAATGGAAATGGAATATTCCTTTGAGCTATACATACTTATGACTATGGATAAAAAATTATTGTTTCAATTAATGGAATTTAAGGAAAAGAAAGTGTTTCATTGTGAAGGGGAAGGACCCCCTTTGGGTTGTTTATATCATTATATCATGAGTATAAGTTTAAGTTTCAGCGAGAGAAGCACATCGAGGATGGTGTTCTCTTAAGGGGGGGAGTATTTAACATTGATAAACCCACATATATACCTTTTTCATTCATCAAAAATATAATAAATATAATTGTATTAGTTTTTCAAGAAGTTGTTAGGGTTTTATGTAGTTGAGATCTCGGTAACGATCTCAGTGCCAACTAACCAATACGGTTGGTACTTTTGTTCACCTTTCCTTGCTAGTTGGCATGGCAGTTAAACGTTTATATTCAAGCTATGGCCCAATTTGGAGGGGGGGTGTAATTTTCACTCGCTGATCTGAAATCTCATTCTTGCTACTCGGAAACTAATATGATTATTGAATAGTGCAACCCCTTGCTAGATTACTTTGGTCTGTATAGAGAGATTTGAGGGTTTGCCTTGGTTTCTTCTCGGTCATTTACAATGGCTTAACTACATAAAAAGAAAGAAATGTGCCGAACAAGTTTTTCTTCACCATTATTTGAGGAGAGGTCAAGGGAAAATGAAACCATTAAAATTTGAAGCCATAGGTCTTTATGCTACCAGAGTTCACCTGGGCATGTGACTTGATTACCGTGCCAGTACAAAAAGCAGACAGTTGCAGCAAGAAAGGAGGGAGATACATGAAGGCTGCCAAAACTAAATCTTGAAGTCTAAACCTGATTTGACTTGCTAACAATAATGTTGAATCAAAGGGAAGAGTCGATGTGAGAAGTTCAAGAAGGGTTTATCGAATATCGAGATAAGTAAATATGCATGTTTCTTTGGAGGAAGAAACTTATGAATGGTTTTTGTCTTTCAAAAGAATAATAGTGTGCTTTTGAATCTTTTACCCATTTTCTGGAAAGAAAATAAAAGACATCTTTATTCTTAGAGATATACTATGGTAAAAGACTATGCTAGTTCTTTGGAAAGTAGTAAAGAATTTCTATTATGTTAATCTTTTATAAATATATGCCATAGTAAAAGACATAATCCATGTATTTCTTGGAAATAATTGTATTATGTAAATATTTTAGAAAGATAATGTTATTAGAGATATGCCATGGTAAAAGGAAAACTTATTGTGTTGGTTTTTTTGAAAAGAATCCGTTGTCTCTTCTTCAAAATATTTCTATTACGTAGTATTTGCTATTATGTCAATCTTTTCATGAAAATAATAGTTAAGAATCGTAGAATTCTAAGAAGGTTTTTCTAAAAAGAATCCATGTTGTCTCTTCTAGAAAATATTTCTATTATGTTAAAGATTTCTATTATGTTAACATTTTTACATAAAAATAGCATTTCATGATGATAGAATTCTAAGAAGGGAATATGTGTTACTTATAGTAAAGGAAGAACTATCTCTCTTGCATGCACAAAGAGGGAGAGTTATCTCTCTTGCATTCACAAAGAATAGCCATTGTGTTATAGATGTATATTCTTGGCATGGATAAGGAAATAGTGAGCTATCTTAATATTTAGGAAAATATGTGAGTACCGCTATGATATCAAAACTAATATGTTAGTTTATGTTAGTTCTTTTGGAATAAGATCGCGTATATTCATAAAATATGTGTATTAGATTTCATTGGAAAGAATATACCTTTATATGATAGCATGTTTGTTATCTTACATTGGAAAAGACTTCTTTGGGAAGAATGATTGAATTAAATGTACAAAAGTTAAAGAAATCTTTTGGTTTCCTTGAAATATATATATATATATATATATATATATATATATATATATCAGTAATGTTCGTATAATATTTGGAGAATAAGACATGTACTCTTATGCTTTATTCCATTAGTTTTATGGAAATGAAACCATGTCTTTGCATGCCTATTATGTTATATTTCATGGAAAAGGAAATATGTGTTTGCATGTTCTCTAGTGTTAAGCACTTATTTGGGAAGACTCGTGAAGGAAGCTATGTGATTCATTGTTTAAGAACTCCTTTGGAGAGACTCTTTTGGAATCTATATGCATTTGCATTCATGGGAGCAACATTTGTTATGATAGCTTTCATTTCATGCACTAAAAGTAATAGCTTAAGGATTAGCTATTTTTATTAAATTTATGTAAATTGCATGCACAATCATCATAAATGATGTATCAGTATATTTTAAATAAAAGCTTGAGATGTAGCTATTGTCTTGCAGGAATGTGTGCTTATGCAACGGAAACATTAGTTAATGTGATGACTTATAACTAGCATATATGTAGTATGTGTTGTTAAAGGAAGAATGCCAAGGTACTTTACTTTCATGTCATGAATATACATGAGTAAATGGAGAAGCTTCTATAGTATAGATATATGAAAAGATTTATTAATAATTTATGAATCTTGACATCAATATATGTTGAAGGTAACATTAGCAGGGAATGATGGTGACATGTATAAAGGAAATATTATCCTTAACCTGGTGACAGGTAAATGATTATGGTTCAAGTAGATGAGTGTGAACTGTCGGATGATCCAGTGTACAATGGATCGTTGTAGGTACATCCATGACATCAAGATATGAAGATATGAAGATATGAATATTAGTGAGTAAATTTCATCATGTTTATTGTAATGGCTTTAAGCTAGATATTGTATATTTCCTTGTAAGATTTATAATGATGGTTAAGGTATGGTATCCATTATAAGCCATTGAGTGAGGTTTGAACACCCTCACGAGTGTTTAATAATAAAATTAAATGTTGCTGGTTTTCACCTTACGGGGTTTTCAGGGTATATTGGTGTTCAATTATGTGATTGATTATTTTGTAAGGATGATGATGTTGATTCCTTTTTTGTTGTGATGTTCATAATTCCAAGTATGTGATGACTACATGAATAATGAAATGAGTGGAAGGTTACATCATACATTATTATGTTAATGTACTAAAATAGAGGTTGTTAATGGTTAAACAACTTACTATTATTATTATAAGGTTACACTATGAATTAGTGAACATTATATTTAATGATGAGTAAGGAATATTTAATAGTGAATGGATAGTTACCTGTGAGTAACTTGTATAAAAAAAATTCAAGTCCTTACATTTCCATGTGAATTTATCAATGTATGTTTCAAGTGGTATCAGAGCTAAAGGTTGCAGCACTAGCGCCTTTGGGATTTGTTAAGAAAAAATAAATTGAGGTATGCTACCAATGGACATCAGTTAAGGTATGATTCCAGAAATATGCATATTGATTGATATATGATTCTAGAAATCTATATATTGAATGATATATGCAGTAGTACTCTTTACATGAGATGTGTGATTCATGTTTATAACTACATTAAAGAGTAATGAGTAATAAATGTTGTTGCAAAATGGTTTTCATAACATTGGAATCCTGTTGAGGATGAAAGACGATAAAACCTTTGTTGTACTTATGAACAACTTGGGTACTCACTAGTCAAAGTGAGAAGACAATAAAACCTTTGTTATATTTTTGAACAACCTGAGTACTCACTAGTGAAAGTAAGAGTCATTTATTCACAGTATTTATATGACATATTACTCATAGATTTAGTGAACATAACTAAAGTTACCATGCACTACTTGAAAAGGATGAATGTGTATAGTGATGGCATGTGAAACTAATGCATGAATGAAAAAGGTGAGGAAAGTACTTATATAAGATGATAGAGTGTTTTAAAATTAAATTGAATGAAGCCTTTTAGATGTTAAAAATACTTAATGCATCAAGTAGTGAGACTTGAATATAATGATTAGTTCTTCAATGAGTCGTCATGGGTGCATTAATATTATTAGTGGCATTGAATGACTAGTTTTTGAATGAGTCATGTCATGGATGCATTAATATTATTAGTGGCATTGAATGACTATTTTTTGAATGATCCGTGTCATGGATGCATTAATATTATTAATAGCATTGACTAGTTATGAATGACTAATTAATGAAAGTTATATGCACGAATTGATTTTGGCTAAAGCTATTTGAAAGTTGTGAACAAGTGATTATGGTAATTACTTCAGGTGTCAGTCTGTTGGTAACAGAACATTGTGGGAATTGGAAATATTTGCACTCATACCCTAATCATTATTGAGACATACACATTAATGAATATTTGTATATAATTGTATGCATGACAACATTTGATGGAGGAAATTAAAATGATTGTGTAAGATAATACGTGCTTAAGAAATACATATTTACGATCAGCATTTTTGCTTATAATAAGCATGGGTAGTTTAATCGCAACAGAAAACCTGTGAAAATAAAACATCGCAAACATTGCAATGTGAATTGCAACAGTAAATGTTAAAGTATCATGTTATAACATGCATGATTTTGTTATTTGGGAAATAATAATGTACAACACATGTATGTTAGTCATGTTTCCTGTTGATATAGATATCATTAGACTCATGTGGAGGGCCAAGCATGATGTATGATGTACACAAAGTTTATTTTTCTTTATGTATAATGTGCATAAATTTCTTTATGTAATCTACTACGGGAAGGAATGCTAAAAGAGAAATTTAACATGCTAGACAATCGACAACAATTGTGAAAGGCTAGAAGGCCTTGGGTTGATGGTGGTTACCTGCCTCGAGGGGTTGATGGATCTTATCTACCCATATTTCCTCTCCCTAGAGATATATGATCTCAGTAGGGAAGAGAGTTGGCCAAGATGGGGAAGGGGAAAAACCTGAGGCAAATCTATTGATTTTAGAGCCTGTTGGAGGTGGCCCAAAATTCCTCATAGACAGGATGCTGTCAGAGGAATTGGCATGATGTTTCCAAGAGGAATCCAATACTGGACCTTGAGTGGTTATTGGAATTCCCGCGCTAGTTTTCCAGTGGAATTCCATACTGAACCTAGAATGGTTTTTTGTCAAATGACTATCTGGATGTGAAAATGACTCTATTTGGTTGTGGAAACCAACTGCCATGGGTTGGGAGGAGAATTTTTTTTACCATTGTGGCTCTCATCACGTAAAAATTTATGTAATAAGTTATGTGTTATATTAAAATGCATTTTTATATGATTATGTAAATATCTTATGTAGATATTAACAGGGAAGGAGCTTAGCGCTTGGAAAAATGAATTACTGAATGTATAAGTTCATTTATTTTATTACTAATTTGTTTGAATGTCTTAGCATAGGCTAGGATATGCACATGGTGCATTGATTTACCATTCATATGATTAGAGGTCTAGGTGCTCTCTGAGTACTTTTTGAAGTACTGTGTGGTTTTCTTTAGCAGGATCTAAGACAGTATGCACATGATGCATTGATTAGTGGGTTTGTGCTCTTTGAGTACGTGAGGGAGTACTCTGATTAAAACATCTCTTGATATTGCACGAATTTTTGATAATTGCAAGAATTTCATTTGATTGAAACTATGTGACTAATGTGATTGAATTTGTTAGTCATACATTATAGGCTCTTTCCGTGGAATGTTGATGTTTGGTTCAACCATTCTCAGAGAGCTTGTGTAAAAGTCATCATTACTTCCAATAGTAATTGGTAAGTAATGCTAAGTTGGTATAGTATTTTTCTATATTTTTATGTGTTTGAATAATGGATAAGTGGTTAAAAAAAATGGAAATGGAATATTCTATTGAGCTATACATGCTTATGACTATGGATAAAAAATTATTGTTTCAATTAATGGCATTTAAGGAAAAGAAAGTGTTTCACTGCGAAGGGGAAGGACCCCCTTTAGGTTGTTTATATCATTATATCATGAGTATAAGTTTAAGTTTTAGTGAGAGAAGCACATCGAGGATGATGTTATCTTAAGGGGGGAGTATGTAACATCCATAAACCCACGTATATACCATTTTCATTGATGAAAAATATAATAAATATAATTGAATTAGTTTTTCAAGAAGTTTTTGGGGTTTTATGTAGTTGATATCTTGGTAATGATCTGAGAGCCAACTTACCAATACGGTTGATATTTTTATTCACCTATCCCTCCTATTCTGCATGGTAGTGAAACATTTATATTCAAGCAATGGCCCAATTTGGAGGGGGGGTGTAATTTTCGCTCGCTGATCCAAAATCTCATTCCTGCTACTCAGAATCTAATATGATTATTGAATAGTGAAACCCCTTGCTAGATTACTTCGGTCTGCATAGAGAGAGTTGAGGGTTTACCTTCGTTTCTTCTTCATTTACAAGGGTTTAACTACATACAAAGAAATAAATGTGCCAAACGAGTTTGTGCTCACCATTCTTCGAGGAGAGCTCAAGGGAAAATGAAACCATTAACATTTGAAGCCATAGGTCTTTATGCTACCAGAGTTCGCTTGGTCATGTGACTTGATTACCGTGCCAGTACAAAAAGTAGACGGTTGTAGCAATAAAGGAGGGAGATACATGAAGGCCACCAAAACTCCATCTAGAAGTCTAAACCTGATTTGACTTGCTAACAATAATGTTGAATTGGAAGGGAAGATTCGATGTGAGAAGTTCAAGAAGGGTTTATCGAATATCAAGATAAGTAACTATGCATGTTTCTTTCGAGGAAGAAACTTATCAATGGTTTCTATCTTTAAAAAAAAAAATAGTGTGATTTTGAATCTTTTACCCATTTTCTGGAAAGAAAATAAAAGACATGTTTATTCTTAGAGATATACTATGGTAAAAGACTGTGCTAGTTTTTTCAAAAGTCATAAAGAATTGCTATTATGTTAATATTTTAGAAATATATACCATAGTAAAAGACATAATCCCTGTGTTTCTCGAAAATATTGGTATTATGTCAATACTTTAGAAAGATAATTTTATTGGTGTTATACCATGGTAAAAGGAAAACTTATTGTGTTGGTTTTTCTGAAAAGAATCCATGTTGTCTCTTCTTGAATATATTGTTATTATCTTATCTTTGCTATTATTTCAATCTTTTCATGAAAATAATAGTTAAGAATGGTAGAATTCTAAGAAGGTTTTTCTAAAAAGAATCCATGTTGTCTCCTCTAGAAAATATTTCTATTATGTTAACCTTTTTACATTAAAATAGTATTTCATGACGATAGAATTCTAAGAAGGGAATATGTGTTGGCTATAGTAAAGGAAGAGCTATCTCTCTTGCATGCACAAAGAATAGCTATTGTGTTATAGAGGTATATTCTTGGCATGGATAAAGAGATACTGAACTATCTTATTAGTTAGGAAAATATGTGAGTACCGCTATGATATCAAAACTAATATGTTATTTTATGTTAGTTATTTTGGAATAAGATCATGTATATTCATAAAATATTTTATTTATATTTCATTGAAAAGAATATACATTTATATGATAGCATGTTTGTTATATTACATTGGAAAAGACTTCTTTGGGAAAAAAGATTGAATTACATGTACAAAAGCTAAAGAAATGTTTTGGTTTCCTTGATATATATATATATATATGGATATGGGTAATGTTGGTATAATATTTGGAGAATAAGACATGTATTCGTATGCTTTATTCCATTAGTTTTATGGAAATGAAACCATGTCTTTGCATGCCTATTACGTTATATTTCCTGGAAAAGGAAATATGTGTTTGCATGTTCTCTAGTGTTAAGCACTTCTTTGGGAAGACTCGTGAAGGAAGCTATGTGCTTCATTGTGTAAGCACTCCTTTTGGGAGAATCTTTTTGAATCTATATGCATTTGCATGCATGGGAGCAA
Source organism: Pinus albicaulis (assembly GCA_034641835.2). Lineage (NCBI taxonomy): Eukaryota > Viridiplantae > Streptophyta > Pinopsida > Pinales > Pinaceae > Pinus > Pinus albicaulis. The sequence continues at coordinate 1,193,408,527 of CM076570.1, read as the reverse complement.
CATCTGTTATGTTAGCTTTCATTTCATGTACTAAAACTAATAGCTTAAGGGTTAGCCGTTTTTATTAAATTTATGTAAATCAAATGAAAAAGTATCGTAATTGATGTATCAATATATTTTAAAGAAAAGCTTGAGATGTAGCTATTGTCTTGCGGGAATGTGTGCTTATGCGACAGAAACATTAGTTAATGTGATGACTTATAACTAGCACATACGCAGTATGTGTTGTTAAAGGGAGAATGTCAAGGTACTTTACTTTCATGTCATGAATATACATGAGTAAATGGAGAAGCTTCTATAGTATAGATATATGAAATGATTTATTAATACTTTATGAATCTTGACATTTATGTATGTTGAAGGTAACATTAGCAGGGAATGATGGTGACATGTATAAAGGAAATATTATGCTTAACCTGGTGGCAGGTAAATGATTATGGTTCATGTAGATGAATGCGAATTGCCGAATGATCCAGTGTACGATGGACCATTGTAGGTACATCCATGCCATCAAGATATGAAGATATGAAGATATGAAGATTAGTGGGTAAATGCTGTCATATTTATTGTAATGGATTTAAGCTAGATATTGTATATTTCCTTGTAAGATTTATAATGATGGTTAAGGGATGATGTCCCTTATAAGCCACTGAGTGAGGGCTAAACACCCTCACGAGCGTTTAATAATAAAATTAAACGTTGCTGGTTTTCTCCCTACAGGGTTTCCAAGATATATTGGTGTTCAATGATGTGCTTGATTATTGTGTCAAGATGATGATGTTGATTTCTTTCTTGTTGTGATTTTCACAATGCCAAGTATATGATGACTACATGAATAATGAAATGAGTGGAAGGTCACATTATACAATATTACATTAATGTACTACAATAGAGGTTGTTAATGGTTAAACAACTTACTATTCTTATTCTAAGGTTACACTATGAACTAGTGAACATTCTATGTAATGATGAGTAAGGAATATTTAATAGTGTATGGATAGTTACCCATGAGTAACTTGTAATAAAAAAAAAATTAAGTCCTTACATTTCCATGTGAAGTTATCAGTGTATGTTACAGTATAAAAAGGTAAGGTAAATAAATAAAAATATATCAAATAGGAGTAAAAATCAACATGTAATTATATTTGAAGCCTATGGACCAAATACCATGGGAAAAGTTAATAATAATACCATGCAAGAAAAAACATTACTATTTAAAAATTATTAAATTTAATAACTTTATATTAATACAATATTAAATTTAAAGTATATATATATATATATATATATATATATATATATATATATATAAATATATATATATATATATATATGGGATGGAAAGGAAGAACAAAGACATATGATATATGTGGACAAATAGAAGGAGTGAAAATGAAGATATGGAGATAAACTAAAGGAGAGGGGAGAGGAGGAATGAAGAGAGAGGGAGGGAGAGGAGTGAGAGAGGTAGAGAAGGGTAAGATGGAGAGGGGGAGACACAAAGATATATGTGGGAGAGAGAGAGGAGAGAGGAAAGGAGAAGGAGAAAGGATTGGAGGGTAGAGAGAGAGAGAGAGAGAGAGAGAGAGAGAGAGAGAGAGAGAGAGAGAGGGAGGTAGGAGAGAAAGGGAGAGAGAGGAAGGATGAGAGGAGGAGAGAGGGAAAGATAAAGAGACAGAGTTGGAGGGGGAGAGAAGAAGAAAGACATGGAGAGTGATAAGTGGAGAGAGAGGGAGTGACAAGGGAGATATGGAGAGAGAGTGTGTATAGGGTGAGATAAATAGACATAGGAGGAGTGATGGAGACAAAGGGGGAGGGAAGGAGAGAGAAGAAGAAAAGTATGGATATAGTAACATAGTTGAAGAGATAGATAGATTGATGGGTAAGAGAGAGTATTTGAGGGGGGAGATAGAGAGAGAGATAAATAAGGGTGAGAGGGGGGAAGGAAGAGAGAGAGGAATAGAGTGATGGGGAATATAGAGGATTGTAGGATAAAGAGAGAGAGAGAGGGAAAGAGTAGTGGGGGAAGAGAGAGGAGGGTAGGAGAGAAAGGGAGAGAGAGAGAGAGGAAGGAAAAGAGAGGGGACTTGAGAGAGAGGAGGAGAGAGGGAGGGCGAGAGATATGGAGTTGGAGGGGGAGAGACAGAGGATAGAGAGATGGAGTTGGATGGGGAGAGAGGGAGGGATAGAGAGATGATCTTGGAAGGGGAGAGATGGAGTTGGATTGGGAGAGAGGGAGGGAAAAAGAAATACACAGAGAGCAAAATTTTGAGAGAGAGAGGGGGGATGACAAGGGAGAGATGGAGATATAGTGTGTGTGTTTGGGGGTGATATAAAGAGAAAAAGAAGAAGAGATGGAGAGAATGGGGGAGAGAAGGAGAGAGAGAGAGACATAGTGACAAATTTATAAGGTGAAGAGAGAGAGAGAGAGAGAGAGAGGTGGGAGAGAAAGGATGAGAGAGAGTTGAGAGAGGTAGGGAAAGAGAGATGGAGATGGAGGGGTGGAGAGAGGGAGGTAAGAAGAAAGACATAAAGAGTGAAAGTTGGAGAGAGAGAGAGAGAGAAGGAGTGATAAGAAATATGAAGGGAGAGTGAGAGAGGATAGCAGGAGGGAAGAGAGATAGAAGTGGGGGAGATGGTGGGAAGGGGAAGAGAGATAGAGGGAGGGAGAGGAGGAGGGAGTGATAGATAGATAGATTGGAGAAAAAGAGTGTATTTTTTGGGGTTGATATAGAGAGGCAAAGGGAGATAGAAATATGGATGGAAGGTGAAGAGAAATAAGATATAGATGGAGACATGGAGTGAGGGACAAAGAGATTGATAAATATGGAGTGAAAGAGTGTGTGTGTTTGTGGGGTTGAGACAAAGAAGGAGAGGTGAAGGGAAATATAGATATATATTGAGGGGGGGAGAGGGAAGAATAATTATTACAATATATGCATTGATTTTAGTGTATATGGTGATTTATAATCCTATATTATTGCTTGCACCAGATGCATTGATTTTAGTGTAGATTTAGATTTCTAATGATACTTGATTACTTGCACTAGATGCATTGATCTCAATGTACATGATTTCTAATTTTATTGATTGCTTGCACTAAATGCATTGATTTTAGTGTACATGGTGACTTCTAATCCTATTTAATTTCCTTCACTAGATACATTAATTTCAATGTAGATGTTGATTTATAATTATATTTTATTTCCTATACTATATACATTGATGTCAATATTAATTATTTATAATCATATTTGATTGCTTCCATTAAATGTATTGATTTTAATGTAGATGGTGATTTATAATACTATTTGATTTCTTGCACTAGATGCATTGATTTTTGTGTATATGCTGGTTTCTAATCCTATATTCTTACCTGCACTAGATGCATTGATTTCTATGTCAATATTTTTTTCTAATATTAATTGATTTCTGGCATTAGATGCATTTATTTCGGTGTATATGTTGATTTCTAATTTGAGGTAATTGGATGTAAGATGATAAATTAATTTTAAAGTCATTGGATTAATAGTGTGGATTGACTTCACTGTAAGCACAAAAAATTATAGACAATGTAGAAAAAATTTTGTGTTACAGTAATTAAACCTAATAATATTGGAGAGAAAGGGAGACAAGGTATGATGTTTAGTACAAAAACTTGAGCTAAATATTTAAATGGTTTACGATTTATGATTTCTACTATCTGGGCTAAATTGTGAAGTTGGGTTACACTTTTGTGAGAATCGGGGGCGGAAATTTTTTCTCGCCAATAGTTCGGTCGAACTTCATGAAAAAGTTAGGACAAAATCGTTTTGTCGTTTAGATTGATGACACACTAACAGTGTGGGAAAATAGAATTTTTTGCAGGAGATGGGAAAACCGGACACAAAATTTCGGCTGAACTATTTATTATAAATATATCACCCGCGAACCTCATTATTTTCCCGCGTCTTTGTTTATTCACTTTTGCTTTGAGTGTCTGCTACTCTCTGGTTTGTTGCTGGTGCATCTCCTGCTCTCTTGTCTCTGGCTGGCACATCTCTTGATCTTTCTTCATGCGTTTTCTGCACGCTTCTCTGTTGCCAAGGTAAGAAAGAAACGAGATTTCTCTCATCTCATATCAATGTCAAACATTCTGCTATTCTATTGTATCATTGTATCTAATTTCGATTTAGATGCAAAGTGCTTTTGATACCATTTTGGAAATTGTTGTAATTATAAAACACTAATTACTCATGTGAGCCTAGTGTCATGACCATTAGAGTTTGACTTGTTTAACTTAGATACTAGTTCGAACGCAAATTTTGTCAGTGGAATTTTCTAGAGATATGTTTGCTGAAACTTCCCTACCCTGTTAGCTTTTAAGCTCAAAATCTTATCAATTAAAAAAAAACTGTCCTTTAGAGCCATATACAATTCACCACCGTAAGGAATTTAACGACACTATAAGACATCATCAAAATTTGTCTAACTTAAATCTCTCTATCATATGTCGCCTAAAAGTTTTACTCTGTAACTCTACTTTTTTAATACATAGTTGAAGCTCTTTAGCTATACTAGGTGGAGCACAGGGCTTTGTTTTGACCAAAAAAGGATAATTGTTAAAACAGTCTTGATTAAAATTCTATGTATCTGCTTCCTATTTGTTTTATGTTATTCCAATTCTATTTATTGAACAAATATGAGGATTTCCCTCTCAAAATGTAATCTAGAAATGATGATGAACAACTGAAGAATGAATTTTTTTTTTTGCTCTGGTACATGAATATAAAATAGCTGTATTTTTCCCACGTCTTTGTTTCTTAACTTTTGCTTCGCGCGTCTACTTCTCTTTGGTCTATTGCTGGTCCGTCTCCTGCTCTCAGGTCTCTTGCTGGCGCATCTCCTGCTCTTTCTTCGTGCGTCTTCTGCACACTTCTGTGTTGCTGAGGTAAGAAAGAAACAAGATTTCTCTCATCTCATATCAATGTCAAACATTCTACTATTCTATTGTATCATTGTATCTAATTTCGATTTAGATTCAAATTGCTTTTGATACCATTTTGGAAGTTGTTGTAATTACAAAACACTAATTACTCATGCGAGCCTAGTGTCATGACAATTAGAGTTTGAGTTGTTTAGCTTAGATACTAGTTCAAATGAAATTTTTGTCGGTGGACTTTTCTAGAGATATGTCTGCTAAAATTTCCCTACCCTGTTAGCTTTTAAGCTCAAAATCTTATCAATTCAAAAAAAACTACCCTTCAGAGCCATCTTCAAATCACCACGGTAAGGAATTTAACGACATTAGAAGACATCATTGAATTTTTTCCAACTTAAATCTCTCTATCATATGTCACCTAAACATTTTACTATGTAACTCTGCTTTTTTAATACACAATTGAAGCTCTTTACTGTACTGGGTGGAGCATAGGGCTCTGTTTTGACCAAAAAAAAGATAACTGTTAAAACTGTCCTGATTAAAATGCTATGTATTTGCTTCCTGTCTGTTTTATGTTATTCCAATTATATTTATTGAACAAGTATGAGGTTTTCCCTCTCAAAATTTAATCTGGAAATGATGATGAACAACTGAAGAATGAGAACTTTTTTTTCTCTGGTACATGAATATAAAACAGCAGTATTTTTACCACGTCTTTGTTTGTTCACTTTTTCTTCTATCATCTGTTGCTCTCTGGTCTGTTGCTAGCGCGTCTCCTGCTCTCTGGTCTCTTGCTGGCTCATTTCCTGCTCTTGCTTGGTGCATCTTCTGCACACTTCTCTGTTGCCGAGGTAAGAAATAAGCCAGATTTCTCTCATCTCATATCAACGTCAAACAATAGCTTTCTGTAGTTGTGTTATATTAGATGAAACTAGCTTTTGATCTTAGAGGCACTATATATGCGCCTCCTTAAGCTTGGTGCAACCTACATCTCATTTAAATGTGCACCAGCAGGATTCTTCTATTCTATTGTATCATTGTATCTAATTTCGATTTAGATGCAAATTGCTTTTGATACCATTTTGGAAATTGTTGTAATTACAAAATAGAATCTATGTAATATTTAATAGAGAACCTAGAAGGGAATTATGAGAAAGAAACCAGATTTCTCTCATCTCATATCAATTTCAAACAACAGATTTCTACAGTTGTGTTATATTAAATGAAACTAGCTTTCGATCTTACAAGCACTATATATGTGCCTCCTTAAGCTCGGTGCAATCTACATCTCATTTAAATGTGCAACAGTAAGATTCTTCTATTTTGTTGTATCATTGTATCTAATTTCAATTTAGAGGAAAATTGCTTCTGATACCATTTTGGAAATTGTTGTAATTACAAAATAGAATCTATGTAAAAGTTAATAGAGAACCTGGAAGGGCATTACGAGAAAGAAACCAGATTTTTCTCATCTCATATCAATGTGAAACAACAGCTTTATGTAGTTATGTTATATTAAATGAAACTAGCTTTCAATCTTATAGGAACTATATATGTGCCTCCTTAAGCTCGGTGCAACCTACATATCATTTAAATGTGAAACAACAGGATTCTTCTATTCTGTTGTATCATTGTATCTAAATTCAATTTAGATGCAAATTGCTTTTGATAGCATTTTGGAAATTGTTGTAATTACAAAACAGAATCTTTGTAACAGTTTGACTTATGGTTATGTTCCTGTATACTTAATATAAAAAGTATTTGTATTACCATTTGGTGAATGGTTGATTTATATGTTAAATTATTAGTAGCAGATGAACTAAGTCCCATTTAAAATTTACCTTCACATATAATAGAAATGTTTGTTTGTTCATCTCTTGCTTCATGCGTCTTCTGCTCTCTGGTTTGTTGCTAATAGCTCACATTTGACAATTTTTTTCCATTTCTCAATTCAATACATCATAGCCCCAAATATTGAGAAATAAGTGAGAAGCTTATAGTGTGGGATGAATAATGCAACATTGTTCATTGAATAGGAACTAGTCCTTGGGGTTGGGGACCCCATTCCCAGTTGTGCATATAGACATAATTATCATAATGTACAATGATTCATTCCATATTATTCATAGATCAGATCTCATTTAAATACTTGAGATTTATAAAATGTACTATTGATCATATGGTTAACATTAGTCAATTTTAAAGATAACTTTGAGTAGCAAAGTATCAAATGTCATGACTCGTGATCAAAAGTTTAAATAATGGCTGGAGAGAAACGATGATAAGATAAGTCACATGGCTGAATAACCAAGCATATGTCCAAAAATGGGAGGAAGACGTAAAGGCTCTGAACATGAAGCAAACAAGCGAAGGCATGGTTTAAAAGGTCTAAAACGAAAAATATTATAATACAGCCCGCCTTTATATTATGCACGTTGAAACGAGTCTCCGCATGTGCTAGTCTGGGGGGCTAAAATGTTTTTTGAGCCTTCAAGGAATGCATTTCCTCTGAAAACACATCATCCTTGAAAGCCTCCTTGTGGCTTTGTCCTCTGGGAAATCCTCACTACTGTTCCCAATTTTGAAGCCTCTTTGTTTGTCAAGATGAATGCCCAAAAAGCCTCTTTTCCCCCTATTTCACACCTTTTAAAACTTTGTTTTCATCCCCTTTTCTCCCCTTCTAATTTCCTTATTACCCTTAAAAATCATCCTATTTCCCCTTTAAACCTCAAAAACACCCTTTTTTTGGCTTAATAACCCCCTTTTCCGCTCTACCGTTACCCCTTTTTGGCCTTAAAATGCATTGAAAATAGGCCAAAAAACCATTCATTTTACATATACAAGCTAAGCCCCTTTCGACCACCCCCCTTAAAACACTTCCCCATATTCCCTGCCCCCAGGACCAAGCGCTTAAGCCTTTAGCACTTATCGCAATCAGAATGATCATTGTGGGCACAATCCTTTGCAAACCTGATTTTTCCGACGCGATGGTGTTATGGTTTGTGGAGCATGAGTGTAATACCCACCGTCGATCTATATAGATCAGACGTTCCGCGCAAGTCCTATCATGCCCATTGCACCACTGCACTAATCACAATCACAAGTTCTTAAATGTGTCACCCACTGCCTTCCCCGATTGCGATCCGTTGATCCAATCATGACCATCCATGCAAGTCAGATCAACGGTCCTCATTGCATCACCCTGTTCATTCATATTTCTCCATTGGATTTTTGGCCACGCTTTGCTTCGATGAGATTACATCACAACCATTGATATCTCGGGATCTGACGGTTCATACCTAATCACCCCCTGTCATGCTGGGATCCCACCACTCCTACCATGTTACAGTCATTATTAGGGTACGAAGCATGTCTCCGAGAAGAGATGGACTAGAAAGATATACTTTCAGATAAAACCACCTAGTTAAAATTTGAGACCATTGTTTAGTCGCTCCGCCAAGAATTTGGTCTCCTGCATCTGGTAAAGCATAAAATCCCCACCGATGTAATTTTCGATGACCTCACCGAAGCTTATATCAAGGTGGAAGGATGCGCAAAAATGCCCAAACCTGCAGCAGATAGTCAACAAAGATGCACCCGGTATGCCAGCCTGGTCGCCAGCTCATCAACCAACATTCCACCACTTGTGTCAGCGACTGCCTCGACTCAATCTTGTCAGTGAACATTATCAATTCATGATTAGGCCCTAGTGGCCCTTTACGTTCATTTTAGTTTGTTACTTTTAAATTTCGAGTGGAATTCACATTCCACTCCTGCATTTTACTTTCTGTCAAAAATTGTTGTTTAATATTTTTGTTTAAAACGACCGTGAGCCTAACTGTCAATGATGAGATGCCCCTATTCCTCCTCATGAATTTTGGTTATTTTTTATGTAGACCTCAAAATGATTACAAGCACGCGAGGAAGATATTTTTCCCAAAAATATCTTCTCGTTCATGTTTCTAAGGCTTCTATATAAGTAGCAACTGAAGAGAAAAATGGGTTCCAGATTTTCTAAAGAAATTGTTGTGAAAGAGTTTTTGTATGCATTTTGTTAAAGCTTTAATACAAATGTGAAGAGCCCGTTGGGTCTCAATGATAAGGATTTTTATCTTTAATGAGGATTCTGGTCTTGATGATTTATAGTCTATAACTCTGTCTTATGTGATATAGTTTAGCTGTTCATTTCACTATTTCAATTCATCTTGTATCATGTTGTGGAATGCGAGTGGCTCACTGGTTCTAGTATGAATTTATCACAATTGATACTTATGCTAAACCTGTCTAGCACTTTAAATATGGCTTATTCATGATATGTTGTTTCATTTTCCCACTTCATCCATGTTTCTTCTATATTAAGTGCTATGGGATGTTATTTTTGAAAGCTATGGACATGTATGGATTCTTATTGTCCTAAGCCCATCTCATGTTTAGATATGTTTAAGGGATTTCATCTCATTAGTTGTTCGTATTCCTTCTATATTTCTTACACAGCAAATTCCATCTGAATTTTAATCTCTATAAAGAATTTTTAGAATCCATCCCTCCTTATGGAAAGCTGTCTTTGAGTTGTTTGATACATTTATATTGAGGATTCACTCCTTGCCTCTGTAGTGTTCCTTTCACTATGATGAGTCTGTGAGTATCCTAGTTCCACTTATATTGAACTTTCTTGTTAAAGCTGAAATAGCCAAAGAGCCCTGTTCTGATAACTATCTTTGTTATATCATATGCTCCTTGCTATATAAGATGTCCCAGGCACTAGTCTTTCACAACTCAAGGCTGTCTCTAGGGTTGACAACATCTTTTTGGCACCATTGTCGGGGAAGCAAAGTTGAGAAAAGTTAAATCCATGGGGCTCGAAAAAACCTTATTCACTCTTCAAATAGGTGAGAATGGAGAGTTGAGAGTTGTAGATCCGTCACCTTGGTGACTCCACATTCATTTATCAGAAAAATTTACTTGTATTCCTGGCTCCTCGTAAGCCACACCTAAGGTCAGATATGTCTTAGCCAAAGACATCCTCTGTGTATAACCAAGATAAGATCTTACTTAGAAGGAGTTGTAGGGAAAGGAAATCACTCCATACTAAGATCCCTAAATTCTCTTTAGAGGACTTTCTCTCCTCCTCCTCTCAAATTTCCCAAGTGCAAGATCTCGAATCCACTGTGGGAGATACTGATTACTACTCATATAGTCCACCCCGAGGAGGTGTCCGAATTAAATATGAAGCTGAATCAAGGGATACCACATATTACCCTTTCACCCTACTCCTGAGGTCTAAGAGGTCAAATAAGTCACCGAATTATCTGCTATTAACAGCCCGTTGTTCCCGTCAATACCTCAGGCTGTTGTCCAATACATTCCTATCATCATTCATACTTCACTTCCACCTCCTCCTCCTCCTTTTACACCTCAAAGTCTTACACTACCCCCACCTCCCCCATTGGCCAACGTTCCTAGCTTCTTGTTGAATAAATATGCCCCCTGGCACTACCTTAAGTGTTGAATGATATGCCACAGGACTATCTGAATATCTTACCCTGATTCAATGGGGAAAATGAGATTGAAGCTCAAAAAAATCTTGAGGTCTTCTGTTCTTTTGCAGAGAATTTTAATGTGGAACACCTAGATGTAGTCTTAAGACTGTTTGTGCAATCTCTTGATGGCGAAGCCAAAAAGTGGTTTAATACATTAGGAGACCGTTCCATCACCACTTGGGAAGGAATGGAAGATACTTTTCTCAGAAAATGGGGGGAGAAGAAAGACCATGGAAATTGTCTTATTGAGTTTAACACACTTAAGAAAAGACATAATGAAGGGGTGTTAGAGTTCATCAAGAGGTTTAACAAATTGTATTTGAGCCTTTCTACAGATATGAAACCTCATCAAACTGCTGCTAAAGTTGTTTTTGTAGCTGCGTTTGACTCAGAATTCGGTTTCTCTTTGAGAGAAAGAAAGCCCACCACACTGGATGATGCTCAAATAGATGCACTAGAGTTGGAGGCAAACTTTTCCTGCACTGGTAAATCTAAGGGAAAATCAGAACAAGATGCTAGAAGAAAGGGCAAAGAGGAGGTATCTACCTCTAGCCAACATAGAGACTCAGCTAATGACAGAATTGAGGAAATGAACAAAATGATTAAGAATATTTCAAGTAAGCTGGTCATACTTGAAGTAGAGGCCAAGAATTAATCCTCTAAAAATTTCCAGAATGCTCCAAATAGGGGTTACAACCCCTAGTACAGAAAACTACTCTTGCAGATACTGCAAAGGGAATGGAAGGAGCAACAAGATCAGGTACCACACCCTCTGTGTTTAGAAGGTCAGGTAGATGGTCCCATCAAAGACACCACTTATGAGCAAGAGGAGGCATACCTTGCTTTTTCAAACAGCGATGAGGTAGAACGTCCCCTACAAGAAGGTGATGAAATGGAGATTCCATCACAAGAGGAAGAAAGAGCTAATGAAAGCATCGAAGATCCTGAGATCGATGACTACTGCAAGTAGTTTGTCGATTTCATGCAAGCATAGTTTAACAGAAGATATGACCTCAGATCGTCTAGGAAGAGAACTCGCACTCAGGATCCGGAGGAAGACACACCTCCTAGGAAGTATCTGCTCAGAAGGAGACAATATCTCAAAGAACCATAGACAAAGGTAAGAGGCCTCTTAACAAATCTTTGCAGTCTGCTGATCAAATTCCTTCCTCTTCACAAGTGGCTACTCCCCCTAATGTCAAGTCGGTCACGAAGGAAGTCAAACCCCTTGTCCAAAGCAAAGAGTCAAAAGAGATGTTAGTAGATAAGTCCTCCTCTATATTATTCCTTCATATTAGTCCCAGGTCACATCCTTTATGTTTCCCCCAGAAGTAGCACATTTTCTAGACAATCTAAACCTTCAAGAAGAAAGACCCATGGTTTGATTTGGCCCACATGTTGAGGAATTAGATGCTTCTACTCCCCCATTTTATGTGTCCTTAGTAATTCATGACATGCTGTTGCATAAATTTATGTTAGATTCAGGAGCCTCCCATAACCTATTGACCCTATTGGTCATGGAACAACTAGGATTAAAAATCACCCGTCCATACAAGGACCTCTATTCATTTGATTCCAAAAGAGTTAAATTCCTGGGTATGATCAAGGATTTGGTGGTCAATTTGGCTCAAATCCAAGAAAAAAGTGTGGTGATGGACATCGTGGTGGCTGACATCCCAGCTCGCTTCGGCATGTTGTTGTCAGGGTCTTGGGGGAGTAAAATTGGTGGGTCAATAAAGTTGGACTTGACCTATGCTACTATCCTGGTTTTTGGTGGCCAAGAGAGGAGGTTGTACCGGGAAACTATATTTTTCAAGATGGTTACCAAGGCTAACAACTCAGTTAATTCTCTAGTTTATATTAAGGAGGGAGATTTCTCATGTTTTATGCTGGAGAAAGATCAAGATTACGCTCATGAACCATCATTTTTCTAGATCAAGACCGAGCAGTCCATAGAGAGCCATGAAGCAGGAATCTGGACACTTCATTTTGATGGAGAAAAATCTAGAGCATGTAATAGGGCTGGAGAATTATTGATTTCTCCTACAAGCCAATGGGTCCCATTGTCTTTCAAGCTAGAGTATGAAGCCACTAATAATGTGGCTAAGTATGAAGGACTTCTATTAGGGTTACAGACAGCCAGGAGCATGAACATAAAAATTTTAAAGGTTCTGGGGGATTCAGAACTGGTAGTTAGATAAGTGAAGAATCAGTGTCAAAGCAAACATCCTAGGCTAAGGGCTTATAGGAATGAAGTTTGGGACCTGGTGGAGAATTTTTTCTTAGCATTTAATATTTAGTTCATGCCCCGAGAGGAGAATAGGATGGAAGACTCCCTTGCAGTTGCCGCCAGTACTTTCCATCCACCTCAAAACCCTCTCATAAGATATGAAATTGAGGTACGTTATCGCCCATCAATCCCAGATAACATTAAGGATTGGAAGGTGTTTGAGGATGAAGAAGAAGTGAAAATATTCTTGGAAATAGTTGGGGAATTCTCCAACATGGAGATTGATGCTTGTGAAGAAGAAGAGGCTGAAAACACTTAAAAAAATAAATGAGAAGAAAATGTGGCTAGCCATAAAGTTCTGCAACTAAAAGGCAACGTTATACACCGAGGACTAGTGCCCTTATAAATTTTGTTTAACAAGAACAATGTCCCATTGCAACCGAACAAAGTTGTGGAGGAAAATCAAGTGGAAGATATTAACCTTGGTACTGATGCTGACCCCAAAATTGTGAAGTTATCTAAGAAAGTCCCAGAGGAGTATAAAGAGCTCTACCAGAAATTATTCAAGTCATACAAAGATGTGTTTGCATGGTGTTATACAGACCTAAAAACCTTCGATATCAGCATCATGCAACATAAAATTCCAATGAAGGGAGATGCGAAGCCACATAAACAGAAGCTTAGATAAATGAATCCCCTGCTGCTTCCCTCCATTGAGAAAGAAATTAAGAAACTGTTGAAGGCCAAAATCATTGTGCCATTGAGGTATTCTGAGTGGGTAGCAAACCTAGTCCCTGTCCAGAAAAAGAATGGAGAAATAAGGCTATGTGTGGTTTTCCAAAATTTAAACTGAGCATCCTTAAAGGATAACTATCACCTGCCCAATATGGATCACATCATGCAGAAAGTGGTAGGAGCTTCTCGGATGTCGATGATGGACGGATTCTCTGGTTACAATCAGGTGGTTGTACTACTAGAAGATCAGAGGAAGACTACCTTTACCACTCCATGGGGTACGTTTATGTATGCCTGGATACCTTTTGGGTTGATTAATGCTGGGGCCACTTTTAAAAGGGCCATGGACATTGCCTTTGTTTGGGAGAAAGATAAGTTTGTGGTAGTATATCTGGGTGATATCACTGTGCTCTCAAAAGATGATGCAGAGAACATTGAACACTTGTGTATAACTTTTGAGAAGTGTAGAAGGTATGGTCTCTCTCAATCCACAGAAGTCATTGTTTTCATTAGAAGAGGGTAAGATTTTGGTACATATTGTGACCAAAAATGGGGTTAAAATAGATCCTAAGAGAGTAAAAGTTATAAATGGAATTTCTCTCCCCAGAAATAAAAACAAGGTGCAGGTGTTCCTAGGGTGCATTAAATTTCTGAGGAGGTTTATCCCTAACTATGCAGAGATAGTTAGACATATAAATGACATGCTGAAGAAAAATAACGAGGTGAAGTGGTCCCAGGAATCAAAAGAGGCCTTTTCCAGGATAAAAAATGCCTTTTCAGAAGCCCCTATGCTAGCTAGACCAGACTATGCCAAACCTTTCATGATCTTTTCATTTGCATCACCTCATACAGTGGCAAGAGTTTTATTACAGAAAAATGAAGAAGGGTATGACCAGCCCATTGCTTTCTTCAGTTAGGTGCTCCGTGATGCAGAGCTGAAATATAACATATTAGAAAAGCAAGAATATGCCCTGGTGAAGTCTCTTAAAACATTTCGCATTTATGTCTTGCAGTCCCATATCACTACATTTGTGACTACAACAACTATAAATTATATTCTTATCCAAGGAGATAGTGAAGGGAAAAGAGGGAAATGGATTGAAAAAATACAAGAGCATGAGCTAGACATTCGTCCTACCAAACTGATCAAGGGACAAGGGTTAGCCAAAATCTTGTTCGAATCAAACTGTCAGGCTCTCGGTATAAATCTATCCATAATAGAAAATGAGGAGTCTGAGAAGAAAGAAGAGCAACAGGGAGTAGAGATAGCTACTCAGAAGACACATATGAAGTACCTCATCAGCCCGTGGTACAAAGAGATAGTGGAATATCTTCTAACACTTAGCTGCCCTCCTAGCTGTGATAAAGATAAATATAGAACACTAAGGTTGAGATCACAAAAATATGTAGTTGCCAATGGCCAACTGTGTTGGCGAGATCCCTCAAGCATCCTACTCCTATGTCTCACAGAAGACGAGGTTGAGAGTATAATGGCTGAATTTCATGAAGAAATCTGTGGGGGTCATTATAGTTGGAGAGCCACTGCTCACAAAATCCTGAAGGTTGGTTTCTTCTGGCCCAAACTCTTTGGAGATGTGCTTTCCTGGGTCATAACTTGTGATAAATGCCAAATATTTGTTGAAAGAAAGAAGTTGGCACCTCTGCCCATGATCCCTATTCACATGGACGAACCATTCCAGCAATGGGGAATTGACTTTATCAGTGAAATACATCCTCCATCAAGTGTTCAACATAAGTGGATATTAACTACCATAGATTACTTCATGAAGTGGGTGGAACCTATACCTTCAAGGAATGCAACAGATGCTGTGGTAATGAAATTTATGGAAGAAAATAATATATCCAGATTTCGCTGCCCTGCCAAGATAGTGACCGACAATGCACAGGCCTTTAAGTCTACAAAGTTTGTCAGTTTTTGCTGGCAGTATAACATTGCGCTGGGTCACTCTACGGCATATTACCCACAAGGAAATTGCCTTGAAAATTCTTCAAATAAAACCCTGGTGAGGGCACTGAAGAAGGCTATCAACAAAAATCAGAAAAATTGGGATTCCCAGTTGAAATTCGCTCTATGGGCCAATAAGATTACCAGCAAAAGAGAAATCGGGAAGTCCCCGTATGAATTAGTATATGGGAGGGAAACAATATTCCTTGTACAGTTAGCCTTACCAGTAGCCCGATTCATGTAAGAAAGTCAAGAAGAACCCGGTGATGTGACCAGGAGAATCAATCAGCTGGTGGAGTTAGAAGAAACACGGAACCAGGTAAGTCAAAGGCTAACTGAATATCAAGAGAAGATGATGGAACTTTTTGATCAACATGCCAAGGACAGGAAGTTGCAGGTTGGGGATTTATTTCTCAGATGGGATATTCGAAGAGCTCAAAAGGGGAAACATGGTAAATTCGACCCACTCTGGTTAGGCCCTTTTAAAATTGTGGAACAAGAGGGCAAAAACACTTTCAGGTTGGAAAATTTACAGGGAGACTTGCTCGATGCCCCTGCAAATGGCCAGTTCCTCAAACCTTACTTCCAGTTCTAATTCAGGGTGAGAGAGCCTGATGTATCATATTTTACATTAGTTTTCTATTTTCATAATTTTTTAAATGATGTGTGTGTCATGATGAAGCATGAAGAGAAAAATA
The DNA here is from genome assembly GCA_034641835.2 of Pinus albicaulis. NCBI lineage: Eukaryota > Viridiplantae > Streptophyta > Pinopsida > Pinales > Pinaceae > Pinus > Pinus albicaulis. The sequence goes on along the minus strand of CM076570.1, from coordinate 1,193,392,437 downwards.
AAAAGTGCTGAAGAGTGGTGTCCACACAGAAGATTAACAGGTGGTCTACAAAGTTCTCGACATGCCCAAGGATGAATGTGCTATCCCTAGGTGGAGCCAATGTTGATCATATGGTTAACATTAGTCATTTTTAAAGATAACCTTGAGTAGCAAAGTATCGAATGTCATGACTCGTGGTGAAAAGTTTAAATAATGGATGAAGAGAAACGATGCCAAGGTAAGTCACGTGGCTAAATAACTAAGCACATGTACAAAAAGGGGAGGAAGACGTAAAGGCTCTGAACATGAAGAAAACAAGTGAAGGTATGGTATAAAAGGTCTAAAATGAAAAATATTATAATATAGCCCGCCTTTATATTATGCACATTGAAATGAGTCTCCGCATGTGTTATTCCGGGGGGCTGAAATGTTTTTTGAGCCTTCAAGGAATGCATTTCCTCTGAAAACACATCATCCCTGAAAGCCTCCTTGTGCCTTTGTCCTTTGGGAAATCCTCACTGCTGTGTTGAAAATGGAAACAAGAAACATTGAAGGAGGCATCCTGAAACATCTTTCCTGATCCTAGTTGGAAAGTGATCACCTAAACTAGGTGGGACCACACATGTGATTTTTTGTCGAAAAGTCTATTTTTAGACTATGTATATTTTTAGACATATGGATCATGGACCGGGAGCTTTAGTATGCTATTCTTGGAGGATTGGTCATGTTCGTAAAAAATATATGGATCTCTATTTTTAGCATTTAGGTCGAAGTCTATTTTTAGACTGGCGGGCTAAAAATAGAACAATCAAATATTATTTACCCTTAATAATATTTGGACTCTAGACTTCAGTTTACTCTCTTGGAGCACTTCAGTTTGACCCCCAGAGGTGGGGCATGCAGCTGCCAGAAGGAAATACACTTTTCCTATGGGTTAGTTGAGCTATTGCATGGTTGACTTCAGTTAGAGCTCAAGTGGCAGAGTTCGGTGGAGTTGATGCGACAGTTAATGGAGCTTGTGTTCTGGTTAACTAGTTGAACTAGTTGTATTTAGTTTAAGTGGATAATACACTAGAGATGAGTTGTGTGAATTAAATATTATTTAATTCACAAATTATTAACTCATTATTCAACTAAAGAACACATCAGTTTAACTCAGTGCATGGACATTTTAGTGGCGACAAGTGAAAGAGGTAGATGAAAGGGTTGAGTTAGCTATCGGTTGCGACATTAGTTGTGCATGAGATTTGCAACACACTTGGAGGAAATTACCAATGACAATTGCGCAGTTGGATTCAGTGAGATTCGAACTTGGATCTCTATTTAGACCAGCCTTGATTGTGCAATAGAGGCAGGGAAATTAGTGGGTGTGTTTTGAACCTATGACTTGTTCAAAACCAAGCTAGTTTTTGTGTAGCTTTGGGAGATAGTACTGAGTACTTGTGAGGAGTATTGTACTATGTATTTTTGCATGTTCTCTCCATCTAATATATAGAATAGCTGAGGGGTTTTCATCTATAAGCTTTCCCCATACATACTGTGTTAATGTGTATGATGATTTGATGTGCAATTGCTTCTATTCTTTCCGCATGTGACAATTAATTGTAGAAGAGGTTATTTGTTATGCATGCAATTAAAAATTGATGTGTAATCAGACTAATCTCCATTGAATAAGTGATTTATTCAGCTAATTTCTACATGGTATCAGAGCGATATTAATTGTCGAGATCTATTACGGTGATTGCAAACTTATTTCCTATTCTTTCCGCATGTGACAATTAATTGTAGAAGAGGTTATGTGTTATGCATGCAATTCGAAATTGATGTGTAATCAGGTTAATATCCATTGAATAAGTGATTTATTAAGCTAATTTCTACATGGTATTGGAGCGATATTAATTTTCAATATCTATTACGGTGATTGCAAACTTATTGCCTCGGACAGAG